>BROG01000588.1:0-471406 GCA_030159075.1 Atrina japonica | reverse complement strand
TTAGGGAATACATCCTCAATACTGAACAAGACACTAGTGTGTGACTAATTAGGGAATACATTCTTAAGAGGTCTTACCTTTAACATCATAAGTCCGCCCATAACAAATGGATTAAAGACAGTCAAAAAACAATAAACAGAAGCTGGCTCAAAACTGAAAAAAAAGAGTACAACAGAGTTTCAATACATTAGAGATTTTGTATCAAATCTGGCACATAAAGGATGAGAAAAATATTTCAGCTTTCAATAGATCCCCAATTTGATAAAGAAACAGTCAAATGTAATTTTGTATTAAATCATGTACTTACAAATACATTTATTGCTGAACTTTTATGGTA
This sequence comes from Atrina japonica, assembly GCA_030159075.1. NCBI lineage: Eukaryota > Metazoa > Mollusca > Bivalvia > Pterioida > Pinnidae > Atrina > Atrina japonica. Next base: position 471,069 of record BROG01000588.1, on the reverse strand, counting down.
ATGTCAGTACATATAAGTATGGAAGAAAGATAAAAGTCTTTACGTTCTTAAATAATGCTAATGAAAAAAGACAGCAAGAAAGAGAAGGCTTACCTGTTTATGCTGGCAATATTTCCTGTTCCAAAAAACCCAGTAAGTATAAAAAATATCTTACGAGAGTCAAGGGCAATATGTATCAAAAATAATTTCCTCCGATATATCATCAGTTAAAAGATATAAAGAGTTTGTTTTTCCTTCCTCACTCTACTTGAAATTTCCTTAAACAAAAGTCACACTGCTGTTTTGCTAATTTCTTTTCTAATTATGATGACGGCTTTTTCACATTTCATGTGTGGTTGACCTTTCTATTAGTCCAAAACTGTTTAACACTGTGACCTATACAATGATCTATGATCCATAAATATGACCTTGAAACAAGCTAATTACAATCATGTATCAAAGATGTAAATCCCAATTTAAACAGTTTCTTTTTCTTCCCAACAAATAAATTTGATATGAATGGAAGCCTTTTTGTATTTGAAGAATACACAATGCTGTTGTGATTTTCCCATTTGAGGAAAAATGCTGTTAGTTTTCCCAATATAAATGGCCTTTGCCCCAATCCAAAAATAAGGAGAGGGAGCTCTGATTTCTGACTCACTATTAATTCTTACTGACCTTACCCTTGACATACCTCAAAGCAAATTTGATGATAATCGGCCGTGCAAATAAAGGTGAAAATGTTAAAGAATTCATGCATGGCTGATAAGGTATACCTACATAACCCACACTCATGGAAGATGATGGAACAATGGAGTTACAACAGCTTACCTAATTAACAACAGCTGACTTACTAGTTATGGATTATCAACTAATTTCAATCTTTATTTCATTTTATCATGCCTCACATATCTCTGATAAACATTTCTTTTCTATGGAATTATATCACAAATTTCTTTTTTATGTATCAAAAGAAAACAGAGTATTCAAATATCACCTCATACCAACATACCACTGAAAATAGACACAGAGTAAATCAAATATTACAAACATCACCTCTTACCAACACACCACTGACAATAGACACAGATAATCAAATATTACAAACATCACCTCAAACCAACACACCACTGACAATAGACACAGAAAATCAAATATTACAAACATCACCTCATACCAACACACCCACTGACAATAGACACAGATAATCAAATATTACAAACATCACCTCAAACCAACACACCACTGACAATAGACACAGAAAATCAAATATTACAAACATCACCTCATACCAACACACCACTGACAATAGACACAGAAAATCAAATATTACAAACATCACCTCATACCAACACACCACTGACAATAGACACAGATAATCAAATATTACAAACATCACCTCATACCAACACACCACTGACAATAGACACAGATAATCAAATATTACAAACATCACCTCAAACCAACACACCACTGACAATAGACACAGAAAATCAAATATTACAAACATCACCTCATACCAACACACCACTGACAATAGACACAGAAAATCAAATATTACAAACATCACCTCATACCCACACACCACTGACAATAGACACAGATAATCAAATATTACAAACATCACCTCATACCAACACACCACTGACAATAGACACAGAAAATCAAATATTACAAACATCACCTCATACCAACACACAATTAAAAACAGACACAGAGTAATCAAATATTACAATTATCATCTCATACCAACATACCACTGAAAATAGACACAGATAATCCAATATTACAAACATCACCTCAAACCAACACACCACTGACAATAGACACAGATAATCAAATATTACAAACATCACCTCATACCAACACACCACTGACAATAGACACAGATAATCCAATATTACAAACATCACCTCAAACCAACACACCACTGACAATAGACACAGATAATCCAATATTACAAACATCACCTCATACCACTGAAGTCCAGCACATGGTCATTTTTACAAAGAAAAAAATTCTATAGGATTAAGTCAGCATATGAATCACAGGTTGAGCTTAGAATCATACAAGTATACGCCATGAAAGTTGATGTATGTGCAGTAAAAGCAGGTAAACATGACCTCAACCGACCTTCTTCATCAGATGCCAATACCGGCGAGATAACATATGCCCCCCTCCCCACCTTTGTCATGGTGAGATGAAATGGATACATAAAAGAACGCTCTTCTTATATCATCTGTCACCAATTGTCGTTGAGGTTGTCTCAAATTGCTTGTCTCTGTCAGTACAAAATCAATGTTCTCCAGATGAGTTTTCTACAATAGAAACATTACCGGTATTTAGAATATCAATAAAGATAGTTACAATCAATTGATATCAATTTAAGTGATTATAAAAGATATTTTATGTCATGCAAGGTGCAGGCGAATCAGTAAAAACAAATGAGGAATTCTGAAATTCTGCTACAGAAGGAAGGTTTCTGCTTACTGATACAAACTTAGATCGCATCAGCATCTCACATCACATTTTACTTTGAAATGTTACCTAATCCAAAAAGAATGATAAGAACATATAGCACAGTATCTAGATCACTGAGTATAAAAAAGTGTATATATATCAGAAAACAGTACCGGTAAAGGAGGACATATATTATTGTCACATGACCTAATAAGTCAAAAGGATTATCGTGTATGGAGTATGACAAAAACAATCACAGAAAAACAATCAGTTCACTAGAATTTTCCATTTCACAAGATGTATTCCATATTTTGGTTAATAACACAAAAGGAGCACAAATATCTATTATCAAATATTAAAAATGGTTTGCTTGTAAATTAATACAAAATGATAACAGGACCGATACAATTTCAGTATCTTTCAACTTTTTAAACTACTTACATGGCAACCAGAAGGAAAATGTCAAGTATGATGATCAAAAACAACATTGAGAAGGACAGTAGAGAAGGAGAGAAACAGCCTAGGATAGAGCAGATGGATTGAAGCTAGAACAGCTGCCAAAGACGATAGGTTATCTATCCCCCAGCCACATTCACACCTTGATCTCCCAGCAAAAAATGGTTCATAGAAAGTTTAACTGTGACTTCTGAGATTAAATTTCATACATGTTCAATGCTATAAATAGTGTGGTACTATTTCAAGTTAATTTTTGGGCTGTGTTACCCTATAATACTTTGAAGGAAAGAAAATATATGCATACAATACCCGAGTTTTAGTTGTGCTACTCATACAGTGTTCCAGTTTCAGCCAGAAATACAGCACACAGCAAATACAAATTACAAACAGTGCCTCCTGTCTGGATTTACCAGTCAAGGGAAGTAACTCATATGTGAAAAGTGTATCATTTACTTGACATAAATCAATGTACAGGTCTACCAAGGCAAACTGGCACATGTTTACAAAAACAACGAATCTAAATCAAATCATAACAGGGGTGACAAGCTACTTGTCGTCACAAAAGTATTACAGATTCGGTAATGCATGGAATCAGTGCAAGGCAATATGTTTTACCTGTACAACCTATTTTTGGAAAGTAGACTGTATTGTTTTGGTTTCTGACTGAACCAGGATGTGCCACTTCACCTTGGTAGACCTATACATCTGATGATAAAAATCAAAACAAGTGCAACCAGTCAAATTTGAGGGGAAAATAATGAATTTTTTTCATACATATAAATGATATTTCTGTCTTTGATATGGATGATTGGATGATATTTCAGTCTAAGATATAGATATTTCTGTCTTTCATATGGATGATATTTCAGTCTAAGATATAGATGATATTTCTGTCTTTCATATGGATGATAATTCTGTCTATGGTATAGATGATATTTCTGTCTATGATATAGATGATATTTCTGTCTGTGATATAGATGATATTTCTGTCAATGATATTTCTGTCTTTGATATAGATGCTATTTGTCTTTGATATGGATGATGTTTCTGTCTTTGATATGGATATTTCTGTCTATGATAAATATGATATTTCTGTCTTTGATATGGATGATTTTTCTGCCTATGATATAGATATTTCTGTCAATGATATTTCTGTCTTTGATATGGGTGATATTTCTATCTATGATATAGATGATATTTCTGCCTTTGATATGGATGATATATCTGTCTATGATATGGATGACATTACTGTCTATGATATAGATGATATTTCTGTCTATGATATAGATGATATTTCTGTCTTTCATATAGATAATATATCTGTCTATGATATGGATGATATTTCTGTCTTTAATATAGATGGTATGTCTATGATATGGACAATATTTGTCTTTGATATACATGATATTTCTGTCTTTAATATAGATGATATTTCTGTCTATATTTGTCTATGATATAGATATTTCTGTCTTTGATATAAATGATATTTCTGTCTATGATACAGATGATATTTCTGTCTATGATATGGATGATATTGCTGTGTATGATATGGATATTTCTGTCTATGATATGGATGATATTTCTGTCTATGATATGGATGATATTTCTGTCTATGATATGGATTATTTTTCTGTCTTTGATATAGATGATATTTCTGTCAATGATATGGACGATATTCTGTCTATGATATGGATGATATTTCTGTTTATGATATGGATGATATTTCAGTCAATGATATGGATGTTATTTCTGTCTATGATATAGATATTTCTGTCTATGATATAAATGATATTTGTCTATGATATGGACGATATTCTGTCTATGATATGGATGATATTTCTGTTTATGATATGGATGATATTTCAGTCAATGATATGGATGTTATTTCTGTCTATGATATAGATATTTCTGTCTATGATATGAATGATATTTCTGTCAATGATATGGATGATATTACTGTCTATGATATAAATGATATTTCTGTCTTTGATATGGATGATATTTCTGTCAGTGGTATGGATGATACTTCTGTCTTTGATATGGATGATATTTCTGTCTTTGATATGGATTATTTTTCTGTCTTTGATATAGATGATTCATCTGTCTTTGATATGGATGATATTTCTGTCTTTGACATGGATTATTTTTCTGTCTTTGATATAGATGATTCATCTGTCTATGATACAGATAATAATTCTGTCTTTGATATAGCTGGTATTCTGTCTTTGATATGGATGATATTTCTGTCTTTGATATAGATGGTATTCTGTCTTTGATGTTGATGATCTTTCTGTGTATGATATAGATGATTAATTTTTTCTTAATCATGATAAGGGATTACAAGATATATACATCACTATTTTCAGGAATATATATGTTTTACATAATTTTAAAATATAATGAGATTGATGTAGTTGTCAAAAAGACATTATAAAGGATACGATATGCTGAGTAACAGGTACACTGGGAAGAAAGATAAAGCTATAGTGAACAGTCTGTTGAGTAAGTTGGTATTCCCGCAGACAGGTAAAAAGAATGATACACCTGATAAAGAGACGATTAATATACAATACATAAACAGCATGCATGTTTTACTACACTACAAGGACAAAGTTTAAAGTGCATAATTAAACCATACTAATGCTTTATGTTTTTTTTTATCTTCAGAATTTAGTATATTAACATTGTTCTCTGTATCAACATTTTACTAATAATCACATTAAATATTATGATAACAAAAATGAAGATTTTGTAAAAGTGATAAAATTTACAGTACACTTGGACTGCATTAATACTTACAAAGAATAAACCAACTGCAAATTTGATTACTCAGGGGTAGACCATCATCTTTTGAAATACTGGCTGCAGTAGACTTGACTAGATATGTACACGCTGCTGTGAGGATTATCTGAAATGTCATGGTTAGACTGAATGTATTATCTGAAATGTCAAGGTCAGATGGAATGTATTATCTAAAATGTCAAGGTCTTATTATCTGAAATGTCAAAGTCTGATGGAATGTATTTTCTAAAATTTCAAGATCAATGGAGTGTATTGTCTGAAATTACAAGGTCAGATGGAGTGTATTATCTGAAATAAGTTCAGATGGAGTTTTCTATCTGAAATGTCAAGGTCAGACATATTTCTAATCTGAAATTCCAAGGTCATATGGATTATTATCTAAATGTCAAGGTTCCGATGGACAACATTAATACTTAAGAAAAGAAAGAATGAAATGTTTAGTACACTATCAACGAAAAGGGTGTATGAACTTAGATTACATCAATATAAAGCAACACACCATATTTTGTTAACATTTCAGGAAAGAAACTCATGTTTTTGACAAGATGGCCACTCCCAGTCTCTTGTGCATAAAATTGTATTTTACACTGATGTACATGTATTTTATTTCATTTTAAGATCATTCTATTAGATCATTCAAAATCCTACAGAGACTTTTTCATATGGAAAATTTTCAATGAACAATGGAGATTTTCAAACTCTACTTATTGAATGATTTGTATACATTATATCTATATATATACATTTGTAGTGTTAATTATGTATCATTTTAAAACATTATTAATTTTATAACTATTAACTGTACATAGTTTGAATATAAATGTATCATGTATCTTATTTTATGCTTCTATTTAGTTTCTACTATCAACATATGGCTGTCAGTGAGAAGAGTTACAGACATAGAAAATATTTAAATTCTGTCGAGTGATTTTAAATATCAAGGGCTGGCAAACATGAAACATACCTGAAGATAATTAATGCTGATCCTCTGACCAGGTATTTTCATCCTGTAACAAAGAAAATGACACAAACCTAAGGGATGCAAGAAATGATACAAACCTAAGGGATGCAAAAAATGATACAAACCTAAGGGATGCAAAAAATGATACAAACCTAAGGGATGCAAAAAATGATACAAACCTAAGGGATGCAAGAAATGATACAAACCTAAGGGATGCAAGAAATGATACAAACCTAAGGGATGAAAGAAATGATACAAACTTAAGGGATGAAAAAATGATACAAACCTAATGCAAGAAATGATACAAACCTAAGGGATGCAAAAAATGATACAAACCTAAGGGATGCAAAAAATGATACAAACCTAAGGGATGCAAGAAATGATACAAACCTAAGGGATGCAAGAAATGATACAAACCTAAGGAATGCAAAAAATGACACAAACCTAAGGAATGCAAGAAATGATACAAACCTAAGGGATGCAAGAAATGATACAAACCTAAGGGATGCAAAAAATGATACAAACCTAAGGGATGCAAGAAATGATACAAACCTAAGGGATGCAAGAAATGATACAAACCTAAGGGATGCAAGAAATGATACAAACCTAAGGGATGCAAGAGAGTGAAACAAACAAACTAAAACAAGATTTATTTTATCTGTAAATACAGATAACTCATAGAGAACAGGTACTTTTGTCCTCTTACAAAGAAAATGATACAAAACTAAAAGTTGCAAGAACAGAATGTTTTTGTTTGAATAATTTTTATCATCTGTAAAGGGAGATAACTCAATGCCACCTGGTACTTTTGTCTGAATACGAAATCAAATAATGCACAAAAAGATCAGAATGTGAAACAAACTAATTGGAAATGGATTTTCTGTTCTGAATAATTTAAAGTATCTGTAAAGGGAGATAACTCAATGAGACTGCAATGAGTAGAAATTTTGGATGTCTGCTGGACTTACCATAACACCGAAAGCATCGCTAAAATAACAGTCAAGATTCCAGCACATATTCTGAAAAAGAGATAAGTTCATTTCAGTGTAAGATTAAAGAAGTAAATAGCAAACTAGAAGCTCAATTCAGCCTGTATCATTCAGCTAATTTACATACATGTGAATACCTATGATCTATTTATAATAACAGATAGTAGAAATAGTAACATGCCAGGCACAATAATTTAGAAGTGGGATATCTGCCACCAACAGTTATAGCTAAATCTCCTGCTACATATTAATCACTGTATTCATTGTATTGGCATCAAGAGATACCCCCAGAGAGAGGGTTAAAGGTCATGAAATGGCTATACCTTGTGATACATAAATTAATTTCCTTGTACATATTAATCATTGTATTAATTATATTGGTATCAACAGATACCCCTGAGAGAGGGTAAAAGGTCATGAAATGGCTTTGCCTTGTGATACATAAATATTATGTTTTGACATGCAGTTAATGAAATAGGCTGGTTAGAGATGATATAAAAAAAACCTCCATCATTTCTTTTGTGGTGTAGGTAATTGTATGGCTATTATAGAGAACTAACTAAGGTACATACTTTGAGAAACTTGTGGATGTAAATTTTAATACTTACACCAATGAGTAATTCACATCTCGTCCAACAACAGGAAGTAATGGAAAAATGGCCAGCACAACACAGGAAATGAACCAACCACAGTACACCATCTGTAAATATACAGAATAGATATATAAAACCTAGCACAGGATACAAACCAACCACAGTATACCATCTGTAAATATACAGAATAAATATGTAAAACCTAACACAGGATACAAACCAACCACTGTATACCATCTGTAAATATATAGAATAGATATATAAAACCTAACACAGGATACAAACCAACCACAGTATACCATCCAACCACAGTACACCATCTGTAAATATACAGAATAGATATATAAAACCTAACACAGGATACAAACCAACCACAGTATACCATCTGTAAATATACAGAATAGATATATAAAACCTAACACAGGATACAAACCAACCACAGTATACCATCTGTAAATATACAGAATAGATATATAAAACCTAACACAGGATACAAACCAACCACAGTATACCATCTGTAAATATACAGAATAGATATATAAAACCTAACACAGGATACAAACCAACCACAGTATACCATCTGTGAATATACAGAATAAATATATAAAACCTAACACAGGATACAAACCAACCACAGTATACCATCTGTAAATATACAGAATAGATATATAAAACCTAACACAGGATACAAACCAACCACAGTATACCATCTGTAAATATACAGAATAGATATATAAAACCTAACACAGGATACAAACCAACCACAGTATACCATCTGTAAATATTCAGAATAAATATATAAAACCTAACACAGGATACAAACCAACCACAGTACACCATCTGTAAATATACAGAACAGATACATAAAACCTAACACAGGATACAAACCAACCACAATACACCATCTGTAAATATACAGAACAGATACATAAAACCTAGCACAGGATACAAACCAACCACAGTAAACCATCTGTAAATATACAGAATAGATACATAAAACCTACCACAGGATATAAACCAACCACAATATACCATCTGTAAATATACAGAATAAATATATAAAACCTAACACAGGATACAAACCAACCATAATATACTATCTGTAAATATACAGATATAAAACACTATCTGTAAATATACAGATATAAAATACAAATATAAAACCTAACACAGGATACAAACCAACCAAAGTACACCATCTGTAAATATACAGAATAAATGTATAAAACATACCCTAATCCTGATATGCTATTTTAACAACAAAATATCACAACATAAATAAAGAATTGAATGACAACATTTTTTTCAGATATTTCCACATCATTTCTTATCTTGATAAGAAGCCCCAAGATCAGGAAGCAAACATAAGTCAAATTAAGAATTCTGGGTTAAAATTTCCTGGGTGTTTTTATTCCAATCCAGTGAAACTTTTATTAAGAGACCATCCCATCTATCACACAAATGAGGTATCTCAAAGCAGGTAGTCCTGTAAAAGAAGTTTTACTTAAACCTGCACAAAAGACAATACACAGACTCACCTTGTAATTAGAAAGCTTTGCTGAGTTAGTCACTGGCCATAACCCCATACAGATCAACCCTATGGACAGAAGTTCTCTATGGAAAAATCCTGCAATCTGAAATCAGTAAGCATACAGCTGATAAACAATATTTTTCTATCATCAGCTTAAGTTCCATCACAGGTCTAACCCATGCTGATTAGCTTGGGTAAACATGCCCTGTGTGTTAAATGCCTCAGATTCAGATATTTCCATCACAGGTCTAACCCATGCTGATTAGCTTGGGTAAACATGTCCTGTGTGTTAAATGCCCCAGAGTCAGATATTTCCATCACAGGTCTAACCCATGCTGATTAGCTTGGGTAAACATGTCCTGTGTGTTAAATGCCCCAGAGTCAGATATTTCCATCAGAGGTCTAACCCATCCTGATTAGCTTGGGTAAACATGTCCTGTGTGTTAAATGCCTCAGATTCAGATATTTCCATCACAGGTCTAACCCATCCTGATTAGCTTGGGTAAACATGTCCTGTGTGTTAAATGCCCCAGAGTCAGATATTTCCATCACAGGTCTAACCCATCCTGATTAGCTTGGGTAAACATGTCCTGTGTGTTAAATGCCCCAGAGTCAGATATTTAACCCATCCTGATAGGTCTTGGGTAACCATGTCCTGTGTGATTAGCTTGGTCAAATTTCCATCATAGTCTAACCCATGTGTGTTGGGTAAACATGTCCCCCCAGAGTCAGATATTTCCATCAGAGGTCTAACCCATCCTGATTAGCTTGGGTAAACATGTCCTGTGTGTTAAATGCCCCAGAGTCAGATATTTCCATCAGAGGTCTAACCCATGCTAATTAGCTTGGGTAAACATGTCCTGTGTGTTAAATGCCCCAGAGTCAGATATTTCCATCAGAGGTCTTACCCATCCTGATTAGCTTGGGTAAACATGTCCTGTGTGTTAAATGCCCCAGAGTCAGATATTTCCATCAGAGGTCTAACCCATCCTGATTAGCTTGGGTAAACATGTCCTGTGTGTTAAATGCCCCAGAGTCAGATATTTCCATCAGAGGTCTAACCCATCCTGATTAGCCTGTATAAACATGCCCTGTGTGTTAAATGCCCCAGAGTCAGATATTTCCATCAGAGGTCTGACCCATGCTGATTAGCCTGTATAAACATGCCCTGTGTGTTAAATGCCACAGAGTCAGATATATCCATCACAGGTCTAACCCATGCTGATTAGCCTGTATAATTAAACATGTCCTGTGTTAAATGCCCCAGAGCCAGGTATCGCCATCAGATGTCTTACTCATGCTGATTAGCCTGTATAGACATGTCCTCTGGGTTAAATGCCCTGGAGTCAGATATTTCTACAAAAAGGACTTGACTGGATATGTCAGTGTTCACCTCTCAAGATAATGAATTTATAAATGAATTAATGGAAATGACTGTGTGACCTAATAACAATTGAAGTCATCCACTGTCAATGATCCAAATTCTAATGATGATGAGTGGAAACCACTTGAATTGTTATCTGACTGTTATGCGATGATTATTTCCTAAATAGAGGGGCAGCAAATTGTCAGACATCATAAAAATCCTGAAAACTAAACTATAACTAAAAACAATTGTCAGACATCATAAAAATCCTGAAAACTAAACTATAACTAAAAACAATTGTCAGACATCATCAAAATCCTGAGAATTTACATAACTAAAATCAATTGTCAGACATCATCAAAATCCTGAGAACTAAACTATAACTAAAATCAATTGTCAGACATCATCAAAATCCTGAAAACTAAACTATAACTAAAATCAATTGTCAGACATCATCAAAATCCTGAAAACTAAACTATAACTAAAAACAATTGTCAGACATCATCAAAATCCTGAGAATTTACATAACTAAAAACAATTGTCAGACATCATCAAAATCCTGAGAATTTACATAACTAAAATCAATTGTCAGACATCATCAAAATCCTGAGAATTTACATAACTAAAAACAATTGTCAGACATCATCAAAATCCTGAAAACTAAACTATAACTAAAAACAATTGTCAGACATCATAAAAATCCTGAAAACTAAACTATAACTAAAAACAATTGTCAGACATCATAAAAATCCTGAGAATTTACATAACTAAAATCAATTGTCAGACATCATCAAAATCCTGAGAATTTACATAACTAAAATCAATTGTCAGACATCATCAAAATCCTGAGAATTTACATAACTAAAATCAATTGTCAGACATCATCAAAATCCTGAGAATTTACATAACTAAAATCAATTGTCAGACATCATCAAAATCCTGAGAACTAAACTATAACTAAAAACAATTGTCAGACATCATCAAAATCCTGAGAATTTACATAACTAAAATCAATTGTCAGACATCATCAAAATCCTGAGAATTTACATAACTAAAATCAATTGTCAGACATCATCAAAATCCTGAGAATTTACATAACTAAAAACAATTGTCAGACATCATCAAAATCCTGAGAATTTACATAACTAAAAACAATTGTCAGACATCATCAAAATCCTGAGAATTTACATAACTAAAATCAATTGTCAGACATCATCAAAATCCTGAGAAAATTTGTCACATATCACTAAAACTAAAATCAATTGTCAGACATCATCAAAATCCTGAGAATTTACATAACTAAAAACAATTGTCAGACATCATCAAAATCCTGAGAATTTACATAACTAAAATCAATTGTCAGACATCATCAAAATCCTGAGAATTTACATAACTAAAATCAATTGTCAGACATCATCAAAATCCTGAGAATTTACATAACTAAAAACAATTGTCAGACATCATCAAAATCCTGAGAATTTACATAACTAAAATCAATTGTCTCAACCGGATTTACCAATCAATAAGATTGTAAAAATCATTACAAAGGGAATTAATTCCCAGTCTTCAATGATATCTTTTTGTGTTGAAACTAAATGATATATCTAATTGCTGGTGAATGGTTCTTCTGTGTAGTCTACTACAATATACATATACATATAGTGTATGTTCTGACATATTTTCACCAGTTATGAAATTTGTTTTTAATGAACTAAAATAGATATTTAAAACTAGAAAAAAATATTTTAGTTATGAAGGGCCCTGCCACAGATTTATTTAAAAGATGTCACCTTGACCTTTGACCCCAAAATATGTAGGCATCTGCCTTTTATCCTGCAACTATGTATGAAATATGAAATTGATATGTTAAGAAGTACTCAAATTATTGTGTTACAACTAAAGTTTTGAAGGACAGAAAGACAGAATGATTCCACATTATAACTACAGCGCCTAATAACCCAAGGTGTACCTACCAGAATTTCTAAACCACAGACACACAGCAATACTGCAATGATAAAACTCCATGAACCATTTGTTGTAAGTGTTTGATAAGCTCTGACAAAGACAGACCAACTGAAAAGCAAAGCGAGTAACATACTGCATAAATCAGGCAGGTAGTCAAAAAGAAATGTAATCTAAAAGCATATTAAATGTTAAAAGTATGAAAAGTAGGTCCCTAGGTCTAAAGGTAGTTCCCTAGGTTTAAAGGTAGGTCCCTAGGTCTAAAGGTAGTTCCCTAGGTCTAAAGGTAGGTCCCTAGGTCTAAAGGTAGGTCCCTAGGTCTAAAGGTAGTTACCTAGGTCTAAAGGTAGTTCCCTAAGTCTAAAGGTTGGTCCCTAGGTCTAAAGGTAGGTCCCTAGGTCTAAAGGTAGGTCTAAAGGTAGTTCCCTAGGTCTAAAGGTAGTTCCCTAGGTCTAGAGATTATGCTTGTTATCTTTTTTTTTCCAGTAGGGACAACAATACAAATAGGTCCAAAATGGTCCTACTCTACTTACAAAAAACCTGCAGGGATCATAAACTTTAGGTGAAGTACCACAAATGTTGACCTTTGTATGTGACTGACACAACTGCAATGAGAGTTCTCTGATGTTCCATGCCTGCTGTGACACAGGACTTTGAATTTGAGTCTTATACCAAAAAAAAAACCATGACATTCACTTTGTATGCCAAGCACTTGGCAAGGGTACAGTTTACACCATTGGTAATGTCTTTGGTATGACCTGGTACTAGGTATCGAGTCAAGGACTCTCTGCTTTCAAGTCAAACACTCTTACCTCTAGACTACCACAAATGGCCTACCTTAGAAATGTTACATATCAGACTTGTGGGGGACTGACCAAAAGTGTCCTATGGTACCTTAGAAATGTTACATATCAGACTTGTACGGAACTGACCAAAAGTGTCCAATGGTACCTTAGAAATGTTACATATCAGACTTGTAGGGGACTGACCAAAAGTGTATTATGGTACCTTAGAAATGTTACACATCAGACTTGTAGGGGACTGACCAAAAGTGTCCTACATTACCTTAGAAAATTATTATTAAAATGTGTGGCGATAAGTTTACATCTGTTGATTTCTCATTATTTGTGAAGAATTTTTGGTGGGATGGTCAATTATAATATATAAAACAAAAGATATGTTGCAATCAATTATGTTCCTAGAACATGTAGAACTATACAAGATAATCTTATTTTAAAGTTTTAATCAAAATTTACATCAACAAAAAGAAATGGTAACCAATTGTAGTACATGTAAAAAATATTCTAACCTTTTGAAGACAAACATCCACAGAATGATGGGTATCAAACAATACACATAGTTAGTGAATGGTAAAGACTGAACTGTAACAGAAAAAAAAGATTTATAGTTAGTGAATGGTAAAGACTGAACTGTAACAGAAAAAAAAATTTATAGTTAGTGAATGGTAAAGACTGAACTGTAACAGAAAAAAAAAGATTTAAAAATGGTAAAGATTTAACAGAAAAAAAAAAGATTTAGTTAGTGAATGGTAACAGAAAAAAAGATTTATAGTTAAAGACTGAACTGTAACAGAAAAAAAAAAGATTTATAGACTGAAGTGAAAAAATGGTAGTGAAAGACTGAACTGTAACAGAAAAAAAGATTTATAGTTAGTGAATTAAAGTGAAATGGTAGTTAAGACTGAACTAGTTAGTGAATGGTAAAGACTGAAATGTAACAGAAAAAAATATTTATAGTTAGTGAATGGTAAAGACTGAACTGTAACAGAAAAATCAACTGATTTATAGTAAGTGAATGGTAGAGACAAACTGTAACAGAAAATTAGAGGCTCCTAGGAACCTGTATAGCTCCCCTGGACTATACTGACAAAATTTAGTTTCAATTTGCAAAGCATTTTCAGATGTGTTTCCCATAGGATCTAATGTTAAACTATGTTATCTGTTGGAAGCCTTCTTGGATGGGATGTGGACCTGCTGAACACAATTTTTACTGGGGACCAACCAAATACTATTTTGTGACCTTAAATGCATCATTCCTGTAAAGTTTTGTTCAACTTAGTTCAATAGTTTTAGTGGAGATGATCAAATTATGTTTTCCCCATAGGGTCCAATTTTAAACTATGGTATATCCTGCATAGGCACACATGTTTTTTTTTGGCAGATCAGACAAAGAAGACAGAGAAGATGATCAAAATGTAAAAGTTTCCAGATGGATGACAGACCCCAAGTGATGACAAAAGCTCACATGGACTTTGGTCAGGTGAGCTAAAAAATTAGTTGGTCACAAAGGCAGACCATATAGTTTGCCTGTTTTATGCTTGTTATAATTTGGGTCAAAATTAAACCACAGCAACCAGTATCTCCTGTATTGTTGAGTAATAACACTAGACAATGTACATTTGAAGTTTCATGGCTGTAGCTGTAGCACTTTGCCAACAATGGACTGAAACAAAAAGCTTAACACAGGACTATCCATATAGTAAAATGACTAAGTCCTGGCAAGCTAAAAATCTGGGTCAAAATTAGGCCTTAGCAACCAGCATCCACCTGCATTGTTAAGTAATGACCCTAGGTAATGTGCATGTGAAGTTTCATGGCTGTAGCTGCAAAGTACTTGCCCACAATGGATTGAAAACATGCAGGACTATTCATATAGTAAATGACTACTGGTAAGTCCAGTTGAGCTAAAATTTTGGATCAACATTAGGCCACAGCAACCAGCAGCCCCTGCATTGTTGTGTAATGAATCTATACAATTTGCATTCTTCGGAACTGATTTTCTGTAACTGTGACCTAGTTTCCAAAAAGTAGGTCAGACTGACCTTAGTACCACAAAAGGCACATCTAAAGCACATGAGGGTCATTTGTGGGAAGTATGGTTCCAATCCACCCAGTAGTTTAGGATTTCTGCTCCAGAAACGCAATATGAATAATTTTCAGTAACTGTGACCTAGTTTACTGAAAGTAGGTCAGACAGGCCTTGGTACCCCAAAAGGCTCATCTAGGGTACATAGTGATCATTTGTGTAAAGTGTGGTTCCAATCCACCCATTTATATAGCTAGCTATTAGTTTTGGAGATAATATCCGAAAACTATGAAAATTGCTAAAAATTCAACATTTCTGGGGCCAGAACTCAAAATCAATATAAATAATATCAGATTCTTCTGAATTTTTTAACCCAGGTAGATCTTGTCCTGTAAATAATTTTTCTCCCAGCTAGTTTTGATTCATTTTGTATCATTTTAGAAAAAATAGTGAAAAAATCTGAAAATCATTTAAATTCAACATTTCAGGGGCAATATCTCAAAATTGGGTCATCAGACTCATCCAAAATTTTCAGGGTAGATAGATCTTGGCCAGTTCATAATTTCTGCCTAATTAGTTTTGACAAATATTGTTTCATTTATGAGCTTATTGCCAAAAACTCCAAAAAAAAAAATAAAAAATCAACATTTCAGGGGCAATAACTTAAAATTGGGTCATCAAACTCAGTTTTATCCCTGTGTTATTTATAGCTATGGCAGCCATGTTGGTTAGTCAGCAAGCATACCTGATACAATTTTGAATCTAGACACCAAGCGCCAAGTTTGGTTCTATATAGCCTTGTGGTTTCAGAGGAGAAGATTTTTAAAAAAGTTTACGAAAGATGGACACCAGGTGACCCTTTGGGTCAGGTGAGTAAAAACAAACGAATGGTAAAGACTGAACTCAACAGAAAAAAACAAATAACTCATAGTTAGTGAATGGTAGAGACTGAACTGTAACAGACAAAACAAATAACTCATAGTTAGTGAATGGTAGAGACTGAACTGAACTGTAACAAATAACAAAACACTGAACTGTAACTCATACTCATTTAGTGAATGGTAGAGACTGAACTGTAACAGACAAATCAAATAACTCATAGTTAGTGAATGGTAGAAAACTGAACTGTAACAGACAAAACAAATAACTCATAGTTAGTGAATGGTAGAGACTGAACTGTAACAGACAAAACAAATAACTCATAGTTAGTGAATGGTAGAGACTGAACTGTAACAGACAAAACAAATAACTCATAGTTAGTGAATGGTAGAGACTGAACTGTAACAGACAAAACAAATAACTCATAGAATTAGAGTGAATGGCAGAATGGCAAACTGAACTGTAACAGACAAAAAACTCAATAACTCATAGTTAGTGAACTGGTAGAGACTGAACTGTAGAACAGAACAAAACAAAAAAAACTCATAGTTATATGTTAGTGAATGGTAAAGACTGAACTCAACAGAAAAAAACAAATAACTCATAGTTAGTGAATGGTAGAGACTGAACTGAGACTGAACTGTATACTGAAGCAAAAAAACAAATAACTCATAGTTAGTGAATGGTAGAGACTGAACTGTAACAGACAAAACAAATAACTCATAGTTAGTGAATGTAACAGACAAGATACTGAACTGCAACAACTGCAACAGAAAAAAACAAATAACTCATAGTTAGTGAATGGTAGAGACTGAACTGTAACAGACAAAAACAAATAACTCATAGTTAGTGAATGGTAGAGACTGAACTGTAACAGACAAAACAAGTAAATAACTCATAGTTAGTGAATGGTAGAGACTGAACTGCAACAGAAAAAAAAACATATGATCACAGTTAGCAAATGGTAGAGACTGAAATTTAACATGAAAACAAATGATTTATAGTTAGTGAAAAGAATAGACTTAATGAAACAGAAAAAACAAAACAAATGATTTAAAGTTGGTGAAAAGAAAAGACTGAATTGAAACAAAAAAAGATTTATAGTTAGTGAAAAGAAGAAACTGAACTGAAACAGAAAAAACAATATATTGTAAACAAGCAAATATTCACATGGATAGGATATTTGCCTATTTGCAAAAATTAATGATGGCCAAAATATTCCAATTTACAGTGATAATGGTTTTGATTGTAATGTTTGATGTCTGATGTCTTTACATGTTTTTTTTTTTACATATTTGTGTACTTAACAATAGACTCTGTAGCAGACGATTTTATGAACCTGTCAGACAAATACAGTGGCTGTATATTCTAAAATATGTAAAATGTACTTTACCTATTAGCAAAACTATAACAATCAATCCCACAAGAGCTGAGACGATTTCTATGAACCTGTCAGACAAATACAGTGGCTGTTGCATCTTCTCTAAATTTGTTCTTCTATCTACAATCTGACCCAGCATTCTCTCAGAGGTACAATGGTGAGGGAAATTTTTGCTCAAAAGGACATAAAATATCCACCCTACAAAACTTTAACACTAGATGGTGATGATATTAAACCCCTGAACATGGACCCAGATGCTGACTGTGTGAAATAGAGAATTTGGGTAATGGACCCAGAAACAGAAATTAGGGGACCCAGAAATATATCCTTTCAATTGGGAATTTTATGTTGCAATGGGCTAAATTTGGTAACTTTCCTAAAAAAATAGAGTCAATTGTGGTAACTTTACTTATAAAATGAAAAATAATGATTCAAAAATTGTGATTCATTTATTTCTTTATTAAACTGACAACAATGATTTGACCATCTGACACAGCAGATATTTTTTTTTTACTAGGACCACATGGTTATACACACAACTTTGGGAAATGATTTTTGCTCAAAATTGGGAAAAATATAGCTGATTTTGCATTGGAAATTCTTCCTTTAACTAGACCTAGATGGTGATGATATTAATCCCTGAACATGGACCCAGTAATTGAGTATTTGGTGTGTAAAAGGACCATTGAAACTTTGGAGAATTTGACCACTTATGTTATATGATATTGACCACAGAAACAGAGAATTTGGTATGGAAATGGGCTCAGAAATAGAGAATTTGGTGTTAAACATGAATTATCCTAAAAAGAAAAAAGAAAGTAACTTTCCTATGAAGTAAAAAAACCACACATTTTGTTACTTTGTTTTTAATTCACAACTGATATTAAATCAAAAATCAGTTATAAAAACACTTTTGTTATAATAAACTTTAGGTTATATGGTATTACTTTCCTGATATTGACCAACAGTTATTGTACCACTTTGATAAAACATACTGCCTTTACATACTTGTACTTATGCTTGTTGAAAAAGTCAATGATATTGACCACTTTGTTATACTACTGTAAAAGACGTTGCTTGGGACATCAAGGGACATGGAAATTGGTTTGTTATAGGCAAATATTCCTTATGTGAACTTCTTAATAAAATTGTTTTTCAACTAAGAATATATAGAGTTGACTATATATTGATTCGTTATGTGTATGGATTGGTACAAAGGAAGATCGTTATATTCAAGCTTTATTGTATATGTGGAAATTTTCACCCCTGGTTATTTTCACCCTTTAAAGACAGAAAACAAATTCACCTCATCTTATATTCACTGTAAAACACATAGTCTCATAGATGGCATGTATTAGTCCACACCTAAATTGTTTAGTGAGAAAATGTTGCTTTTAAATTCGCCCTCTCATATAAGGGCAAAGATAGCAAAAAATTTGCACATATACAATAGTTACCTGAACACAATGGCAGAATTTTGATGAACTCACCCCAGAAAAAGTCTGTCATACTTTTGGTAGTAGTTTAAACCCTCTAATGCTTTCTCGATCAGACTGTAAGATTCATATATCTGAAGAAAAATATTATTGAGAAATAACTCATGCATTCCGCATTTAAAAGGTTTCAAAAGAAAAAGACTTAAAAAGAGTACAACATTTTAAAGTTAAATCCACACCCAATAACAGTGTACTACTAAAGGTTATTTGGGACAATGATACTCCTGTTGTCACAGGTTTTCTCTTAACTTGTACATACAGTACATGTGTAGCTTATAATATTGATACATAACCACACCATCAGATCAACCCACTATGATCAAGCTTTGACAATGCATTACCTCAAATCTAGATTTCACCTTTGTTCCTGAATTTTTGTGACATAATGTGATCTAATCCATGTGGTTTTTTTTCCATAGAATCACCCAATCCGTAGATATAAATCCACTACCTTGGCTTAGGGTAAGAAGGTAGTTCATATAAGGGTACAGAGAACTAAAATTATGTGACTAAAAGCCAACATATTTGTGTGTGAGCATAATTTCCAGTTAGAAGTACTACACAGTTGTTATATTTGGAACAGGAGACAGAAAGAGCTTTATCAGTGAGCTTACCCCCCCCCCCCCCCCCCCCTTATTAAAGGCCCCAAGGCAGACAGTTAATTTACAAATGAAAAGCTTCATACAAAATGTGTGATAACTTACTTAGTTTTTAGAAGAAATTGAAAAGTTAATGCACAACACATGTAACAACAAATAGCAGTTGGCTAAAACAGGCTACCCGAGTTGACAAAAAACAACAAAAACAAAATACATGTAGATAGTGTGATTAAGATTAAAAGGCTCACCTGACACCAGTATATTTTACATCCCACAATTTACTTAAACACAGCACTGGATATAAACTAAGTCCAAAACAGGATCATTTTTGCAAAACTACATGATTTATCTAGTGTCTGAAGCAGAGTGTGTGTTAAGAATCATAAAACTCATCAGCCATGTAAGTTTTATAGCTGATGTGTGAGAAAGAGAAGCAGGTAAACTCGACCTCAACCAATCATTTTAATAGGACACAAAAACTGGCACTAAGGTGATTGCATAATCTTCCTTTAACTACAAGGAGGTGAGCTAAAACCTGGGACCCAAGGGAACCTTCCTAACACCAGGCACATTTAATTGTAAACTTCAATAAATGTCATATCAATATAATATTATATCTGGACTCTAAATCTATGTATGATATACTGCCAGTACAGATAAAACAACTTACAGCATCCCTGTACAATCCTGATTTTATCAAAGATTTGATGTTTCTTATCTTGAAAATCTGAAAATAAAAAGTCAAGGTAATGCTGTATACATTAAAGGTAATCAATGTATTGTGGGGCAAATACTGTCTTCAGTCATCATCTTCATGTAAACAAAAATATTTGAAAAATAAACTGGTGAAGTATAATTTTATACCATTTTGATTATATATGAAAAACAATGTGCTTGAAAAAACTCCTACCAAGAATTAAGTGACTCATGAGGAACTTAAAAGTCCCACAACTCTGGCAAACTTTGATGACTGTTTGCCATAATCAAATTAATAGGAATTCTTACTGATATAAATCAACATTACAAATTTGGCTAAAACATAGGTAAAGAAATTAAAGTTATTTGAGAAAAACTAGATACAAGTAGTTGCAAACATATAACCCAATCCCTCCCTGATTATCAACCTTAGCATGCTTAGGGACAGGAAAACCTACACAAACAAGAATTGCAAGAGAGTGTTGATGAAGTTATACATGTCTCCTAATTGTTAAATCATTACTAAGTGATTCAATTACAACACATTAATAAAACACTTAATTAGATGGACTGACAGACAGACGGATGGATAGACAGATGGTTTCATTATATTTCATTAAAAAAATTAAATCATACTGACCTGCTGGTCCTCTGTAAGATCACTGTAATATAACAATAATTATAACAATACAAATCAAATGATCTCAGACATAATACACAGGCATTAATACAGTGTTATATGTATATGTACAATAATTATAACAATACAAATCAAATGATCTCAGACATAAAACACAGGCATTAATACAGTGTTATATGTATATGTACAATAATTATAACAATACAAATCAAATGATCTCAGACATAATACACAGGCATTAATACAGTGTTATATGTATATGTACAATAATTATAACAATACAAATCAAATGATCTCAGACATAAAACACAGGCATTAATACAGTGTTATATGTATATGTACAATAATTATAACAATACAAATCAAATGATCATTGTAACTTTGACCAATGAGAAATCTGGATTATGGATCATCAGACTCACCACAAAACAAGATATGACAGAGTTCAGCTTGACACTGTAAATGTATTGTGTTTATCACAACAAAACAAGATATGATAGAGTTCAGCTTGGCACCATAAATGTATTGTGTTTATCACCGGAAAACAAGATATGATAGAGTTCAGTATTGTGTTTATCACCGTAAAACAAGATATGATAGAGTTCAGCTTGTAAATGTATTGTGTTTATCACCGTAAAACAAGATATGATAGAGTTCAGCTTGGCACCATAAATGTATTGTGTTTATCACCGTAAAACAAGATATGATAGAGTTCAGCTTGGCACCATAAATGTATTGTGTTTATCACCGTAAAACAAGATATGATAGAGTTCAGCTTGGCACCATAAATGTATTGTGTATCACCGTAAAACAAGATATGATAAGTTCAACCAAGTATTGTGTTTATCACCGTAAAACAAGATATAATATAGTTCAGCTTGGCACCGTAAATGTATTGTGTTTATCACCCATGGCACCAATGTATTGTGTTTATCACCGTAAAACAAGATATGATAGAGTTCATGGCACTGTAAATGTATTGTGTTTATCACAACGAAACAAGATATGAAAGAGTTCAGCTTGGCATAAAATGTATTGTGTTTTATCACCACAAAACGTTAAAACATAAATGTAGATCACCGTAAAACAAGATATGATAGAGTTCAGCTTGGCACCGTAAATGTATTGTGTTTATCACCGGAAAACAAGATATGATAGAGTTCAGCTTGGCACCATAAATGTATTGTGTTTATCACCGTATATGATAGAGTTCAATAAATGTATTGTGTTTATCACCGTAAAACAAGATATGATAGAGTTCAGCTTGGCACCATAAATGTATTGTGTTTATCACCGTAAAACAAGATATGATAGAGTTCAGCTTGGCACCATAAATGTATTGTGTTTATCACCGTAAAACAAGATATAATAGAGTTCAGCTTGGCACCGTAAATGTATTGTGTTTATCACCGGAAAACAAGATATGATAGAGTTCAGCTTGGCACCATAAATGTATTGTGTTTATCACCGTAAAACAAGATATGATAGAGTTCAGCTTGGCACTGTAAATGTATTGTGTTTATCACAACGAAACAAGATATGATAGAGTTCAGCTTGGCATCGTAAATGTATTGTGTTTATCACCACAAAACAAGATATGATAGAGTTCATCTTGGCACCATAAATGTATTGTGTTTATCACCAGAAAACAAGATATGACAGAGTTCAGCTTGGCACCGTAAATGTATTGTGTTTATCACCGGAAAACAAGATATGACAGAGTTCAGCTTGGCACCGTAAATGTATTGTGTTTATCACCAAAAAACAAGATATGATAGAGTTCAACTTGGCACCGTAAATGTATTGTGTTTATCACCACAAAACAAGATATGACAGAGTTCAGCTTGGCACCGTAAATGTATTGTGTTTATCACCACAAAACAAGATATGACAGAGTTCAGCTTGGCACCGTAAATGTATTGTGTTTATCACCACAAAACAAGATATGACAGAGTTCAGCTTGGCACTGTAAATGTATTGCGTTCATCACCAGAACACAAAGACAACAATCAAGGACTTTTATGTAGGTTAATATTATGATTTAGTTACCATAGAAATGTGATTACCTTCCTTGATAAATCTTAGGATTAACCCTAAAGTCTAATTGACATACTCTTAGACAATCCATATGTTTTTATAAAAAAAACTTCTCAATTAAAGAACTTATGCAATCACAGCAAAATTTCTCAAATAATAAAAAGCTCTCAACATCCTCAAGCAATATTCCTGATACTGACCTGAATGGTCGGAACGTAAGAGCCAGTGTTGTTGACATTTTCTGTTTCATTTTAACCTGTATACAGACAAACATAATCATTTACATAAATCACAGGAGTTATACAAGTTACATAAGTTATACAGTTTACATCAATATTACATAATAAACAAGATGTCACAAAGGCTTGATCTACTAGACAAATCTCCCCCTAACAACAGAGCCCCTAATCCTGGGTGCATGTTACCCTTATCCACAAAAAGCTGCATACCAAATCTGAAGGGAATCAGTCCAATGGCTTTTGAAAAGAAGTTGAAAATGTTTAAAACATTGCATACAAAGCACATTTGCATTACACATGATGGCAGGCATCTAATTAAAAACTGATCTCTATTTGCTCCCATTTTCTGATATGTCACATAGGATCTAATGCAATCTGCTATGGGGTCACGTGTAGGTGACCTTGTAGATGTGTCATTTTCGACCAATGAATAAGTGACTTACAAAATCTTGTAATCAAATGGCAAAGAGATATAAACAGTTTTAACATTATATGCAACACTGAGCACACAAAATACAGTAGTACAGAATTATATTCATAACTCTGGATGTGTTTGAATCACAAAAGATATTCCGATTGAATTTTGAGGACTGATGTTTTTCTTTTTTATAAAATAAATAATATCTATTTGCCATTAATTTGTAAGTCTCATTTTAATTAGTGGAACATCACACATCTATGAGAGGTCACCCACGTTTGATCCTCTATGTGACACATCGGGAAACGGAAATGCTGAGAGATCGGTTTTCAATTAGACTGGATGGCAGGCAACATTGTAATGTAATACTTCATCGAGTCACTCAGTTAACCTAAAAATATACATGTAGTAATATGTGCTAACAGGAAAAGGTGAAGTGGGATTTTATATGCAAGATCCAGAGAAATTCGTCTAATTTACATTTCCACCTTTTTTTACAACTTAAAAATAAACATGCATCTTCTTACCTCATATTGAGCGACCATTTGTAAAGCATTGGCAAAGAGAGTTTGGGCCTTGTCTGCATCAGACATATTGAAAACATCTATTGGCAGTATTCCCTGAAAATACATGAAAGCACTAAATACATATGTTGCTAGTATTCCCTGAAAACATATATACATATACGGCAACATTGTCAAATTTAAATATGTATAAACACTTAAACAGTGACCAGGAATCAATCCTAGAACCTCCCTCTGTTACATAAACTCTGTAAACACTTAGTCAGGGACCAGGAATCAATCCTAGAACCTCCCTCTGTTACATAAACTCTGTAAACACTTAGTCAGGGACCAGGAATCAATCCTAGAACCTTCCTCTGTTAGATAAACTCTGTAAATACTTAGTCGGGGACCAGGAATCAATCCTAGAACCTCCCTCTGTTACATAAACTCTGTAAACACTTAGTCGGGGACCAGGAATCAATCCTAGTACCTCCCTCTGTTAGATAAACTCTGTAAACACTTAGTCGGGGACCAGGAATCAATCCTAGTACCTCCCTCTGTTAGATAAACTCTGTAAACACTTAGTCGGGGACCAGGAATCAATCCTAGAACCTCCCTCTGTTAGATAAACTCTGTAAACACTTTAGTCGGGGACCAGGAATCAATCCTAGTACCTCCCTCTGTTAGATAAACTCTGTAAACACTTAGTCGGGGACCAGGAATCAATCCTAGTACCTCCCTCTGTTAGATAAACTCTGTAAATACTTAGTCAGTGACCAGGAATCAATCCTAGAACCTCCCTCTGTTAGATAAACTCTGTAAACACTTAGTCGGGGACCAGGAATCAATCCTAGTACCTCCCTCTGTTAGATAAACTCTGTAAACACTTAGTCAGTGACCAGGAATCAATCCTAGAACCTCCCTCTGTTAGATAAACTCTGTAAATACTTAGTCGGGGACCAGGAATCAATCCTAGAACCTCCCTCTGTTAGATAAACTCTGTAAACACTTAGTCAGTGACCAGGAATCAATCCTAGAACTTCCCTCTGTTAGATAAACTCTGTAAATACTTAGTCGGGGACCAGGAATCAATCCTAGAACCTCCCTCTGTTAGATAAACTCAGTAAACACTTAGTAAGTGAGTAGAAATCAATCCTAGAACCTCCCTTTGTTAGATAAACTCTGTAAATACTTAGTCAGTGACCAGGAATCAATCCTAGAACCTCCCTCTGTTAGATAAACTCTGTAAACACTTAGTCGGGGACCAGAAATCAATCCTAGAACCTCCCTCTGTTAGATAAACTCTGTAAACACTTAGTCAGTGATCAGGAATCAATCCTAGAACTTCCCTCAGTTATATAAACTCTGTAAATACTCAGTCAGTGACCAGGAATCAATCCTAGAACCTCCCTCTGTTAGATAAAATCTGTAAATACTTAGTCAGTGACCAGGAATCAATCCTAGAACCTCCCTCTGTTAGATAAACTCTGTAAATACTTAGTCAGTGACCAGGAATCAATCCTAGAACCTCCCTCTGTTAGATAAAATCTGTAAATACTTAGTCAGTGACCAGGAATCAATCCTAGAACCTCCCTCTGTTAGATAAACTCTGTAAATACTTAGACGGGGACCAGGAATCAATCCTAGAACCTCCCTCTGTTAGATAAACTCTGTAAACACTTAGTCAGTGACCAGGAATCAATCCTAGAACCTCCCTCTGTTAGATAAACTCTGTAAATACTTAGTCGGGGACCAGGAATCAATCCTAGAACCTCCCTCTGTTAGATAAACTCTGTAAATACTTAGTCAGTGACCAGGAATCAATCCTAGAACCTCCCTCTGTTAGATAAACTCTGTAAATACTTAGTCAGTGACCAGGAATCAATCCTAGAACCTCCCTCTGTTAGATAAACTCTGTAAATACTTAGTCAGTGACTAGGAATCAATCCTAGAACCTTCCTCTGTTAGATAAAATCTGTAAATACTTAGTCAGTGATCAGGAATCAATCCTAGAACTTCCCTCTGTTAGATAAACTCTGTAAATACTTAGTCAGTGATCAGGAATCAATCCTAGAACTTCCCTCAGTTATATAAACTCTGTAAACACTTAGTCGGGGACCAGAAATCAATCCTAGAACCTCCCTCTGTTAGATTAACTCAGTAAACACTTAGTCAGCGATCAGGAATCAATCCTAGAACTTCCCTCAGTTATATAAACTCTGTAAATACTCAGTCAGTGACCAGGAATCAATCCTAGAACCTCCCTCTGTTAAATAAACTCTGTAAACACTTAGTCAACCTGACTTTTTAGGGAATGTCTGTCCAAGTAAGAGCAATATCATTTGAGCTATTCGTCCATAATTAATTGAATTAGTAATAAACCAAAATATGATGGCTTTACTACTGAGTTTACAGGAAAGGCCAGTCCCAGTAATGTTGACAATACATGACAATTAACAACTACTGAAATTGATTAAAACAGAAATATGATTGCTCACCACAGAGTTTACAGGAAAGGCCAGGCCAGTCTCAGTAAAATTGACAATACACAAGATACCCACTGAAACTGGTTAAAACAGAAACATGATGACTCACCACAGAGTTTACAGGAAAGGGCAGTCCCAGTAATGCTGACATCAGTGGTGCTATATCAGCCTACAAAAGAAAACATAAAGATCATAGAAACTGCACCTAAAACTGATGGAATGAATTCCCAAAATAAAAAATAAATAAAATTCAAGGTAATGATCATTGCTTCATGTTTTTGAAATGGGACTGGTCACAACACATTCACACAGTTTTCAATACATTCAATTTGGTTTATTTTGGGAAGTGTGGTGACAGCAGATTTTGATATTACACACTACAGCATTTAGATTAGATATGACTTTTTAGTGACATCATTTGTAATTTTGACTTATTACAATCCTTTGGGAATTGCCTGTTAGTTTTGAAAATGACAGAAGATTCAGAATAATTGTGACAGAATTGGATAGACAACATATTTAGAACTTGCCAGCTGACAATTTCAGTGAGGCTCTAACCTACGCTGTGTGTTGACTATTCCAGTGGAGTTCAAACCTATGCTGTGTGTTGACTATTAAAGTGGCGCTCAAACCTACGCTGTGTGTTGACTATTCCACTGAGGCTCAAACCTACGCTGTGTTGACTGTTCCACTGAGGCTCAAATCTATGCTGTGTGTTGACTATTCCAGTGAGGCTCAAACCTATGCTGTGTTGACTATTCCACTGAGGCTCAAACCTATGCTGTGTGTTGACTATTCCACTGAGGCTCAAACCTACGCTGTGTTGACTATTCAATTGAGGCTCAAACCTACGCTGTGTGTTGACTATTCCAGTGAGGCTCAAACCTATGCTGTGTGTTGACTATTACAGTGAGGCTCAAACTTATGCTGTGTGTTGACTATTCCAGTGGCGCTCTAACCTACACTGTGTTGACTATTCCAGTGAGGCTCAAACCTATGCTGTGTGTTGACTATTACAGTGAGGCTCAAACCTATGCTGTGTGTTGACTATTACAGAGGAGCTCAAAACTACACTGTGTTGACTATTCCACTGAGGCTCAAACCTACGCTGTGTTGACTATTCCAGTGGTGCTCAAACCTATGCTGTGTTTTGACTATTCCACTGAGGATCAAACCTATACTGTGTGTTGACTATTTGACTGAGGCTCAAACCTACGCTGTGTTGACTATTCCAATGAGGCTCAAACCTATGTTGTGTTGACTATTCCACTGAGGCTCAAACCTATGCTGTGTGTTGACTAATCCAGAGGAGCTCAAACCTACACTGTGTTGACTATTACAGTGAGGCTCAAACCTATGCTGTGTGTTGACTATTCCAGTGGCACTCAAACCTACACTGTGTGTTGACTATTCCAGTGGCACTCAAACCTATGCTGTGTGTTGACTATTCCAGTGAGGCTCAAACCTATGCTGTGTGTTGACTATTCCAGAGGAGCTCAAACCTACACTGTGTTGACTATTCCACTGAGGCTCAAACCTACGCTGTGTTGACTATTCCAGTGGCGCTCAAACCTATGCTGTGTGTTGAGGCTCAAACCTATGCTGTGTGTTGACTATTCCAGAGGAGCTCAAACCTACACTGTGTTGACTATTCCACTAGGGCTCAAACCTACGCTGTGTTGACTATTCCAGTGGTGCTCAAACCTATGCTGTGTGTTGACTATTCCAGAGGAGCTCAAACCTACACTGTGTTGACTATTCCACTGAGGCTCAAACCTACGCTGTGTTGACTATTCCCAGTGGCGCTCAAACCTATGCTGTGTGTTGAGGGCTCAAACCTATGCTGTGTGTTTGACTATTCCAGAGGAGCTCAAACCTACACTGTGTTGACTATTCCACTGAGGCTCAAACCTACGCTGTGTTGACTATTCCAGTGGTGCTCAAACCTATGCTGTGTGTTGACTATTCCAGAGGAGCTCAAACCTATACTGTGTTGACTATTCCACTGAGGTTCAAACCTATGCTGCGTGTTGACTATTACA
Organism: Atrina japonica; assembly: GCA_030159075.1. Lineage (NCBI taxonomy): Eukaryota > Metazoa > Mollusca > Bivalvia > Pterioida > Pinnidae > Atrina > Atrina japonica. Next base: position 441,725 of record BROG01000588.1, on the reverse strand, counting down.
GTGGAGCTCAAACCTATGCTGTGTGTTGACTATTCCAGTGGAGCTCAAACCTTTGCTGTGTGTTGACTATTCCAGTGAGGCTCAAACCTATGCTGTGTGTTGACTATTCCAGAGGAGCTCAAACCTATGCTGTGTTGACTATTCCACTGAGGCTCAAACCTACGCTGTGTGTTGACTATTACAGTGGAGCTCAAACCTATGCTGTGTGTTGAGGCTCAAACCTATGCTGTGTGTTGACTATTCCAGAGGAGCACAAACCTACACTGAGTTGACTATTCCACTGAGGCTCAAACCTACGCTGTGTTGACTATTCCAGTGGTGCTCAAACCTATGCTGTGTTGACAATTCCAGAGGAGCTCAAACCTACACTGTGTTGACTATTCCACTGAGGCTCAAACCTATGCTGTGTGTTGACTATTCCAGTGGAGTTCAAACCTATGCTGTGTGTTGACTATTCCAGTGAGGCTCAAACCTATGCTGTGTGTTGACTATTCCAGTGGAGCTCAAACCTGTGCTGATTATTCTCGTAGGGTTAAAACGCTGACTATTTGTGTGGTGCTCAAACTTGTGCTGACTATTTGCATGAGACTCAAACCTGTCCTGAAAGGTGAGTGATTACGATTTAAATTGCCATGTTCTAACTACTCAGTTCTGAAAGCCCCTTGTTTACAGCAATGTATGTACAATGTCACAAGGTAAATACTAAGTTTCAGAGTAATGTATACGTTAAGTGTAAATACAATGATACCTATCTTGTGAGACCACCTGTATGGTGAGACCATCTGTCTGGTGAGACCACCTGTCTGGTGAGACTATCTGTCTAATGACACCACCTGTATGGTGAGACCAGCTGTCTGGTGAGACTGTCTAAGAACACCACCTGTCTTGTGAGACCACCTGTATGGTGAGACCATGTCTAATGACACCACCTATCTTGTGAGACCACCTGTATGGTGAGACCATCTGTCTAATGACACCACCTGGCTAACGACATCACCTGTCTGGTGAGACTATCTGTCTGGTGAGACCACCTGTCTGGTGAGACCACCTGTATGGTGAGACCATCTGTCTAACAACAACACCTGTCTGGTGAGACCACCTGTATGGTGAGACCATCTGTCTGGTGAGACCACCTGTCTGGTGAGACTATCTGTCTAATGACACCACCTGTCTGGTGAGATTATCTGTCTGGTGAGACCACCTGTCTTGTGAGACCACCTGTATGGGGAGACCATCTGTCTAATGACACCACCTGTCTGGTGAGACCACCTGTCTGGTGAGACCATTCCAAGTGCAGAAGGGGGCATCTCTTAATACAAGTGTCACTGTACAATTACTATCTTGTGAGACAACCTGTCTTTGAGACCATACCAAGTGCAGAAGGGGTGATCTCTCAAGACAGGTCTCACTGTACAATGATACCCATCATGTGAGACCACCTGACTGGTGAGACCACCTGTCTGGTGAAAATATATCAAGTACAGAAGGGGTGGTCTCAAGACAAGTTCCACTGTATCATTTTCAGGACTGGACACATTGTATTATAAAGGTATGATGTGAACTAACCTGTTGAACATCAGAACGTCTTATGTGCTTCAGTGACCACTCTGGAAAATAAAATACCTGTACATTTGATCTATAATACTCACATGTGATTATTCTAAAGTTTCCAGTGATATACAGATAATAATTTTGGCAAAGTCTCATCATTTTGTTTTACTGATGTTCTATAGCACAACATTATGGTGATAGGTGGTATTTAATTGTAGAGAAAATCTAGGTATAATGTTACATGTATCCAGGAAAATCTAGGTATAATGTTACATGTATCCAGGAAAATCTAGGTATAATGTTACATGTATCCAGGAAAATCTAGGTATAATGTTACATGTATCCAGGAAAATCTAGGTATAATGTTAAATGTATCCAGGAAAATCTAAATGAAGGTATTGATAATTACACATTAACATGTGACACTGAAAATAAAATATAGTACAAAAACAACTACCAGAAACTGATATCTATCTAATGTGATATACTGATATCTATCTAATGTGACATACTGATATCTATCTAATGTGACATACTGATATCTATCTAATGTGACATACTAATATCTATCTAAAGTGACATACTGATATCTATCTAATATGACATACTAATATCTATCTAATGTGACATACTGATATCTATCTAATGTGACATACTGATATCTATCTAAAGTGACATACTGATATCTATCTAATGTGACATACTGATATCTATCTAATGTGACATACTGATATCTATCTAATGTGACATACTGATATCTATCTAATGTGACATACTAATATCTATCTAATGTGATATACTGATATCTATCTAAAGTGACATACTGATATCTATCTAATGTGACATACTGATATCTATCTAATGTGACATCCTGATATCTATCTAATGTGACATACTGATATCTATCTAATGTGACATACTGATATTTATCTAATGTGACATACTGATATCTATCTAATGTAAGATATCTATCTATCTAATGTGACATACTGATATTTATCTAATGTGACATACTGATATCTATCTAATGTAAGATCTATCTAATGTGACATACTGATATCTATCTAATGTGACATACTGATATCTATCTAATGTGACATACTGATATTTATCTAATGTGACATACTGATATCTATCTAATGTAAGATCTATCTAATGTGACATACTGATATCTATCTAATGTGACATACTGATATCTATCTAATGTGACATACTGATATTTATCTAATGTGACATACTGATATCTATCTAATGTGACATACTGATATCTATCTAATGTGACATACTGATATCTATCTAATGTGACATACTGACCTTCAGAAAAATTATCCTCATAACTATTTAGATTACTGTTCTGGGCTTGTCTAACACCAGCTCCCCAGACAACCAGTGGAGTAAGAGTTTCTGATTGGTGACCAGCACCATGTGACCCCCAGTTAGTCATACCATGGTCTGCAGTAAAAACAAAGGCAGTTTTTCCATCTCCTTCATAAAAGTCATCTATCATTTTAGATATTTCCTTTATACCATTATCCACAAGTCTGATATTTTGTATGTATTCCCTGGATTGTAAAAATTCAGAGTACAATTTAAAAAGGAATGCTAATTGATTAAGATGATACACTAAATTGAAGGATGCACACTGGCAGATGAGTAAATAGATCATATGTACCATTCTTTTCTACATCTATACAAATATTTATATAACAACATTATGAACCATCACTATTAGTACCCTAACAATGAAAACAAGGGGACTATAGGTTTTTTTAATTTGAACAGTGTTTTAAGTCACAGTCAGCAATTCTTCAGTTATATGGTGGCAGCCAGTAATTATGGAGGGACCAGCCGCCTTCCACAAGTAAACAGAAACTTTATCACAAATGTGGGCCAGATCCTGCGCTGACCAGAAGTAAGATACTTCATGGTTTAAAGTGTGATGCTCTAAACATTCTGCCACAGAGAGCTCAGGGATCATAGTTTTTGCTTGTGTCTACCCATCAGTCTGTCATATTGCATACTCAACAATTTAACATGGTGGTGACCAGGAAAACATTTATTTAACACATCATTTAAAAAATTGTATCCTAAATCCAGATTCTGGGAGAGGGGGAGGGTGTGTGGAAAATGCATCTTCAATATACTATTACTATTGTCAAGTGTATAAAGAGAGCAACTCTATCATATCTCTCAAACTTAGTCTACCTTTTTATTGGTTACAAATATATTTGCTATAACAAAGCTGGATCTACCAATACTTACATTGAATAAGGCTTGTGAGAATGTCCATTGGTGTCCAGTCCCAGAAGATGAAGAAAGAAGACAATTTTGTCCTTGTTCAACCTTGACCTAACCGTATCATTTGTTTTAGCACTTGATAAAAATGCCTGAAAGAAAGAATATAAGAATATAGTTAGTGAAATGTAATAAAAAGACATTTTCTATAAATGTTAAATCTGACTTTCTTGCTTATTGTACATTTTATTGCACTATGTAATACATGGAATGAAGTGTTACAATTTGAGTACATACTGATATTATCTATATCATAACCTTTGTTGCAACAACACATTTTAGCTGATTTTATTCATGCCGTCTAGAAAATTAGGGGACAGTGTCAAGTGACATTGATGTACATTGCATTTTAAAAACCTGTAGAGCTATCACATGACATAACTGTAACACGTTTGCTGAAGAAACAGAGATGTACAGAGAATGCATGCACTGAATTCATTTGTATCATTTTATTTGATCAAATTATGTACCTCGACATTATAGAAAGCTACATGGCTTAGCATTATCAAATTTACATATATGTAACAGAGGCTTATAATGCTTCTGCATGAAATCGAACCTAAGACACCTGGTTTACAAGTCTGGTGTTCTATCAAATGAACTGAAGTAGAAACCCCACTAGCTCAAGCTAGTAGGAACACCATATAACTAACACTGCCACATATACATTTCCCTTGCCTTTATCAAAAGCCGCATGACCTGATGTAATCAAAAGTTACATACCTTGACTACGGTAATCAGACGTTACATACCTTGACTATGGTAATCAGACGTTACATACCTTGACTACGGTAATCAGACGTTGCATACCTTGACTACGGTAATCAGACGTTACATACCTTGACTTTATCAAACACCCATGTGTCAAGTTTGGATGAATCTGAGGCAGCAAAGTCTTCATTTTCAGAGGGATAATAATCCATAAACACATGATCCCCTGATGCCCCTATATAACAAGATAGCTATGTGAGTCATGATCAAAATCTATTTGCAGACAGAAATTGAAAACTGTTGTTAAATTTGAAACAATTAGAGAATCATTTATTGTCTAGGTCAAAAGGTCAAAGATGTAAGCATTACTGACAACACTTTATTACAAGTCAGCATATTGTTTTCATTAGCAGATAATATAGGAAACAGACAATAGAGGAAAGCATGTATGAGGCCCATGTTTAGTCACAAAAGAATGAATAAAAAGGTGTGAAAATGTCTAGGTATATTGTACCGAGTTTGAGAATGACAATATTCACATTTCACAAACTTGAACCTACCTTTGGCAAACATGGGAAGAATATCAGGACTTCCCCAGGACCAGGTGTATCTGCTCTCATTGAAGACAGAATCAAATTCCACTGGATTTTCTTTCCATCCTGAACAAATCAATAATAATATGATATTATATAAGACAATGATCATATAGTTGGTAGTGTACCAGACTGTCATATATACATGACACAGAAGGTAAGACAATGAACATATAGTTGGTAGAGTAGCAGATTGTCATATATACATGACATAGAAGGTAAGACAATGAACATATAGTTGGTAGAGTACCAGATTGTCATATATACATGACATAGAAGGTAAGACAATGAAGATATAGTTGGTAGCATACCAGACTGTCATAAATACATGACATAGAAGATATAGTTGGTAGAGTACCAGATTGTCATATATACAAGACATAAAAGGTAAGACAATGAAGATATAGTTGGTAGAGTACCAGACTGTCATAAATACATGACATAGAAGGTAAGACAATGAAGATATAGTTGGTAGAGTACCAGATTGTCATATACACAAGACATAGAAGGTAAGACAATGAAGATATAGTTGGTAGAGTACCAGACTGTCATATATACAAGACATAAAAGGTAAGGCAATGAAGATATAGTTGGTAGAGTACCAGATCATCAACATGATGGTCATGTCAAATTTTCCCCTTATCTGCACAGCTCTATGCCTAGCTGAAGGGTAAATGGTCTATGACGTGTAGTTTGAATTGATGCCTTCAATGGAAGTGGCACTTAAAAAGCTGTTAGAAATATGGACCAGTCAAGGACACAAGCACACACACACACACATATCCCTCCTTCACAGAGACAAGTGACAAATGTTGTAGTCACACCACTCAATAAATCAGGGCAAAGCTTTGCAATCTGTTATATTAGTGTTTTACTGTAAAAAATAGTAACATTTGCTTCCTGATATAAATACCTTTAGCTATTGCACTAACATCTTCATAAAATCCAGCAATCAAGGCCACATGACCTGGTCTCGACTCAGTGGGAACGCGAGTATGAGATACACCCCAAGATCCAGTTTCCTCAATCACTTTCCTGAAATAATGTGTGAAACAAAATTAAGGTGCCAATACTATATATATGATGCATATACATAGTATTTTTTATTCAATTGAGGTTTCTCAGACTGGTTACCAAAGTCAAATACACATTAAGTTAACATTTACAAAATATATATTTACTAGTTAACAATACTTAGATGCTGGTACGATAACAGTTCCCGGACGATTTATAAATACGGGTATTACTAATGGGATTTCGCTATATGTTTTCTTACATATCATCTGCTTATACAATCTGAAGAGATGTACTGCAGCCAGAAATTTCATAACAACTATCTTGAATAGATTGTTACATCAGTTTACCAGTATTCCTCCCAACTTTCATTTTCACACGCTGGGAAGTGATGTCATGACAGCATGAGAAAAAATAAGATTATTAACATTATAAATCAAATAAAACATAAGGATATAATCATATTGATTTAAAATTGCTTGCTCCTGATAAATTTTGTCCAATTCACTCCTTGTTGAGCCTACAAAAAGTCATTAAACTTAACCATCCGGGATCCATTACAGTAAAAGTTAGGAAAATGATGTCGCACTTCAATCGTGGGAACTCTAAAACAAGGTCTTTTAAAATCTTTCCCAATTGTTTCTTTGCATATTTTAAAGGATTTTGGGGTAACTTTTTATTATATAAAATTTTATATTTGTGTGCTGTAAAATAAGGGAGATTTTAAGAGAAATTATCAAAAATCGTTTGGTAACTGTTACAGTACCAGTATGATTATTAAATATTTATTTACTTTTTATGGGTCTTACAAAAGAGGAGTGGATCAGTCAATAGTCAAGAACTTTTTAAACAAGAGATCCCAGAGGGATCTTGGCACCTACCATGGAATGTTCTATGTCTGATCTATGACACACTGTTCTTTTCTCTTCTTTTCTCTTATTTTGTGTCTCAACATTGAATCTGAACTTAAAATCAATATTTCTGTGAAAGACTTTTCTTCACAAGATTATAGAGAAACTGAACTTGAACTGAACATATTACATTTTAGGAGAGAATGGAACTCAACATGGCTGACAGGTGTGTATCTTGGATTTTGATCTCTCTGAAAATGTAATACACACATTTAGACCTCAGGGGTAACCTACATAATCAATTTTGAAAAGATTCCTTCAGTACATTCTGAGAAATATATAATTCTATTGTCAAAATCCGAGATGGCCACCTGTCAGTCATGTTGGAATCTAATTTCTCTGAAAATGTCATATGCACAACTAGACCTCAAGGGGAACCCTCATGTCCAATTTCAAGGAAATCCCTTCAGTCCTTTCTGAGAAATAGCAATAACAAACTTTCCATGGTCAAAATCCAAGATGGGCACCTGTTGGCAATGTTGGGTTCTGATCTCTCTGAATATGTAATATGCACAACTAGATCTCAAAGGGAACCTTCATGTCAAATTTTCAGTATATCCCTTCAGTACTTTCTGAGAAGTAGCGTTAACAAACATCCTTTGGTCAAAACCCAAGATGACAGCCTGTCTGCCATGTTGGATTCTGATCTCTGTGAAAATATAATATGCACAACTAAACCTCAAGGGGAACCTTCATATCAAATTTCAAGTAGAAATAATAATAAATTTAACATGTGCAACAACAAATTCCTGATTTTTAAAGGAAAAACGGTAAGATGGCAAAACAGCTTCTGCTTCATAATAACTATAGGTCCAAGTTGTTTTAGTATTTTGGAACAAGGCCTTTCAACAAATTTATTTTTAATTTTGACCTGAAATATATCACTCAATTTACCTTAAAAATGGTGCCCTTGATTGCCCATTGTTATCTTGCTCAAAGAACTTGTCAGCTCTTAGACCATCAGCAACAAACAAAACCAGTCTCTTTGCTGGTGGATAGTTATTTGATATCACTGGAGTCATTCCATGAACCAGAGGTGATGTGAAATAGACATCAAAAATCGAGTAGAAAAATATCACATGTACTGCCAGAGCAGAAATAAGGAATTTCCATGTTTCCATAGTACTGAAAAAAAAAAAAATAAATACTTGATGATCTCCAAAAACCCATGCTTTGTTTTCTTCATTTCAATTTTAAAACCACAAGTAGCAAGGTTTGTGAGAATGAAATCTATGGTCCCCTGTCAAATATAAAAGTAAGAACATGTGGAATATATCTAGTGCAATTATATATGATAAAATATGCAGGTGTACATTTTTTAACCTGAACAAATCTCCAGCTTGACCCAAATGCAAATTTTATCCATTAACTGTTTGCATGACTAGTACTCTGCATATAGTTTACTTATATTTGTAGCTTGTTTATCGTACAGTAAGCCCTGCTTTGTGTATAAAGATCACCTGTACACTAAGACCATTTTTGCTGTCCCAAAGAGTAGTTAGTACCATTTGTGTACAAATCAACCTCTATAATATATAAAGACCACTTCCCTATTAAGGCCTGAGCTGCCCTGGTTCAGGTGGTAGAGCGCTCGACTCTTGATCGTGAGTTTGAGTCCAGCTGGCAGCAGGTTGGTTTCCTGTCTTTTGGATGAGATAGTAAAAGCTGAGGTCCCGTGTCACAGTAGGTGTCGGCATGTTAATGAATCCTCACTGCTACATGGGCTTAAGTGCCGAGCATAGACCAAAAATTGAAGCCTTTCACCGGCATTTGGTGACATCTCCATATGAGTAAAATATTCTTGAGTGGGACGTTAAACAACAATAAACAAACAAACTATAAAGACCTCCCTATAAAGACAGGTTTACTTGTGTCCGTATATATGTTCATTATATACAAGTTTCACTGTCTGTGTCTTAGTGCTTTAATAATTTCTTTTAATTTGATTTTGCTATGTCAAAATTTATGTTGCTAATGTATTTTCTTTAAATTGTATGCATGGCTTTGCTTATGCCTGGTGCTTTTCTTAGCTTGTTCACCGCATGTGTTTTAGTGAGTTAAAATGTATTTTATGTTGATTATGCATTCATGATTGTTTAGTCAGGGTTAGGGTTAGGTCACTCTTTACACAAACAAATTCAAATTAAATGTTTTGGAGACTTTTTGCTGGAACTCCTAATGTCTCAGATATTTGACTTCATAATTAAATTGTAATGTTGTGTTGCAGGAAAGATGATATCCTTGCGACACTGTATAAACTCCTGATAAATGCTTTTCTCTGTATTTTTAAAACAAGGAGATGCACAAGCTTTCAAGGCAGTATTGCCTTACATGTAGGCCTTATCCCTTTGGTGATTCTGTTGTGTTGTGTTTTCTTATGCTGCATGGCCGTCAAAAATTAATACATTTGATAAAAAAATGTATCAGTTGCATTAAACCTGTGACTTCTGCAAAATCTAGTTTGTATACAAATGAAAATATAACTACAATGACAGATGACCTGCTTTCTGTCTGTCACCATGGTATTTATTGTTCAGGAATTTTCCTACCTGCAAAATTCTGGGTCCAGAACATTGGGGTAATATATGACATTTTTACTAAACAGGAAAACTTCATCTACGACATTGTTTGAAAATACTGTATTTTTTATTTTGAAATTCCAGTTAGGAATATTTGCATATTTTGGGGGAAATATAAGCCATTTGTTGCATTAATTGATTAGTTGTTTAGAGTCGTCTTGAAACAAGTCGTTTGCGGGAGCTGAAAATTTTCCGAATAAAACTAGGCCTATGAAGGCTAGACAGGGATTCTGGTAGGGACAACACTAACAGAAAAACACAGCATAACAAAACAGCCCACGCCAGAATCCCAAAAGTTATTAATGGAGAAGGGGTTAGGCCAGGGGCAATGGCATTGTACTCACTTTCAGTTTCATAAAAAAATGTACTAAATATTAGGTATTTGGCGACAAAACATTATTTATCTCATATAAACACTCTTTATCTGCCATCACATGGTATCGTTTACGTGGTCAATCACTTACTTAACTATGTTCACCATTAACTATCTTTTTAATAAATTTGTCATCCGCCTGCCGGTATATGTTATGATCCGGATGTTTGGAGTTATCTTTCCCATTTTTCCTAACGCTTTTGATGATTGGTTGCCTATCCTCAGTTTTATCTAATGGAAATTTATTTAATTTAGCTGATCTTCTTGACTGGTTTCCGTGTCTGTTGATATAAACCAACCAGTCTAAGATTTCCGGTTTCACTTTCCTTCCTGGATTGTTGTTATTAGGATTTCAGTTAAGTGCGTGACACAGACGTGCAGTTTAGCGAATGTTATAGGATGCTGTGTAATTTCTGAGTTAAGGTTGTTAGAGCTGATACTACTACGTGCATCATGGCAGTGATAGAATGGGCGATGTGGGCTAATGAACAAGCTATCCTGAGTGCTACAGGTATTTTTATAATGTTTTTATAGTAAAATTATCACCGTTTTAATATTAAATTGATTTTATGACGCTAACAACTCAGCCACTGTATATCATCTCTTATCTTCATGACTTGCACTTTATAATTGTAATATATAGAGTTTTTTTAAATTGTGGTGAACTAATCTCTGTTCTGAGTATTTTAATTTTTATTCAATACATTTGTAAGAAATTATTACGCAGGGTATCGACCCGGATAGCTCAGAGCGTCCTGTTAATGTTAGGAAGGTCCTGGGTTCGATTCCCTGTCTGGCCGCACATTTTTCCTCACCTGTTACATTTGGCGCCCAACTAAATAACTCAGGATGGTGTGTTAAGAGTCTCATTGATTTCTGGGGTCAGAAATCTTGTTAAGGGGGAGGAGTGTAGCGATGCACAGGGTATCAGCCCTGATAGCCCAGTTGGTAAGAGTGTCCTGCATTCAATTCCCGGTCTGGCCGCACATTTTTTTCTCACCTGTTACACAGCAATGGCCAATGCTGTCTTTCCAGTTAATTTATCAACACTGAACAGTTTGTTTCTTTCTTATCCAGGGTTCGAAAAATCCACCCGCCTGCTCGCATTGGCGGGTAAAAAATCATTTTGGGCGAGTAAATATTCATAATGAAGTCGCCCGTGTCTGCGAGTGCTGACGCCCTACTGAAAATCTGTTTTCCCTTTTAAATTTCAAAACCGGTCAATTTCCTTCTATTTTCAGTTAAAAATACATTACAATAAACAATTAAAAACTTGAATAATTATTTTATAGACAATTAAACATGATAGTCTTTACCTCATGGTAAAATTTGTCACAGAACACATCGTGTGTTGACAGCTGATACTCGCAGTTTATTAAGGAAGTAGAAGTTGGATGTGTGTAAAGAAAAGAACCAATTTCGAACGGACCTGAATTTCAGGATTTGGTAAAATAATCATAGCACTATAGTTTGTACAGAAGTTGTAAAATCTCAATGTAAGTAAATGATAAAAGTAAAAATAGTTACTCAATACTATAAATGAAAAAATAGAAATGGATAGCTTGTGTTTTCATCTAATAAGAGTGAAAACTTACTTTTGTAATTTATATTGATTTAGTTAAACACACAGTAGTAACATTATAAAATAATAATAATAATAATTGATTATAGTAATAATAATGATGCATTAACAGTTAATTTAGATGTAAATGCATCATTCAGAGACAATATATATTGTATATAAATTTATCTATTGAAATAACAGTAACTTTAAAAAACAAAATTAAATAAAATATTTTTTTCCATTGTGGGTAACCAGATTTTTATGGTGGGCAGCCAAAATTTCAAAAAAGACAATTTGTCAAATGAAGAGTATCATATCTGTTAAGTCATATAAGATCTATTTACTCTGAGAAAAAGATTTTATATGCTGTTAACACATTTTCTTTGAAATACTACGTTTTCATACTTGGGCTTGTGCAAAATGTGTTTGGGTGAGCAGAAGTTATGTAATCAATTTTTCGAACCCTGTCATCCATGATGATGTCATATTGTACATTTACATGTAAATCATTGTTGAAAGTGAATGATCCTCTGGTTCTGACATTGATGGAAAATATTTATGACCTATATAAATTGCAGTGTCCTAATAGTAATAGATAATTTTCAAGTTTTCACGTCCGTTTTAGGATCCGCATTTTTCATGCGCCCATTCAGCTTTGATATGCTAAGGGATTTTTGCTGTGTGTCTTTGCGTGGATCAGGAAATAAAACGCAGATATATCTGAAGGCCAAATTATTGTCACTAGTCCATTTATGTCAAAAACATTTTAAGGTTAATGTCTGAACTCTACACCAGAAATGAAATATTGTGACATTTTGATGTATTAAATCAAGCTTTTTATTTCTTGATCGACGCAAAGACACAAATCTGCCTGACTGCCAGTTACAACTGGTGTGACACATTGTTGATATATAGATCCATAGTACAGGTCAAAAGGATGTCTCTGCTTAGTTTTCACTTTCTTAGTTGGACATGAAAAAAGAAAACATAGTGTAGCATGTAACGTAGGACTGTGTGATTGTAAATATTTATATCATATCAACATAAACTAGGTTGAAACACCCTGTTTTCAAGTTCATCATCATCACTGTCATTAGTCTGTTAACTTGTTCATATTTTTCAGTAATCATATTTGGGGCCATCATAGGAATTGCAGGATTTTTTCCAGGCTGGGAAATTGGAGCTTATGGATTGTATCCTTTTGAATTAGAGTCGGTTGGTTGGAGAGAGAGAGAGAGAGAGAGAGAGAGAGAGAGAGAGAGAGAGAGAGAGAGAGAGAGAGAGAGAGAGAGAGAGAGAGAGAGAGAGAGAGAGAGAGAGAGAGAGAGAGAGAGAGATAGATAGAGAGAGATAGAGAGAGAGAGAGAGAGAGAGAGAGATTTTATCATGATTACTTAGTCAGAAGTTAATATTTTCAGATATATTTTTGTGCAAATGTTATAACTATAGAAATTAGAACTGGTACTACATATCAGCTTGTCACAAGTTCTATCAGTTCCATGATTTTGCCTTTGATCATATACATGTATACTGGTGCATCCTATATTTGAGACATTGGTATATGAATGATATTGTTTTAGTTACTGCATAAACAGTTACACAATCCAAACCTTAATAGTATGTGTCAGGGTTGCTGGTGTCTTAGTGCTGTTGATTGAGTATCCAAGAAGCAAAAGAAAGAAGGGGAGAACAGATGAAAGAATGTAAGAATTATATAGATCTTTAAAAGATAGACACAATATTGGTGTGAATAAGAATTCATTCTAGAAATTCATTTGCTGTATAATTTTGTAAATTTCATTACTTTATCAATAACAATTAATGATTGCACTTCATTTTTCTAACATTATGTGATCTTTTTTTTAGTTTGATTCTTTGAGCATGAAATTTTTAGTAAAAGTAAGTAATAAAATAAGTACAGATAAGTGAAATTTGTCTTCTTTCTCATTTTCAGGTTCCAACGTCCTCTAACAAGAATGATGAGCTGCTGTGGTCCACTCGGAAGAAATTACTTTGTGAGATTCCTGATTCATCTGGTGTAAGTTGTTCTGATCCTACAAATGAACATGATTAGACACACAGACAGACAGACACATGCACACACAGACACACACACACATGCACACACAGACAGACACACACGCACACACATACACATGCACACACAGACACACACACACAGACACACACACACACATGCACTCATCTTGTGTAAGTTGTCCTGCTTGTATGAACACATACATTGTACATGTATAAAATTGTAACCATTTGATTTGTAACCATTGCAGAATTTTAGTCCTTCAGATAAAAGTAAGAATAACTACATGTAGCTTCAGTAGTTTCTACAGAGAGATGCCATGATATGGTTATGACAAAAATGAAATAGGGAAAACAGAAAATTGAGGAATTTAAAAAACTAAATTGAAAAAACTATTGGTAATCTTTGATGCTTCGTAAGTGCTGAAAATTCTTCACGTACTGAGCAATCGTGATAGGTACATAATTCTAATTATGTCAACTAGTAATATTGTTACTGTAGAATCAGAAAATTTCATGGGGTTAAAATTTCATCGTTTTAAAATTGCTACAAATTTGTTGACATTAAATTTCGTGATATAAATAAGCCTATTTGTAAATTAACCTTTTACCATTGCCAGGTATAAGCCTATTTGTAAAGTAACCTTTTACCATTGCCAGGTATAAGCCTATTTGTAAAAAAAACCTTTTACTATTGCCAGATATAATTTATGTAGAATTTTGTCATGGTTTAAATTTCACTGATAAATGAAAACTAAATAAATGAAATCAAAACCACAAGAAAATTTTCTGATTCTAGAGTATGTTATGTACAAAAGTATACATATATATGTATGTACCAATAACTATGAACTTAATATACCACCACCTCATTTGCCAACACAATAAAAAACAAAACTTATAATATGTACCAATAACTTAGAATCTAATATACCACCACCTCACCGAAAGCCACCAATATAAGATAACAACTTTATAATATGTATCAATAACTTAGAACTTAATATACCACCACCTCACCGAAAGCCAACACAATAAGAAAACAACTCTATAATATGTACCAATAACTTAGAATCTAATATACCACCACCTCACCGAAAGCCACCAATATAAGATAACAACTTTATAATATGTATCAATAACTTAGAACTTAATATACACCACCTCACCGAAAGTATGTTATGTACCAATAACTTAGAATCTAATATACATGTACCACCACCTCACCGAAAGCCACCAATATAAGATAACAACTTTATAATATGTATCAATAACTTAGAACTTAATATACCACCACCTCACCGAAAGCCAACACAATAAGAAAACAACTCTATAATATGTACCAATAACTTACAACTTAATATACCGCCTCACTGTAAGCCACCAATATAAGATAACAACTCTATAATATGTACCAATAACTTAGAACTTAATATACCACCACCTCACCGAAAGCCAACACAATAAGAAAATAACTCTATAATATGTACCAATAACTTACAACTTAATATACTACCTAACTGAAAGTCACCACAATAAGATAACAACTCTATAATATGTACCAATAACTTACAACTTAATATACTACCTAACTGAAAGTCACCACAATAAGATAACAACTCTATAATATGTACCAATAACTTACAACTTAATATACCACCTAACTGAAAGTCACCACAATAAGATAACAACTCTATAATATGTACCAATAACTTACAACTTAATATACTACTAACTGAAAGTCACCACAATAAGATAACAACTCTATAATATGTACCAATAACTTACAACTTAATATACCACCTAACTGAAAGTCACCACAATAAGATAACAACTCTATAACATGTATCAATAACTTACAACTTAATATACCACCTCACTGTAAGCCACCAATATAAGATAACAACTTTATAATATGTATCAATAACTTACAACTTAATATACCACCTCACTGTAAGCCACCAATATAAGATAACAACTTTATAATATGTATCAATAACTTAGAACTTAACCAATTAACCGAAAGCCATTATAATATGATGGTTACTCTGTCAATTTTTATAGTACCACAGAGACCTTGGTAAAATTGCCCCCACAAATCAGACAATTCAAATAATTATTTAAGGTCAAATGTCTATGGCTTTACATGTGTATTTACTACATTTTGTGTATGTAAATGGCAGAGTACAGACTTCAAATCCATTACATCAAAAGTTAACAAACTGTAGATGGTTGTCCATTTTAATGTTACACAAAGGTAATATGAAATAAAGAAGAAATCCATTGCTAATGTCTTACTATTGTTGGACTTAAAATTTCAATAATTATTTTCAATATCAATGCTTATGTTCAATGTTCTTTCAGCTATGAAATCATTGTCTTTAATAGTTAATATTTGCAAAGTACAGTTCATTTTCATTGCTAGTGTTACAGGTTTTGAAGACAGAAAAAATTCTATAACATTAGCAATGAAAAAAACCTGCCAGATAAATTATTTTCTGATGTACTTTAAAATGACTCTAGCAATTTCCAGATTGCAAACTCTCACTGCTTATGCCACAAAAATACCCCCAATCCTGTATGCAAGAGAAATAATAGCAACTGATAACTGATAATGTTATGCATAATAAACAGGACAGAAAATGGCCATTTTGACCTCATTGATGAAACTATTTATATACAAATGTATACAGTAAAACTTAGTGACCACCTGTGTATAAAGACCACCTGGTCACAAAGACCTTTTTTTTTGCTGTCCCCAGTAATACCATTTGTGTGCAAATCAACTTCTATATAATGACCACCTCCCTATAAAGACCAGTTTTGTTGTGTCTGTAAAAGGGTCTTTATATACAAGTTTAAAACTAATTTTGGGTACAATCTTAAAAAATTAAATCTGTTTTACATAACAGGTATTTTTCAACAACATCTGAGAAAAGACATCGGAACCAAAGGGAGTTTATTCTGTCTTCTTTTGGGCTCAGTTGTTATTTAAACAATACAAGAGATCCCAGTGTGATCTTGGCGCCCACAATGGAATGTGCTATGTCTGATCTATGACAGACTGTTCTTTTCTCTTCTTTTGTCTTATTTTGTGTCTCAACATTGAACTTGAACTTAAATCCATCATTCTGTGAAATATTTTTTTCACATGATTATAGCAAAACTGAACATATTACATTTTAAGAGAGAATTGAATTCGACATGGCCGATAGGTTCCCATCGTGGATTTTGATCCCTTGGAAAATGTAATATGCACAACTAGACCTCAGGGTGAACCTCCATAATCAATTTTGAAAAGTTTCAATACATTCTAAAAAATGCATATTTCCATTGTCAAAATCCAAGATGGCCACCTGTCAGCGAAGTTGGAATCCAATATTTCTGAAAATATCATATGCACAACTAGACATCTCAGGGAACCTTCATGTCCAGTTATAAGGAAATCCCTTCTGTCCTTTCAGAGAAATAGCAATAACAAACTTCCTATGATAAAAATCCAAGATGGCCACCTGTTGGCCATATTGGATTCTAATCTCTCTGAAAATGTGATATGCACAAGTAGACCTCAAGGGGGACCTTTATGTCAAATTTCAAGGAGATCCCTTCAGTCCTTTCTGAAAACTAGCCGTAACAAGATTAGAATTGTTCAGAATGGATGAACCACGGAAGCAGAGCCATATGAATAGCCCAGCATCAACAGATGGTGGGGTAAAAACACAGTGAAATAACATAGATCATTTTATATGAATATGAATCATTTTTATATTATATTACAAAAAAGGTCATAGCCATGCATAAAAAATGAAATAAGTAGTTCATGTTATCAATTAAATCAATTTTAGTATATCCGTCCATATAACACTCATGAAATTTGCCCATTATAATTCCTGGCACATGCAGACCCGTAGTCTGCTTTCAATGTTGTAGTTAAGAACATACATGTACTAGAATAACTGAAGATGTAAAATGTGTCATTGTAAGGTGAGCTTTGTCATTATGTTTTTATTATCTTTCATTCCAGTTTGTGTGTTCCACTGTGTTTTATTCTGGCTACAATTATGGGTGGTTTGTCTCTATTTGTGACCAGTATGATATATTTGGTGGTAAGTGTCTGTTTCATGT
This sequence comes from Atrina japonica, assembly GCA_030159075.1. Taxonomy (NCBI): domain Eukaryota; kingdom Metazoa; phylum Mollusca; class Bivalvia; order Pterioida; family Pinnidae; genus Atrina; species Atrina japonica. The sequence continues at coordinate 423,972 of BROG01000588.1, read as the reverse complement.
TATTTGGTTTTTCACTACACAATCACACAATTATGGGTGTTTATTTTTATTCTTGTCATATAATAACATCTGTGCCACTTGTAAAATAAGTTCATATGACTGATAATGAGATATAGATTATACATGATTAACAAGAGGCTCATAAGAGCCTGTATCGCTCACCTGGCTGTCATCTAGAATAGGACCTGGACCTGCTGGAAACATGTCCATCCAAGCAACCATTGTGACAAAGTTTGATTCTTATTGGGATAGTAGTTCCACAGAAAAAAAAAATGAAAATGTGTTTTCCCATAGGGTCCAGTGTTAAATTATATTCCCTGTTGGCAGCCATCTTGGATGAGGTGTGAACCTGAAAAACACATTTTATACAGGGGACCACCCAAAGACTATTGTGACCAAGTTTGGTTCCAATTGACTTAGTAGTTTCAGAGAAGATCTTAGAGGTTAATCTATGTGCCTGCTAGCGGCAATCTTGGATAGGACCTGGACCTTCTGAACACATTTTTTAAATGGATCCATCCAAGGACCATTATGACCAAGTTTGGTTTCAATTGGGACAACAGTTTCAGAGAAAAAGATCTGTATATGTGTTTTCCCATAGGGCCCAATATTAAATTATGTTCCTTGCTGGCAGCCATCTTGGGTGAGGTGTGAACCTGTAAAACACGTTTTCTACAAGGGACCACCCAAAGACTATTGCGACCAAGTTTGATTCCAACTGGCTCTGTAATTTCAGAGAAGAAGATCTTTGAAAATGTTCCCATATGATCCAATGTTAATCTATGTGTCCTTTTGGTGGCCATCTTGGATAGGACCTGGATCTGCCAGACATATTTTTTAAATAGGTCCATCTAAGGACCATTATGACAAAGTTTGGTTTCAATTGGGATAGTACATGTAATTCCAGAGAAAAAGATCTGTAAATGCGTTTTCCCATAGGTCTATGTTATGTTATGTTCCTTGCTGTCAGCGATCTTCGATGAGGTGTGAATCTTAAAAACACCTTTCTTACAGTGGACAACCCAAAGACTATTGTGACCAAGTTTGGTTCCAATTGGCTTAGTAGTTTCAGAGGAGAAGATCTTTGGAAGTGTTCTCATATGGTCCAATGTTAATCTATATTCCCTGCTGGCGACCATCTTGGATAAGTTGCAAACCTGAAAAGCACCTTTTTACAGGGGACCACCCAAAGACTATTGTGACCAAGTTTGGTTCTAATTGGCTCAGTAGTTTCAGAGGAGAAGATCTTTGGAAGTGTTCTCATATGGTCCAATGTTAATCTGGCGACCATCTTGGATAAGTTGCAAACCTGAAAAGCACCTTTTTACAGGGGACCACCCAAAGACTATTGTGACCAAGTTTGGTTCTAATTGGCTCAGTAGTTTCAGAGGAGAATCTCTTTGAATGAAAGTTTACACTGGACTGATGCAAAGTGATGGCAAAAGCTCACCCTGGCTTTAGCCAAGTGAGCTAAAAACTGATCTTTTACCAATCCTATTTTCTGAAAATATTGCTTTGGAGATCTAACAAAAACTGACTAAGAAACATATGTGAATGATATCTTGTAAGTGTTCCCTCTTCGACTGGTGATCCTAGATCTCCCATGGGACATGTCAGAAAACAAAACGATGAGAGATAAGTTTTTAATAAGATTGTAAATTACATACTTGTGGTTTTTCTGATAATTAGAGCATTTTACTTTGTTCTGTATCATATTTTTGTGAATGAAGATTTCTGGATGTTCATTATACACAACTTAAGGATGATAATATACAAAAAAGTAATGTCAAGGGTGGGGATGTTTTTGGTGGAGACCTTGACTAATTGTGGTGTTTATAAAGTTGATTTATGGAAATGTAAATATTAGATGTGTTTTGAATTTTGTTTATAACAGTAACAGAATTATACACTTGAAAAGGTCATTGATTTCTGACTTACATGTAGCCAATGTCATGAACATGGCAATAGGTCAAGGTCACTACCTTAGCTGATAAGATTGCTGATGACCATGGAGTGTTGTTTCCAAGGTCAATGTGACTGAGAAGGTAAGAATAACATACTCTACCCCTCCAAATATTTAATGGAGATATTAGCATCATATTCTTTTGTCTTCCATGAAAATATACATTTGAATTATACATATCTACTAGCCATAACATGGAGATCACTTATGATTGGGTGGAAAGTTCAAAGGTCATAGTTATATTGATATGATTAGTTTGTATGTTCATTATTGTTTGGTTGCTTGATTTTTTTCCCCACTGAAGGAGTAGAGTATGTTTCCACTGGAATTTCCTCATTTTGCATTAAATTATACGCCATAAATTATATAATGGTAACTTTCAGGTTGTTACATCTTTATCACATATTTCAATTTCAACTTCAGGCCGCTTTCAAGGGGGAGCAGTGGCAACCAGTTGGACTGGATGAACCAACAGCAGAAAATAAAAAAGAGCTCAAGTCATTCCGTCAGCCAAAAAGACCACCTCCTAGAGCACCACCGCAGGCCGCTGACAATAGGATATAATTTTATATACTTTTTTAATCATCAATATTTCAAATAATTATTTGGATGTTAATTGTGCAATTTCTATCAAATAATACTCATCCTGTGAAATATATGTGCTTCCATTACATTTTTTTTCTAATTGAAATATATTTTGTAAAGTTTATAAATCTGTATATTAAATAGCCTCACCATTTTTCACCTTTAGGGATACTCAAGGTATACAGATGTTTTTATCTTGACCATGTTGAGAGATTGCCCCCATCTGCCACTGAAATTTGGTCTTACAAAACAGGTGATCTCTCAGATAGGTTTTATTAAAAGGATTATTTAATCATGCTGTTTTCAGAATGTGGTCTCATATGATAGATGGTCTCTCAATGAGGGTGTTCCTTGTACATCCTTATTACTGTTTCATTGTTATCAGTCATTTATGTTGTCTGATTCTTGTTGTTACTTGTATCATCCTTTACAACATTAAACTTACAGACCTCTATACCTTGTGTTTGATTGATAATATACTTAGGGTTCAGATAAAGCAATCGGCCACTTGTCCTGTCCAAATTAAAACAGTGAAGTACCAAGTGAATTGTTCAGCAATACACATCCCTGTGCAGCGTAAAATTTTGGTCAACTGGTCACCGCTCTCATTGATTTAAAAAATTATCAAAACAGAAGTCATTTGCTTGGTCCAAAATGTTAAATGGAATAACTACAGAGAAAATTCACTTTAGTCTTTATGTATTTCATTTTACAGAGTTTTTTTCAATTTTTAAACTACAAAACATGTGTGATACTGGTGTTGACTTCCAGTCTGTGTGTCACAATGTCAATGGATATAAATTGAAGTGATTTCATCCCCTAAAAGAAGTCATTAAAGAAATTGATATGGTGTCAAGTGAATTTTCTATGGTGCCCAGTGCTTAAAACCTTGTAACTAGGAACAATGCCAAGTGGATCGAAACACTTTATCTGAGCCCTATATACTGTATAACGAGTTTGATTGAGGGGAAATCAGATATGCTGTCGACCTGCAAGTCACACTTAAATATTATCATGATTGTGTGTCTAACAAGACATACATGTTAAGTACACTGCCAGCTGCCTTGTAGACATACCTAATTATTATGTGTCTAACTACCAGACATGTTTAGTACACTGCCTGCTGCCTTGTAGACACACCTAATTATTATGTGTCTATCTACCTGACATGTTTAGTACACTGCCAGCTGCCTTGTAGACATACCTAATTATTATGTGTCTAACTACCAGACATGTTTAGTATACACACCTAATTATTATGTCATACCATGTTTAGTACACTGCCAGCTGCCTTGTATTACCTAAATTATGTGTCTAACTACCTTGACATAATTTTATGTGTCTATCTACTGACATGTTTAGTACACTGCTGCCTATGTGTAATACATGTTTAGTACACCTTGTACACCTTATTATGTGTGACTATCTGCCTGACTAATTATTATGTGTTATAGTACACTGCCAGCTTGTGACACACCTAATTATTATGTGTACCTGACATACCTACACTGCCATTAAATAGTATGTGTCTATCTAACATGTTTAGTACACTGCCGGCTGCCTTGTATACACACCTAATTATTATGTGTCTACCTGACATGTTAAGTACACTGCCTGCTGCCATGTATACACACCTAATTATTATGTGTCTATCTACCTGACATGTTTAGTACACTGCCAGCTGCCTTGTATACATACCTAAATAGTATGTGTCTAACTACCAGACATGTTTAGTACACTGCCGGCTGCCTTGTAGACACACCTAATTATTATGTGTCTATCTACCTGACATGTTTAGTACACTGCCAGCTGCCTTGTAGCTGTCCTTGACATGTTTAGTACACTGCCATAGACACACCTTACATTACCTATCTACCTGACATGTTTAGTATGTGTCTAACTACCTGACATGTTTAGTACACTGCCGGCTGCCTTGTATACATGTTATTAGTCTAACTACACAGTACACTGCCTGCTGCCATGTATACACACCTAATTATTATGTGTCTAACTACCTGACCTTGTAGTATGTGTCTATCTACCTGACAATTAGCTGCCTTGTAGACACACCTAAATGTGTGTCTATCTGCCACCTTGACCATGTCTTCTACCTGACATGTTTAGTACACAGCTGCCTTGTTTACACACCTAAATAGTATGTGTCTATCTACCTGACTTGCCTTGTATACACACCTAAATAGTACTAACACTGACTAAATTATAGACACACCTAATTATTATGTGTCTATCTACCTGACATGTTTAGTACACTGCCGGCTGCCTTGTAGACACACCTAATTATTATGTGTCTAACTACCAGACATGTTTAGTACACTGCCGGCTGCCTTGTACACTGCCGGCTGCCTTGTATACACACCTAAATAGTATGTGTCATGTTTAGTACATCTTGTACCTGTGTCTAACTACCTGACATGTTTAGTACACTGCCTTGTTTACACACCGGTGTCTATCTACCTGACTGTACACTGCCGGCTGCCTTGTATACACACCTAATCTACCTATGTTTAGTATGCCTTGTATACACACCTAATTATATGTGTCTACTACCTGACATGTTTGTACACTAGCTGCCTTGTATACACACCTAAATAGTACTATCTACCTGCATGTTTAGTACACTGCCATGTTTACACACCTAAATAGTATGTGTCTATCTACTGACATGTTAAGTTAGCTGCCTTGTTTACACACCTAAATAGTATGTGTCTATCTACCTGACTGACACTGCCGGCTGCCTTGTTTATGTGTCTATCTACCTGACATGTTTGTACACTGCCAGCTGCCTTGTATACTAAATATACCTACCTGAATGTTTAGTATGTAGACACACCTAATTATTATGTGTCTATCTACCTGACATGTTTAGTACACTGCCTGCTGCCTTGTATACACACCTAATTATTATGTGTCAAACTACCTGACATGTTTAGTACACTGCCAGCTGCCTTTGTAGTCTATCTACCTGACACACCTAATACACACCTAAATTATGTGTCTATCTACCTACCATGTTTGTACATGCCTTGTATACACACCTAATTATTAGTACACTACCTGACATGTTAAGTACAGCTGCCATGTTACACACCTAATTATTATGTGACTATCACCTACATAGTACACTATGCCTTGTACCTAAATAGTATCTACCAGACTGTACACTGCCGGCTGCCTTGTGTATTAGTCTATCTACCTGACATGCCAGTACACTGCCAGCTGCCTTGTTGTATTATGTGATCAGACATGTTTAGTACACTGCCAGCTGCCTTGTAGACACACCTTATTATTATGTGTCTATCTACCTGACATGTTTAGTACACTGCCGGCTGCCTTGTAGACACACCTAAATAGTATGTGTCTAACTACCAGACATGTTTAGTACACTGCCGGCTGCCTTGTATACACACCTAATTATTATGTGTCTAACTACCTGACATGTTAAGTAGACACACTAATTATTACCTAACTACCTGACATGTTTAGTACACTGCCTGCTGTGTACACCTATGTGTCTACTACCATGTTTAGTACACAGCTGCCTTGTAGACACACCTTGTGTCTATCTACCACTGCAGCTGCCTTGTATACACACCTAAATAGTATGTGTCTATCTACCTGACATGTTTAGTACACTGCCAGCTACACACCTAAATAGTATGTGTCTATTATGACATGTTTAGTAACTGCCACTTGTATACACACCTAAATAGTATGTGTCTAACTACCTGACATGTTAAGTACACTGCCTGCTGTCTATCTACCCATGTTTAGTACACACCTAGACACACCTAATTATTATGTGTACCAGACATGTTTAGTAACTACCTGACATGTTTAGTACACACTGCCGGCTGCCTTGCTGCCTGACATGTTTAGTACACTGCCATATACACCTAAATAGTATGTGTCTATCTGCCACCTGACCTAAATATGTGTCTATCTACCTGACATGTTTAGTACACTGCCGGCTGCCTTGTATACACACCTAATTATTATGTGTCTATCTACCTGACATGTTTAGTACACTGCCAGCTGCCTTGTATACACACCTAAATAGTATGTGTCTATCTACCTGACAAAATAGCTGCCTTGTAAATAGTATGTGTCTATCTACTGACTGTACATGCCTTGTAGTACACTCTAACTACCAGACCAGCTGCCTTGTATACACACCTAAATAGTATGTGTCTACACACCTAAGTACACTGCCGGCTGCCTTGTAAATGTATGTGTCTATGTTTAGTACTGCCAGCTGCCTTGACATGACATGTTTAGTACACTGCCAGCTGCCTTGTATACACACCATGCTGACATGTTTAGTACTGCCGGCTGCCTTTTACACCTAATTATTACTATCTACCTAAATAGTGCCATGTGTGTCTATCTACCTCTACCTGCCACATGCCTTGTTTACACACCTTAGTACACTGCCAGCTGCCTTGTATACACACCTAAATAGTATGTGTCTATCTACCTGACATGTTTAGACACACCTAATTATTATGTGTCTATCTACCTGACATGTTTAGTACACTGCCTGCTGCCTTGTATACACACCATGTTTAGACATGTTTAGTACACTGCCAGCTGCCTTGTATACACACCTAATTATTATGTGCTGACATGTTTTATGCCAGCTGCCTTGTAGACACACCTAATTAATGTGTCTATCTACCTGTGTCACTGCCAGCTGCCTACACCTGACATGTTTAGTACACTTGTATACACACCTAATTATTATGTGTCTAACTACCTGACATGTTAAGTACACTTGTAGACACACCTAATTATTAATCTACCTGACATGTGCTCTAACTACCTAAATAGACATGCATGTTTAGTACACTGCCGGCTGCCTTGTAGCCTTTATATACTATCTACTGACTACACTGCCATAGACACACCTAATTATTGTGTCTACCAGACATGTTTAGTACACTGCCGGCTGCCTTGATGTGTCTAACTACCTGTTTAAGTACACTGCCATCCTAATTATTATGTGTCTAACTACCTGACATGTTTAGTACACTGCCAGCTGCCTTGTATACACACCTAATTATTATGTGTCTAACTACCTGACATGTTTAGTACACTATGTGTCTATCTACCTGACATGTTTAGTACACTGCCAGTACACTGTCTATCTACCTGCATGTTTGCACTTGCCTTTATACACACCTAACTACCTGACATGTTAAGTACACTGCCTGTGTATACACACCTATCTACCTGACATGTTTAGTACACTGCCAGCTGCCTTGTATACATACCTAAATAGTATGTGTCTAACTACCAGACATGTTTAGTACACTGCCGGCTGCCTTGTAGACACACCTAAATAGTATGTGTCTATCTACCTGACATGTTTAGTACACTGCCAGCTGTAGACACACTAAATAGTATGTGTCTAACTACCAGACAGTACACTGCCTTGTATACACACCTAATTATTACACACCTAAATAGTACATGTGTCTATGTGTCTAACTACCTGACATGTTTTAGTATATACACTGTCTATCTACCTGACATGTTTAGTACACTGCCAGCTGCCTTGTAGACACACCTAAATAGTATGTGTCTATCTACCTGACATGTTTAGTACACTGCCAGCTGCCTTGTATACACACCTAAATAGTATGTGTCTAACTACCTGACATGTTTAGTACACTGCCAGCTGCCTTGTAGTACTACACCTGACAATAGTAGTATGTGTAACTATGACTACCTGACATGACACACCTAATTATTAGTGTCTACTACCTGACATGTTTAGTACACTGCCGGCTGCCTGCCTAAATAGTATGTGTCTAACACACTGACTAGTACATAGACACACCTAAATAGTATGTGTCTATCTACCTGACATGTTTAGTACACTGCCAGCTGCCTTGTATACACACCTAAATAGTATGTGTCTATCTACCTGACATGTTTAGTACACTGCCAGCTGCCTTGTTTACACACCTAAATAGTATGTGTCTATCTACCTGACATGTTTAGTACACTGCCAGCTGCCTTGACACACCTAAATAGTATGTGTCTAACTAGACATTATGTGCCTTATCTAATTATTATGTGTCTATCTACCTGACATGTTTAGTACACTTGCCTTGTACACTAAATAGTATGTGCAGACTGCTGCCGGCTGCCTTGTATACACACCTATGTGTCTATCTACCTATGTTTTACATGCCTTGTCAGTAATCTACCTGACATGTTTTGACATGTATACACACCTAAATAGTAGTCTAACACTGACCAGCTGCCTTATGTGTCTATCTACCTATACATGTTTAGTACACACCTTGTATACACATTAAATAGTATGTGTCTATCTACCTGACATGTTTAACACTGCCACCTGAGTATGTGTTTACCTGACATGTTTAGTACACTGCCTGTATACACACCATGTGCTATCTACCTTGTTTAGACACAGCTGCCTTAATTAAATAGTATGTGTACCTATGTTTAGTACACTAGCTGCCTTGTGACATGTCTTCTAGACATGTTTAGTACACTGCCTGCTGCCTTGTATACACACCTAATTATTATGTGTCAAACTACCTGACATGTTTAGTACACTGCCAGCTGCCTTGTATACACACCTAATTATTATGTGTCTAACTACCTGACATGTTTAGTACACTGCCAGCTGCCTTGTAGACACACCTAATTATTATGTGTCTATCTACCTGACATGTTTATCTGCCTGCTGCCTGCACCTAATTATTATTGTCTAATACACACGTGTTTAGTATATATACACACCTAATTATTATGTGTCTAACTACCAGACATACGTGTTTAGTACACTGCCGGCTGACTTGTAGACACACCTGAAAATACTGTGTCTATCTACTTGACATACATGTTTAATACATTGCTGGCTGCCTTGTAGACACATCTAAATATTTTGTGTCTAACTACCTGACATGTTTAGTACATTGCTGGCTGCCTTGTAGACATACCTATGGATTTCAAGTTATGGACAGTTTCAATTTTCTTATTGAAATATAATACTGTGCAGATTTAGAGATATATAATATACCCTTTTTGATCTCAAACCTTCATATAATTCTACTGTTAGACAGCAGTTTTCTCCAACTAAGAGGAGGCAGACCTGTTTTTGGACATCAAGAAAGTATCTGCCATTTGTATGTGAGGTCATTACATGTACAAGTCCAGTGTTTGCAATGTAGCTCTGATCTGTGTGACAAGGTCATTTACATAACACAAGTGTAACATTATATACAGATATATTTATTTGTTCACTTTCAACAAACTTAAATAATGATATATAAAGGCCATTGTTGTTCTAACAATTGATTAATGTATAAATTATAGCCAAAAGATCTGCAATATTGTATTTATCTTGGAGAAAAGATGAATACAGCCAAGGTGAAACTGGTTGTAAATTTATCACAGTGTACTGTCAGCTAAAATCTAGCATAATTACATAGCAAAACAGAAATAAACAAATAAGTATAATCAGAGTAGTATTTAGTAATAATTGTTGTCCAATGCTTAGCAAAGTCTTCATTCATAGCTGAAAATGTTTATCCACCTTTTCCATATTATAAACATGATCCAGTGCTTACTTACGGCCCCATATGACACCATAGTGTAAGTGTTAAGTTAGGGCCCCATATGAAACCATGATCCATCGTTAAGTTATGGCCCCATATGACATCATGATCCAGTACTAAATTAGGCCCCATATGACACCATGATCCAGAGCTTAGTACAGCCCCATATGACACCATGATCCAGTGCTAAGTTACAGCCCCATATGACACCATGATCTAGTGTTAAGTTATGGCCCCATATGACATGATCCAGTGCTCAGTTACAGCCCCATATGACACCATGATCCAGTGCTTAGTACAGTCCCATATGACATCATGCTCCACTGCTAAGTTATGGCCCCATATCACATTATGATCTAGTGCTTAGTTATGGCCCCATATGACATTTAATTATCATATCTTTAATGATCATGTCTGGTTAAGATGTTCCTGTATTTACTTTTGTCACATAAATATATTATTTTTACCATACAATATATTCATACATGCCATATTTTTCGGAGGTCATTCTGGGATTTTTTCTGGGACAAATATCGCAAAATTCTGGGACACTTTTGAGTTCACGTTTCAGGTGTTATGGATAAATACAAAATTGTTTTAAATACTTTTAATAATGTTTACCTTGTTTTGTTTAATTACTTGGCCAACTGCATGCCTTTTAATATATATTGTATGAACTTTGCAAATTTAAACACGTACCAGTTGAATGATAAATAACAACTTTGTTTATGATTAAAAAATAATAAGTTTCCATAATTTAAATACCAGTCCGGTCCGGTCCAGTTTCGTTTTTTACTACTTCCGGAAGTACGTCTAGATCTGCCATCACATGTGCTTTGTCACAAAGACCTTGAGGTAAATGCCTTGCATGTTTGACTATAAATAAAATAATGTTATTTTTTGTTGTTGTTGAAGTACATTCCAAATATCTTTTGAGACCATAAGATGTTGTTATAACTATTTTTGATGGCTGGTACCATGCTTCTAATCATCGATGATCCAAGCTTATGTCACATGACATACACACACTCTTAGACTTAGCCTAGTCTTATCACCAATTAACTGCCAATCAGTGGACGAGACGATGTTATATAATCATTAACACCCTCAATAATTAATATGCCCATAGGCTATTTACATGTAAAAGTGTCAACAGATTGATAATCGGTTGTTTGCTTGTTAGTAATTATAAGGAGTTTGAGAGACTTCAAGTGGGCAAAGTTGCAAAACAGTTGAATCTGGGACAGAAGCAAATTTTACAGGAAAATCGGTGTCCCGGTGGGACATGTTTTAGGAGATCGATTTTCCAGGACATTAGGTGTCCCGCTGGGACATATGGCATGTATGTATATTTAGTTGATATTGTTACAAACAGTATTGAATCAATATATTGATACATCAATGAATGGTATGTTTTTTTCTGGTGTTTATCATGTTTACGACCATTCTGTTACGGTCTGTTGGGTTCCAGGAGTTAACCTATCATAGATGACAGCACTGTTAGTGGCATCAGTAATTTCTGACAGATATCTAGTTCTGCTCATATCTTATAGCGTTGTAATGACAATTACCAATAACAATATGATCAATATGTACATCCTAGAACAATTGTTTATACTTGTCCCTGAACATGCATCCCTGTACAACTGTTAATTTTATACTTGGTCCTGAACATGCATCCCTGTACAAGTGTTAACTTTATACTTGTCCCTGAACATGCATCCCTGTACAACTGTTAACTTTATACTTGTCCCTGAACATGCATCCCTGTACAACTGTTAACTTTATACTTGTCCCTGAACATGCATCCCTGTACAACTGTTAACTTTATACTTGGTCCTGAACATGCATCCCTGTACAACTGTTAACTTTATACTTGTTTCCAAACACGCATCTTTATACAGTGTTAACTCAATTCTTGTTCCTGAAGATGCATCCTTGTACATTATGATTAACTATATCACTGTAGTTGTTTTCCTGGATCATAATGCTGTTATACCTTTTTCTTCTTTGCCTGTCAAAATTTAAAGTTAAATCCCATTTTAAACTATCAAAAGAATGTTTCACAATATTCGACAATTTTACAGTGTTGGCCAGTTTTTAATGTTGAATGAAATCATCTGGTTACAATTTACCCATGATAGGACTTCCCCACATAAACTAGCAAACTTTCTCACACAATCAGCTTAGGTTCCAGTGAGGCTCTAACCAGTGTTGACTACTGCTGTAATGGTAATAGGCTTGATATAAAGTACATACACGAACTTTTCAACCATGGAAGCCCCTGTTCATGGTAAAGACCCTCTTGCTTATGTAGACTATATAGATCTTTGAAGTCTTTGATATTTAGGGCTAATAATCAATGTGTTACACTAAGAAGTTTTTACTTATATTGAGACATTAACAGCTAACTGCCACAAATTTCATCCTGCATAACTGCCAGTAAAGTTAAAGTTTTGAAATTTTTCATACCTACCAAATCACGGTATCACAATACCTCAGTTTAAAGTCTTGGGCAAAGGATAGTCTACATGTTTTAGAGAAGACTCAGGCAAAAGTCTGAATGGTAATTGACCGATGGTTGTTCATTGACCAGCCGTCATTGTGACTAGTCAGTATTAAAGATACATTAATATCCAATGTTCATCTCTCGGTTAACTTGTGGTCTAGACAGTGACACAGGTTTCAAAAAGTGTTGATCCATTGACAGGACTAATGGCTTTAGATCAAATGTGGAACAGAATTCAAGTATGTTTAATTTCTGATATAATTGCTAAATCAAATGATAAGAAATGAATCTAATGATTTGTGTACATACTGCAAATGATGCACATTTTCATTTTGTTTTTATTTGTATGATAACTCGATTTCACATATATTATCAGATATCCAGTATGTTCCTTAATTTCTTCACAATAATGAACTACTTACAGATGATCCTGGATTTGTATCGAAATCTTGGAAGGATCCAGCGTTCTTTGTGTTTTTTGTTTTCCTGCAAATATAAAACACCTTGTAAAAACAGCATATGACAAATGTCATGAACATAAATGGTTAATTATGATTTAGTCAGATGTACACAATTATTTCTCAATTCTTATGTGACCTTTGTTTACTAGCATTTCTTTTTAAGTGCAACCAAATGTTTGCATTCTTTTTCTTTTTAATCTAGATTTTAAAAAGTGCAAAACTTATACATTCATCATTGTATTTTTTTTTAAAATATTTTTGTCGAAGTAAGGCAGCAGTAACTTACGATTCATCTTTTTTATCACTCAGTGTTTTCCGTTTCAGTCTGTGTTGTGGAAATGATGGCATAAGTTCAGGATCACAGGCTGTCAAACACAATATATATAAAACAAAATGAAAAATACTTCAATTATCCAGACCTGTTCATCTTGGCACCAATCACAATATATATATATATATATATATAACAAGATATATACTATATTATCTATACCTATCATATACCAGTGTTATTTATCCAGAACAAAATGAATAACCTCAAGTAGCATTGCATTGTCCAAAATTCCACACATTCCATACAAATGTATTTTCAAATCTAAATACACCAATTTCACAATATTTTATATATCATATACCCTATGAACAAGATTTAAAAGAAAAATACTGGAATTATCCAGACCTGATTACATGAGAATTGGCACCAATCACTATGAGTTCTATCACCTTTTTTATTGCTTAACATAAGGCGGCCTACCATAGGGATAATTCTTGCCAAATTTGGTTAAAATTGGACCTTTGGTGCCTGAAATTAAAATTGATGAAAAAATTGTTTTTTCTAGATGAAAAATACTAGCGACCCACCTATTATCTAGACCACCTGTCACAAAGACCGTTTTTTGGCCCCAAGTAGTACATTTGTGTACAAATCAACCTCTATATAACCTCAAGTACTGGTTTTCTTGTGCTAATTGTCCAATACAATTCCACACACAAAAGTTAGATGTCATGACTTTGAAATTTAGCAAATTTAGTTGAAACAACTCTTTTATATAATATAAATAAAGTCAAGTTAGAAATTTGTATAAAACATCCCATGTTATTTATTTCTCCCTTGTGGCCTAAGATGACAATTTCAAAAACTTTAACAATTTTGCATACAGAATTGGATTTGATTTGATTTGATTTTTTGTTTTACGCCTAAACGTTCAGTCATATGATGGCGTCCTGGAGGTAGAAACCCCGGTTACCCGGGTAAAGACCACCGTGAAAACTGGCAAACTTTCCCACTTAATTCGAAATGACCCTAGCGGGCATACAGAATTGGAAAATCATATGTTCATTGCTTCATTAGAAGATTTTGCCCTTTTTTGCCCCTTCTGGTGCTTGTATGGGTTCTAACTTATTCGCAAACTTTATGCAGCTTCACATAGGAACAATATATCACAGACTTTACATTTGACGTACGTAGTGGTTGCTCTTTGAAGTAAGTGCTCTCCAGACAATCTTCAGCTGAGGCCCTGGAAAAAAAATATACATCAAAATCAATTAATGACAGAACCTTGATCAGATTGTCCTTCATAAAATTGCTCGAGTAGCTTGCTTGTAAAGATATAAAAAGTCTCCGATACCATGGTATAAATCATTAGGATGTCCAGGATATAGATACAAATTTGGTAAAAAAGGGACAAACACAGACCTCTTGAAATCAAGAGGTGGGATCAGGTGCCATGGAAGAGTAAGCATACCCTGTCGACCGGTCACAATCGCCGTAAGTCCAGTCAAATCAAAATGAAATGCTTGAGGAATGAATCCTTGTCATAATTGGTACAGACGTCTTAACAATCACCATTGAACAGGTAACTCAACATTTCACTGAGTGAAACAGAGTTGTTGCAAACAACATACTATACTGACCATAAAATTTGCGGAATGTTGACATCAAATGCAGTTTTCAATATCCCTGTGTCAATAATTTGTCAGTGAGTAGTTTACCTCTGCATATGAAATGTTCATATGTTGAACACACCCTGGCATATCTGATCATTTGTGAAATATAAATTCCATATGCAGGTGATTGTGGGATATTACTACTTATATGTGGAAAATTAACAATGGGAAAGCCGAAATCGTCGCGCTTGTCGTATAGCTTAGTTGTTAATTTCCCGTCTGTGTCTATATTAAGTAAAATGTCTAAGTATGAGGCGTTTGTGCTTGATTCTGTTGTATCTTTAATTTCTAGTTCGCTGGGATATATCGCATTGACATATGTATGAAAATTGTCATTATTAATTGACAAAACATCGTCGATATATCTGAAATTAAAGGACACTGCTAACTTTTTCTTCTTTTGATTCAGTTTTTTCTGGATGAAGTCTGTTTTATATGAATAAAGGAACAGGTCAGCCAGTAAAGGAGCATAATTGGTTCCCATAGGAATGCCGACAGTTTGTTGAAAAATCATGTATCAGAACATAATATATATATTGGAAATTCCAGCATTTTTGTACATCCTGTATGTGCTTGCTTTTTTTAATTCTTCCTATTTAAATTTACAATTTATTTTCTACACTTTGATAAATACATGTATATAGTGGAACCTTGTATGACCACCCTATCTACCACTGAAATGTGGTCTTACAATACAGGTGGTATCTGAAGAGAGGTTTCATCCAAAAGGATTACTTATAGGGATGGTTCATCCTTTTAACAAGTTTTGTTTGAATAAAAATTATGTTTCCTTGAATACTTTCAGGAAACTTTAGGATATTCTGATTAGAAATAATTGAGAAACGCCCATAATATTACAGTAATATTATGGCTCTAGGAAGTGGACATTTTTGTTGTCCATACACTCATACCTAACATTACTCTCAATCATTATATCTTACCTCTTAAGTGGGTCATACATAAACAGGAAATTTAACAATCGTATTCCAGAATCTGTCAACCATGAAAACGTATGCCGCAGATTATTATAACTGCAAATGAAGTAAAGTGTGTTCTTACATCTGAAATCATCGTTAAACAGTTGCTGCACAGATTATTATAACTCTGCAAATGCATTAGTCATTCTAGCTTGTTCTTTTTGGAAACATCTGAAATCATCTTTAAATGATTAACAATTGCTTACCAAGCTCACAGAGATTATACAAATTTTATCAGGACAACTCTAGCGCAATATCTATTTATATACAGTCTGATTTACAACTCAATATAACATGTTAAAACATTTCATTCTAGCCTCTTGTTTTCTTTTTGGAAATTCTCCAGAGTGTACATGGTACACATGGTAAAATTGTGATTTAAATGATTAAAAGCCTGATGCCTTACCACTAGCTCACAGAGGCCCTATTTCATACAAATTTTGGTCAGGACAGACTGCAATAGCGCAATATAAAACATTTAATACAGAGAGAGATTTTCAGGGCAAACCGCAATATAACATCTGTAAACATGTTTAACCACAATATAAAAGTGTAATACAGGTAGTACTGTCAGGGCAGACCACAATATAAGAAGTAACCACAATATAAAATGTTTAATACAGGTAGTGACTGTCAGGGCAGACTACAATATAAAATGTTTAATACAGGTAGTGACTGTCAGGGCAGACCGCAATATAAAATGTTTAATACAGGTAGTGATTGTCAGGGCAGACCGCAGTATAAAATGTTTAATACAGGTAGTGACTGTCAGGGCAGACCGCAGTAATGATTGTCAGGGCAGCTTAATACAGGTAGTGTAATGATTGTCAGGGGCAGACCGCAGTATAAAATGTTTAATACAGGTAGTGACTGTCAGGGCAGACAGACAGGTAGTGACTGTCAGGGCAGACCACAATATAAAATGTGTAATACAGGTAATGATTGTCAGGGCAGACCACAATATAAAATGTGTAATACAGGTAGTGATTGTCAGGGCAGACCGCAATATAAAATGTGTAATACAGGTAGTGACTGTCAGGGCAGACCGCAATATAAAATGTGTAATACAGGTAGTGACTGTCAGGGCAGACCGCAATATAAAATGCGTAATACAGGTAATGACTGTCAGGGCAGACCGCAATATAAAATGCGTAATACAGGTAGTGACTATCTGGGCAGACCGCGGTATTAAATGTGTAACACAGGTAGTGATTGTCAGCAAGTACTATATAATTTCACTTTTTTGACTGCAAAATTGATTGGTAATGGATTACCCGGTCAAGAGTGATTGTTGAATTTTAAGCAATAACATCTTCACGCAAAAGCTGTTAATCAATCTTTAAACCAAATTTAATTTGACCAGGTAGGTATACAGGATCTGAACTTAGTTACATGGTACAAACAAAGTAGTATATATGTATAAAATCATTTGTTATATGTACATCACTTGTGGTCTAATACATATCAACTTACGGTTGCTTTCTCAAGTTCAAATTTTCCAGAGCTGGTAAAGATGAAAAACCCTGAAAAATCATATAAATGTCAAATATTATACATGTAAGAAGGAAAGTTGTAAGTTTGAACAAATATTTAAATTGATTGCATGCCAAAATTCTCCAGATTTATACAAATCCTGTGTTTTGGAACTTTAATTTGTATACTGATTCTATACGACAAGGAATGAGACAACGACTTTGAATATTCATGGTATTTGCGGTCACAATGGAGAATCATGACTTTAAATCTGACATTTCACAATATTTCCTATACAGGTTAATTTCATTGGTTTTCAAATGTTTAAGCATCCTTAAAAATTTAAGTTAAAAAAAAAAAGAAAGTAAATGTAGAAATTTGACACTTCTGTACCTTTTCTCAGAGTGGGTCACAACTTATACACATATGTCCAGGGTGATAAGACTGTTTGTTTACATGAAGCAGACCCATGGGTACAGCCTGAGGGGAATATGACCACTGAGGGTAAACAAATCAGACAAAGTTCAAATTATCAACAAACAACGAGGGTAGACAAATCAGACAAAGTTCAAATTATCAACAAACAATGAGGGTAGACAAATCAGACAAAGTTCAAATTATAAACAAACAATGAGGGTAGACAAATTAGACAAAGTTCAAATTATCAACAAACAATGAGGGTAGACAAACTAGACAAAGTTCAAATTATCAACAGACAGTGAGGGTAGAAAGGTTCAAAATCAACAAACAAAGAGGGTAGACAAATCAAAGTTCAAATTATCAACAAACAATGATAGACAAACAGACAAAGTTCAAATCAACAAACAAAGAGGGTAGAAGTTCAAATTATCAACAAACAAAGAGGGTAGACAAATTAGACACAGTTCAAATTATCAACAAACAAAGAGGGACAAATCAGACAAAGTTCAAAATCAACACAAAGAGGGTAGAAAAAATTATCAACAAACAAAGAGGGTAGACAAATTAGACAAAGTTCAAATTATCAACAAACAATGAGGGTAGACAAAACAGACAAAGTTCAAATTATCAACAAACAAAGAGGGTAGAAAGTTCAAATTATCAACAAACAAAGAGGGTAGACAAATCAGACAAAGTTCAAATTATGCTGAACAATGAGGCTGACAAAACAGACAAAGTTCAAATTATCAACAGACAACGAGGGTAGAAAGTTGAAATCAAACAATCAAAGAGGGAACAAATCAGACTGTGTGTTTTATGTTGAGGGTAGTACAAATTAAGTTCAAATTATAAACAAAAAACGAGGATAGACAAATCAGACAAAGTTCAAATTATAAACAAACCCGAGGGTAGACAAATCAGACAAAGTTCCAAATTATCAACAAAACACAAATCAGACAAAGCGTGGTGTTCTCAAATCTCAACGAGTCATAGACAAAACAGACTGTCAAATTATCAACATGAGACGAGGGTAAAAGTTCTATTATCAACAAACAAAGAGGGTAGACATATCAGACAAAGTTCAAATTATCAACAAACAATGAGGGTAGACAAAACAGACAAAGTTCAAATTATCAACAAACAAAGAGGGTTTTCAAATTATCAACTACTGTAGACAAATCAGACAAAGTTCAAATTATCAACAAACAAAGAGGGTAGAAAGTTCAAATTATCAACAAACAAAGAGGGTAGACAAATCAGACAAAGTTCAAATTATCAAC
The DNA here is from genome assembly GCA_030159075.1 of Atrina japonica. Lineage (NCBI taxonomy): Eukaryota > Metazoa > Mollusca > Bivalvia > Pterioida > Pinnidae > Atrina > Atrina japonica. The sequence goes on along the minus strand of BROG01000588.1, from coordinate 404,744 downwards.
AAACAATGAGGGTAGACAAAACAGACAAAGTTCAAATTATCAACAAACAAAGAGGGTAGAAAGTTCAAATTATCAACAAACAAAGAGGGTAGACAAAAACAAATTTCAAATTATCAACAAACAATAAGTTCAAAGTTCAAATTATCAACAGACAACGAGGGTAGAAAGTTCAAATTATCAACTCAAAGGGTTGCAAATCAGACAAAGGTAATCAACAAACCGAGGGGACAAAGACAAAGTTCTCTCCAAAACAAACAACGAGGATAGACAAATCAGACAAAGTTCTAAACAATGAGGGTAGACAAATAAAATATGAGGGTAGACAAATCAGACAAACAAATTTGTACACAAGTGTTTCACAGACAAAGTTCAATGTTATCAAAAGTAAAAGGGTAGAAAGTTCAAATTTTGATAGAGGGTAGACAAATTCAAAGTTTTTCAACAAACAATGGTGTTTTTATCACACTCAACAATTTGTCCAGTTATATGATGACAGTTCAAATTATTTTTAGATGGTGGAGGAGAAAACGCAAGTATCAACAACAAAAGGGTGTTCAAATTATCAAGAAACAAAGAGTGTAGACAAATCTGCAAAGTTCAAATTATCAACAAACAATGAGGGTAACAAGTTCAAATTATCAACAACCAATGAGGGTAGAAAGTTCATGTAAACAACAAAGAGTAGACCAGACAAAGTCAATGAGGGTAGACAAAACAGACAAGTCAAACAAGAAGAGACAACAGAGTCTGTTCTGCATGTCAAAACAAAGAGGGTAGACCAATGTCTGTTCTGCATCAACAAACAAGAAGTAGACAAATCAGACAAAGTCTCAAATTATAAACAAACAAGAGGGAGACAAATTAGTCAGTTCAATGTATCAACAAACAATGAGGGTAGACAAATCAGACAAAGTTCAAATTATCAACAAACAACGAGGGTAGACAAATTAGACAGTTCAAATTATCAACAAACAACGAGGGTAGAAAGTTCAAATTATCAACAAACAAAGAGGGTAGACAAATTAGACAGTTCAAATTATCAACAAACAACGAGGGTAGACAAATCAAACAAAGTTCAAATTATCAACAAACAATGCATGTAGACAATTAGACAGTTCAAATTATCAACAAACAATGTCTGTCTGCAAATTGACAAAAACAAATTAGAAGAAACCTTGCTGAAGTGCTGTCTAACTCCAATTTATTTTAAGTTGAAATCCATGAATCATTTTGTGAATTTCTGCTGTGCGTTTTTGTTTTGGGTACCATTATGACTGATAAATCTGAAGAAAGGTTCAAACACCCGACCAAAAATGCCACCAATGTGTGTGTTCGCTAATGTAGAGGATTCTGTAAAGATGAGAAATAACATGCTATTTTTGGTCTAGTACATACAATGTAAACAATTGAATTCTGACCAATGTCTTTCTGCACTGTGTTAAACCGGCCAGATGGAAGAGACCAAACATTTCTAAGTTCTGCATGTAAACAGAGGCCGATGGGCAAGCAGCTCTCCAAAAATACAGCCTGCCGACCTAAACAGTAAATAAAATATGAGTAGAGAACATTTGTACAAATGTTTCATGAGTTCAATGTGTCAAAGTAAAACTGCTGATTTTGATATATGCTTCAGATTTTAAATGGTGTTTTCATCACACTCAACAATTTTTCCAGTTATTTGATGGCAGTTTTTTAATGGTGGAGGAGAGAACGCAGTAACAATATACTGTCTACCTGTCTGTCATGTAAACAAAAAGAGACCAATGTCTGTCCGCATGTAAACAAGAAGAGACCAGTGTCTGTCCGCATGTAAACAAGAAGAGACCAGTGTCTGTCTGCATGTAAACAAGAAGAGACCAGTGTCTCTCTGCATGTAAACAAGAAGAGACCAGTGTCTGTCTGCATGTAAACAAGAAGAGACCAGTGTCTCTCTGCATGTAAACAAGAAGAGACCAGTGTCTGTCTGCATATAAACAAGAAGAGACCAGTGTCTCTCTGCATGTAAACAAGAAGAGACCAGTGTCTGTCTGCATGTAAACAAGAAGAGACCAGTGTCTCTCTGCATGTAAACAAGAAGAGACCAGTGTCTCTCTGCATGTAAACAAGAAGAGACCAGTGTCTGTCTGCATGTAAACAAGAAGAGACCAGTGTCTGTCTGCATGTAAACAAGAAGAGACCAGTGTCTGTCTGCATGTAAACAAGAAGAGACCAGTGTCTGTCTGCATGTAAACAAGAAGAGACCAGTGTCTGTCTGCATGTAAACAAGAAGAGACCAGTGTCTGTCTGCATGTAAACAAGAAGAGACCAGTGTCTCTCCGCATGTAAACAAGAAGAGACCAGTGTCTGTCTGCATGTAAACAAGAAGAGACCAGTGTCTGTCTGCATGTAAACAAGAAGAGACCAATGTCTGTCTGCATGTAAACAAGAAGAGACCAGTGTCTGTCTGCATGTAAACAGGCAATCTCACAAAATCAGCTGAAGTTCCAGTGGGACTAGAACCCTCGCTAACTAGAGATGAGAGACTTCATGATTTAAAACACAATGCTCTACCCACTCGGGATCTCAGGATTAACCTCATTTTTCAAATTTAGAGTCCTTAGGATTCTTAATTCCTAAAAAATTGAAAGAAAAAACCTTTGAAAATTTTTTTCATAATAAATTTTTTTTCCTTAGGATTCCCATTCCTTAAGTTGAAAGAAAAAGTTTTTTGAAAATCCATTACCATAACAAGATTTTAATGTTTCTAACAATATCCTGTGTCTGGTCTCCCAAACACAAATTGTGAAAAAGTTAATCTCGGTATTCTCAAACACAATATCCATGTGTGTCTGGTTAATCTCGGTATTCTCAAACACAATATCCATGTGTGTCTGGTTAATCTCTGTATTCTCAAACACAATATCCATGTGTGTCTGGTTAATCTCGGTATTCTCAAACACAATATCCATGTGTGTCTGGTTAGTCTCTGTATTTTATTACTTTTATTGACATGTGAAGTGTTCTTTTGTTGACAATGGAAAAATGAGATAAATATTGCTAACTGTACGTACCATATGTCTATTCCTGTTGTTTGTGTTTTTGAACCAAGCAACAGCTCTGGGGCTCTGTACCTGAAAAAAAAAAGAATGTGTTGACTATTAATATTTCAAAACAAAATAACTTCTTTACTGCAATAAATTTTTACTGTAAATATAGATTTTATCAAGTCTTGCAAAACTGTTTAAATATTTTGAATTTCTTAAACAAATCAAGAATGTGGATTTTGTACTTACTGTTCTCTCTTGTATGAGGCATAATTTTCACATTTGAAAGTGGGAACCATGATTTATTACAAATTCTAGTGACAATACATTTTAAGTTAACATCTAAGTCACTTAATTAAACAAAAAGTTTCTCTTAACATTTGACATAACATAAACTTAAAATATTTGTAAAAAAATAAAAAAATAAATTATCATTTAGGTTAACATATAGAAAAGACATACCAAAGTGTGACAACTTTTGGCGTCATTGGTCTTGCAGGTGACACAAATTTTCTGGCAAGACCAAAGTCAGCTGAAAAAGATGATTGACAAGTAATCAGTTGCATATATGTAGATTTCTGACTAATTTATGTTTCTGCAGAAGTGTCTACTATTGCATGAACAGATCTATATTTCATCTTAATTATGACATTATTTTCCATTGTGGGGAAGAACATAAAACAATATTAAACTCATTCACCCCTAAAGACACAATTAAACTGCTCTTTGATTTATTCAAGAGTCCATTGTATATCAGGTGTACATAAAAATTTTATTTTAAGTAATTAGCTTGGTAATATTTTACTTCGTAAAACAATTGCTGGTTTAGGTGTACATATAAATTTTATTTTAAGTAATTAGCTTGGTAATATTTTACTTCGTAAAACAATTGCTGGTTTTCCACATATTATTATCACTTAGTACTTTTCTGTAAATATATATCTACGAAATAAATGAATGAAATCTAAGTATGGTTCACTATATCCTATGTATGGTTGTTGGAAATGCTTATGGGCAACCACCAATGACGTTCTTTTATGTGCCACGCCTTCTAGGACATGGGACCTTGGTTCAACTCTCATACAACAGATCCGTATACCAAGTGCACTGCAAAGGAACAGTCACTAAAGACTCTACCATTTTTTAAGTCTTTGGTTTGACCAAGTACTGGAGATCAAACATGGGACCTTCCACTTGCGACCATGCAAGCAGTAGGAGTATTGGTGAATTATTCTATACGTTTACAAAGTATTCATTTTGGGAGATAAGATGTGATAATAGATATCTTACCAATCTTAACACATCCATTATCAGTCATCAGTAGGTTAGACACTTTTAAGTCTCGATGGATTATAAAATTTTCATGCAGGTATCGCAGACCTTTGAACAACTGCAGCATAATGCATTTCACCTATAAAAACATAAAATCTATGTCACATAGACATGTACATGTATGGTTACAGACAGAACATTAACTATACCATATTCCCAACAGTAATTCTATGAAACATTCCAAATTTAATCACATAATCAATTCTGTGAAAAATCTGTTCAAAAATAAAAAAAATTCTGACCAAATTCTACTTCACAGAAATCAAGTAAAATTGAAATAATACAATGTATGAATACAATGCGGTGTCTTTCAGAAATTCAAATATTAAAAAACTATCTCTAAAATTCCCAATTACACCGCCATGTCAGGAATGAATTCTGAGAGTACTGATGAATCAATACATATTTCCCTAACTCATAAACTGTGAAAGCATTATTAATTGAATAGCAAGCAAAAACAAAGCTTTAACCAAAACTTAAAACCCTTGACTCGATGGACTGATAGATAGACACAATCAAACCTAAAGCCCTTGGTAAGAATGTAAAGAAAACAAGAGGCCTAAGAGGACCTAAATTGCTCACCTGAGAACCATCTACAAATGTGGAAAGAAGACCAAGAAGAATATGTACATGTAGGCTATCTGGCCAAGAAACATAAATATTGCTATTTAAAGAAATTCATAAATAATTCTAGAAATTAAATTTCAACAAAATTCTTGCAAAAAAACATTTATTCATCTGATTACAAGTCAAACACATTAAATGAATGCATCAAAATGAATGCAAGGGGAGATATTGAGGAAATCATGCAAAAATGAATGAAAATGTTGAAATTTAAAAAAGATCTAAAAAACACGTAAAAAATTAATACTCCGATTTCTATGGAAAATTCAAATGCGAATCATACATCCATGTAGATCATTCAGAAACAAACCATTTTTTAATTCATACAGCAGTTCTGGAGAAGATTTTTAAAGAGGGTTACCTTTTGGGACCTATTCTGCCCCACCCTGGATCCCCCCTTGGCCAATCTGACTGAAAACTACAAACATGGTAAAGGACCATGAGCATTTGCTTCCTGTCAAATCCGTCACCCTGAAGAAGAAGTAAAAACAATACATAGGTAAAGGACCATTTGAGCATAAACCTTGTACTGGTATTTCGGTACCACCTGTCAAAAAGTAATATTTGGCACTGTTAACAAAAATTCAAAAAAGATTCAGTGGTTTTTTTATACAGTGAAGACAGTTTCAAAAAGATATGAAAAGTATAATACCACTTTCTCTTTAGAAAATATACATACTTTTTATATTGGAGCTCAACTGATGAAGTCTAATTGATAGAAACGATGTTGTCTTGAGCATTATAACTTTGGTTTTGTGTTCATGATATTTATAACCACTAGGTTGTTACCACTGCTGGTGGACCGTTTGAGTCCCCGAGGCTATACATAAACCTAGTACCTGGTATTTCGGTACCACCTGTTCATCTTATACTAAAGTAAGATAGTCATTTTTATACAGTGGTTACTAGACTATTCTTTTAGAGATAATTATTTGGCACTGTATAATACCAGAAAATCACATCAAATTCAACTGATGAAGTCTAATTCTTAAAGCTGAGCATTATAGTCATTTTTAACCACTAGGTCAGTGGTTACTCCCCAAGGGTATAGACGGTATTTCGGTCGGTTATACTCCAAAGTAAGGCAGATTTAAATTCAAAATTTTTTCTAAAGCCATTGTTTATACAGTGGTTACTCTTAGACGGATTTCGGCTCTTTTAGAAAATATTTGGCATAATACCACTACTCTTTACACATTACTTTTAAATTGGAGCTCAACTGATGAAGTCTAATTGACAGAAACGATATCGTTGTCTATAAATTTGAGCACATATATAAATTTGGTAGTTACCGTATGTTGTTTACTACACATATCATAATCATCACTGATCCAGATGCCGTAATGTATGTTTACTACACATGAATCACTGATCAGTTACTGTAATGTATGTTTACTACACATATGTTGCCCTATCACTGATCCAGGTCAGTTACCGTAATGTATGTTTACTACACATATCATAATTGCCCTATCACTGATCCAGATCAGTTACTGTAATGTATGTTTACTACACATATCATAACTGTCCAATCACTGATCCAGATCAGTTACCGTAATGTATGTTTACTACACTGATCCAGATCCAGGTCAGTTACCGTAATGTATGTTTACTACACATATCACAATCACTGATCCAGGTCAGTTACCGTAATTGACTACATATCATAATTGTCCATCCAGATCAGTTACCGTAATGTATGTTTACTACACATATCATAATTGTCCAATCACTGATCCAGGTCAGTTACCGTAATGTATGTTTACTACACATATCATAATTGTCCAATCACTGATCCAGGTCAGTTACCGTAATGTATGTTTACTACACATATCATAATTGTCCAATCACTGATCCAGATCAGTTACTGTAATGTATGTTTACTACACATATCATAATTGCCCTATCACTGATCCAGGTCACTGTATGTTTATCTACAGATCATAGTTCACTGATCAACTGTATGTATTTTACTACACATATCATAACTTGACAGATCAGTTGAATGTAGTTTACTACACATATCATAATGTATATCATTACGGTACACACATATTATAATTGACCTATCACCAAATAGCCAACATGCAGCTGTCAATGTGCAATTTTGAGTCATTATGCATTTTTGACATCATTCTATTGTGACATCATATAGCACAAATGTTTGATGGGCCATTTAATTGTGACATCATAATGGAAAAGTCTGCAAAGAGTAGAAAAAGTAAGGCCTTTCGTGAAAGGTTAGTCAGGTGAGAAAGCTTGATTAACACATTAACATGAAATGTGAAGTGAAATCACGACTTAAATGTGTGTAAGATTTAAATCAGAACTACACAAAGAAAACACTGCACAGTCATGTCTAATTACCTGTGTCTCTGAGAAAGGTGCAGCCATGTTGTCTAACAGAGAGGCCAAATCTTGTTCACAATAATCCATTACCAGGAATATGCTACAAAATATCATGACATTCAAAATCAGAGACAGGAAGTTACTTGAAGTTACTTATACTAAACATTAACACTGTCACCAGACTTACTAAATATTAACCCTGTCACCACTACAGAGCAGAATAGACTGGTCAAAGACAATGGAAAAGGACATACCATATAGATACTTAAAGGGATAAAATTGCTTGATCTGATAATTTTAAGTCAGTGATTTGTAAATGTGGAACATACTTATACTTGAAGATTGATTTACCTAGAAAAAACAAGGTGTGTTTACAAACGCTATACCACACACCCCCAAGAGCTAAGTCATCACATAGATTTTACATTTCTATAACTCTAGCAAATCTGGACCAATGTTGGAAAATGTAAATATATTACCTGTCAAGACTTTTACCAACTACAACTTCTCTCATTTCAACTATGTTGTCATGGCGAAGATGTAACAAAATGTTGATTTCACGTAATCCACTGATAGGAATCCCTGTAAAACAGAAAAAAAAAAAGCATGAAAAAAATGACTTGATGATTTGGACTTCCATGTTTGCAGGGATAATCAGCATTATTACACAATTAACCTCAGAGAGTTCATAAATCCTGATTGTTATCAGTTTCATTGACTGTCATTGTTTTATCAGATGAATAATGCTGTTTACTTTACTATTTTACTTAGAAATAGACAAGAAATAGATATCAAAGCATGTATTAAGAAGAAATAGACAAGAGATAGCTATCAGAACATGTAAAGAGATACAGGCAAGAGATAGATTCCAGAGCATGTAAAGGAGAAATAGACAAGACATAGTTATCAGAACATGTAAAGGATAAATAGACAAGAGATGGCTACCAGAGTATGTAAAGGAGAAATAGACAAGAGATGGCTACCACAGCATGTAAAGAGAAATAGGCAAGAGATGACTACCAGAGTATGTAAAGGAGAAATAGACAAGAGATGGCTACCAGAGCATGTAAAGAGAAATAGACAAGAGATGGCTACCAGAGCATGTAAAGGAGAAATAGACAAGAGATGGCTATCAGAGCATGTAAAGGAGAAATAGACAAGAGATGGGGTACCAGAGCATGTAAAGGAGAAATAGACAAGAGATGGCTACCAGAGCATGTAAAGGAGAAATAGACAAGAGATGGCTACCAGAGTATGTAAAGGAGAAATAGACAAGAGATGGCTACTAGAGCATGTAAAAGAGAAATAGACAAAGAGATGGCTACTAGAGCATGTAAAGGAGAAAAAGACAAGAGATGGCTACCAGAGTATGTAAAGGAGAAATAGACAAGAGATGGCTACCAGAGCATGTAAAGGAGAAATAGACAAGAGATGGCTACCAGAGCATGTAAAGGAGAAATAGACAAGAGATGGCTACTAGAGTATGTAAAGAGAAATAGACAAGAGATGGGGTACCAGAGTATGTAAAGGAGAAATAGACAAGAGATGGCTACCAGAGCATGTAAAGGAGAAATAGACAAGAGATGGCTACTAGAGCATGCAAAGAGAAATAGACAAGAGATGGGGTACCAGAGTATGTAAAGGAGAAATAGACAAGAGATGGCTACCATAACATGTAAAGGAGAAATAGACAAGAGATGGCTACCATAGCATGTAAAAGAGAAATTGACAAGAGCTAGCTATCAGAGTATGTAAAAAGAAATAGAAAAGAGATGGCTACCAGAGCATGTAAAAGAGAAATAGATAAGATATAGGTACCAGAGCATGTAAAGGAAAAAATTGACAAGAGATAGCTATCAGAACCTGTAAAGGAGAAATAAACAAGAGATGGGTACCAGAGCATATAAAGGAAAAATTGACAAAAGATAGCTATCAGAACTTGTAATGGAGAAATAAACAAGAGATTGTTACTGGAGCATGGAAAGGAAAATTAAAGACAAAAGATTGCTACCAAAGCATGGAAAGGAGAAATAAACAAGTGATGGCTACCAGAGCATATAAAGGAGAAATAGACAAGTGATGGCTACCAGAGTATATAAAGGAGAAATAGACAAGTGATGGCTACCAGAGCATGTAAAGGGGAAATAGGCAAGAAATAGCTACCAGAGCATGCCAAGGAGAAATAGACAAGAGATGGCTACTGGAGCATGGAAAGGAGAAATAGACAAAAGATGGTTACCAAAGCATGGAAAGGAGAATAAGCAAGTGATGGCTGCCAGACCATTGAAAGGAGAAATCATCAAGATGGCTACAGGAGCATGGAAAGGAGAAATAGTCAAAAGATGGCTACCAAAGCATGGAAAGGAGAATAAACAAATGATGGTTGCCAGATCATGGAAAGGAGATATAAACAAGATGGCTACTGGAGCATATAAAGGAGAAATAGACAAAAGATGGCAACCAGACCATGTAAAGGAAATATAGACAAGTGAAGGTTACTGAAGCATGTAAATGAGAAATAGACAAAGATGGTTACTGGAGCATAGAAAGGAGAAATAGACAAGAGATGGCTACTAGAGCATAGTAAGGAAAAATAAACAAGAGATGTACTCACCTTCCTTTTCTCTTTCCATTCTCATTTTCTTCAGTGCAACAATATTGTCAGTTTTCATATCCCTAGCTCTATCTATAAAATACATAAAGATTTCCTGAAGCAGTCTTGTCTACCCCATTTTTAATATTTGGATTGGTTTATTTCATTGTTGAAGTGATTAAACTTTGCCAAGCCTACTTTGAGCATTTGGACTGGTCTGTTTCATGAATTAAGTGTCTCAGTATTGCCAACCATACTCTGAGCATTTGGACTGGTCTGTTTCATGAATTAAGTGACTCAGTCTTGCCAACCCTACTTTGAGCATTTGGACTGGTCTGTTTCATGAATTCAGTGAATCAGTATTGCCAATCCTTAATGAAACAGGTGTTACATATACTACAAAGTTAGAAAGCACTTACAAACAAATCTGTGTGTTCTAAATAATCACTAACAAACAAATCTGTGTGTTCTAAATAATCACTAACAAACAAATCTGTGTGTTCTAAATAATCACTAACAAACAAATCTGTGTGTTCTAAATAATCACTAACAAACAAATCTGTGTGTTCTAAGAAATCACTAACAAACAAATCTGTGTGTTCTAAATAATCACTAACAAACAAATCTGTGTGTTCTAAATAATCACTAACAAACAAATCTGGGTGTTCTAAATAATCACTAACAAACAAATCTGGGTGTTCTAAATAATCACTAACAAACAAATCTGTGTGTTCTAAGAAATCACTTACAAACAATTTTGTATTTTCTAAAAATCACTAACAAACAAATCTGTATGTTATAAGAAATCACTTACAAACAAATCTGTGTGTTCTAAATAATCACTAACAAACAAATCTGTGTGTTCTAAACAAATCTGTATGTTCTAAAAAATCACTTACTAACAATTCTGTATGTTATTAGAAATCACTAACAAATGTGATATGTGGGAAATTTAATTTATAACAATAATTAAAAAGTAACATTTAATTTAATATATTCAATATTAATTGAGTGATAAATGATGAATAAAATGTAGTTTGAAAGCACAGAAGAAAGAAATATATTGAATGGGAGAAAGATTGAGTGTATAATCATGTCCAGGTGTTCATTGTTTTTATTGTTACACCTGAGTGGTCAATGGTACAAACATAAAATTATTCAGTGAATTAATATAACCATCTGTCACACAAACAAATCTGTATGTTATCAGAAATCACTTACAAACAAATCTGTGTTTTATTATATATCACTTACAAACAATTCCATAAGTTCCCTCTCCAACTCTACTCAGCTTTTCAAATTCTGTCACACTTCTACATCTTCCCAACTGAAAAAAATGGTTATGATTTTAATATTTAATCACAATTCATTTCAATTTACATTTAAATTCATCACACTTTAAATTGTTCACTGAAATTTGATTGTTTCATAAAATACTCTCAAGAATGCGCATGCACTTACCTGAAAATTAAGAACATCTCAAAATTGATGAATAAAACTAAAATACATGTATTTGAAATACATTCTGCCCTATATAATGCATATTAATCTATACTAGACTAAATGTATGTTCTAGTTACTTGATTAACCCTTAATATGAAAAAGTATATTTTGAAAGTTTTTGGAATTTTTTGTTTTCTTCAGTAATGTGAATGCTATCAAAATACTGGCAAAAGTTTATTATTTTTATTTGAGAAAACCTTTCAGATAGTCCTCAGAAAATAGACAGTCCTCAGAATTTAGAAAGTCCCCAGACATGTCAAAATTTACACAGTCATCAGACATGTCAGAATTTAGACAGTCCTCAGAAATAACATACAATAGTGAGCCACAGTTGTTACTAAATCCAGCATACTTGTACAGTACATATATTACATGTCCAGCATACTTGTATAGTACATATATTACATGTCCAGCATACTTGTACAGTACATATATTACATGTCCAGCATACTTGTACAGTACATATATAAACATGTCCAGCATACTTGTACAGTACATATATTACATGTCCAGCATACTTGTACAGTACATATATTACATGTCCAGCATACTTGTACAGTACATATATTACATGTCTAGCATACTTGTACTGTACATATATAAACATGTCCAGCATACTTGTACAGTACATATATTACATGTCCAGCATACTTGTACTGTACATATATTACATGTCCAGCATACTTGTACAGTACATATATTACATGTCCAGCATCAGGGCTCCGGAAAAACACTCGTCCGCTCGTCCATGACGAGTGAAAATTTATTCGGACGAGTGACCTCTGTTGTGGTGCTCGTCCGTCGGACGAGTGATTTTTTCAGAAGGTCGTATAAAAATAACATAATTTCGCTTGTATTGCCGTCCATGTTCATGCATTGTCGGTGGTACATTCTATTAATAGATGCTATAAATAATCTGGTTTCATTTTCGTTTCAAATACATTCCCGATACGTAATTCTAAGATGCTTTCCGAGTGTACCTTTACTTGGTCTACGTCAAATCTTAGTACAACCCGAAAGGCAATATATCCGGGTATTTGTGCTGTTTACACTCGTAACTAGCCTACTTGTAGTTAAGCTACGACCTGACGTTTATTATGGCTGGCAAACAGCTGACTTTGTCAGATTTACTTAAAAGAAAAAAGAAAAGTAAAGAGGACACCGAAAAAATTGAAGAACACAGGCCTATATGTAGTAGATCTATGGAAGAAGCGAGCGAAGATGACGAGGCGGGAGATGTTGGCAGTGTTTCACAGAAACGTGAGGGAAGAAAAAGAGAAAGAGCGACAGAGGGCGAAAAGGAAGAAATGCGTGCTAAGAGAAAGTTATACGAAATGAAAAGAGTGAGAGAATTTAAGGAGAGTTGGAGAAAAATATATCCATGGGTTGAACACAATAAGGAAAAAAACGTAATGTTTTGTAAATTTTGTCAGAAATTTCCAAGGCTAGCTGACCAAAAGTCAAATTTATTTAACGGGATTAATACGTTCCGAGAGGAAACTTTGAAGTACCATGATAGATCAAAATGTCATTGTAAGTGTGCAGGGGAGTGGGAAAAACAGTTTGTGAGAGAACCAGGTACTGCTGCCTTGGAAATAACTGTGAAAAAGCTGACTGAAAAACATAATGAAGCAAAATTAAAAAGAATGAGAATTTTGTTTAATACTGCATATTTTGTTGCCAAACAAAATCTAGCATTTTGTAAATTTGAAAGTTTATGTGAGTTGCAAGAGAAAAAATGACTTGAATTAGGTGATATGTACAAAAATGCAGACAAATGTAAAGAGTTTATTAGTTGTATTGCTAAGGTTGAAAATGATAGAATTAAGAAAAACATTGAAAATGCTAAGTTTGTTACAGTGTTGGCAGATGGGTCGACTGATTGTGCAGTAATTGAGCAGGAGACTGTTTTTGTTAGGTATGTCAATATCAAAGGAGTTCCCTGTACTGATTTTGTTGACATTGTCCCCTTGCAATCTGCTAATGCTGATGGGGTTCTACAAGGGATATTAAAAGCCTTGGAAACAGTTGGTATTGACCTAGAATATTTAAAAGGTAAACTTGTTGGATGCAATTTTGATGGTGCATCAGTTATGATGGGAAAAGTTGGTGGTGTTGCAGTTAAGTTACAACAAAAAGTTGAACATGACTTAGTCAAGATACATTGTGTAGCACATAATCTTGAATTAGGGGTGCTTGATGCTGTTAAAACTGTTCCCTACTTGAAAAAATTTCAAGACATAGTGCAACAGATCTTTAAATTTTATCACTACTCTCCAAAGAGAAGGAGGGAAATGAAAAGTATTGCTGCAATACTTGATGAGGTGCCAATAATGCAAACAGGTCTCCAAAAAACAAGGTGGGTTGCATCTCGACATAGGGCAATTGATGCTATTTTGAAGTCCTTACCAACCATAGTAACACATTTTCAGACTCTTCTACTGGATCAAATGAGGAAGCTGCAAAGGTGAAGGGTTATTTAAAGGAAATTTTGCACTGAGAAATTTTTGCGTTTTGCTCATTTCCTATGTGATGTAATGTCCATACTTGCTGATCTAAGTAAGCAATTTCAGTCAGACACACTAACCATAAATGATGTAGGTACTAAACTTGAGATTTGTTTATCAAGACTAGAAGAGTTGAAGCACCAAAAGGGTTCTTGTTATACTACATTTCTGCAGTCAGTTCATGTTGAAAGTGATACAGGTACATGTAAATTTGTATGTGGTAGAGATTCAACGATTGAAATCTCAAAGTCTGTTTTGAATTTTGAAAACGAATTCAATTCATTTCTAGATAATGCCATTGGTTATTGTGGTACAAGATTCAAATCTCTCCAAGAGTTTCCAATGATTGACTTTGGCATCTTTGACCACAGAGTATGGCCCTCAAAACAGAGTAGATTTGACCAGTTATGGAAATGACAGTATTGAAAGATTGTGTAATTTCTTCAGTCAATTGCTGTCTGAGTCTGAAATTACTGCTGCCAAGGAAGAATGGTTAGAGCTAAAATTAAGATTAAGTAAGCAAAGGTCTGTCCAGCCATTAGAAGTATTAGGTTCACTGTTACAGTCAAAACATGCTGGCTTGGAAAATATTCTTCTTCTGGTAGTAATTATGCTAACACTTTCCCCAAGTACAGCTAAGTGTGAAAGGAGCTTTTCCACAATGAAGCGTATAAAATCAACATTTCGAAGCAATCTTGGTCAAGACTCATTGAAAGATCTTCTTCAAGTTGACAGCTTAGAATCAAAAGTCAAAGATTTTGACTGTACTGATGCAATTTCTCATTGGCTACACTCTGCAAAAACTTCTAGGCATCTCACAACAGCTACTAGTATAGCAGCCTCTGAGTACGTCTAGACTTGTGTGTGATCTCAGCATCTATACTAATATCATTGAGTTACTCACAGGAACTCTATGCCTTTTTGGGTCTTTGTAAACTTATGGTGTTTTTCTGGACAAACATTTTTTGCTGATAAAAATACTCAAAACAAGCCGCATATTTTTCAAAGCAGATTTATTTACTAAGGAGTAATTGGACTGCTTGTAATAGTTGAATACTTGAATAATTTTATTTTATAAACACATGATAGAAACTGTTTTGTTTTAATAATTTGTGTATGATTTTCTTATAAAACTGAAGGCTTCCAGATAGAAGAAGGACTGCCATTGATTTAGCTCATTTTCAGAGTAAATATGATAGAACTGCTGAAACAAGCATTGTTTGATGTGAATAACAATTTGATGTTATTATTATTATTATTATAACAGTTTGATGTTATTATTATTATTTTGCAATATGACACACCATTTACATTAATTTTGCTGTCTGTCTGTAGTCTTTGGTGTTAGATATTCATAACTTAGGCTCAAAGACTTTCTTATTTTCTGACTAGATATTTACACAAACAATTTATAGATTTGATTTCATACATGTATTTCATATGATGTTAAGTGAATAAATCTTAAGTGTAAACTAAACTTGACTAATAAATATTTGTATTTTTGCACACCTATAATGCCATGAAAAAATCTTTATTTGAAATAAAGTTCTTGTTTTCAAAATTAATTTTTCCTTTTTTATATCATTATAATTTGGACGAGTGGAAATTTTATTTGGACGAGTACTTTCTATTAAGCACTTGCCCGCCGGACGAGTGGTTTCAAAAGTTTTTCCTGAGCCCTGAGCATACTTGTACAGTACATATATTACATGTCCAGCATACTTGTACAGTACATATATTACATGTCCAGCATACTTGTATGGTACATATATTACATGTCCAGCATACTTGTACAGTACATATATTACATGTCCAGCATACTTGTACAGTACATATATTACATGTCCAGCATACTTGTACAGTACATATATTACATGTCCAGCATACTTGTACAGTACATATATTACATATCCAGCATACTTGTACAGTACATATATTACATGTCCAGCATACTTGTACAGTACATATATTACATGTCCAGCATACTTGTACAGTACATACTACATACATGTATATAAACATGTTCTGGACAAACCTGTAACCCCCCACCATCACCACCACCACCACCAAAAAAGAAAAGAAAATACATATACAAAGACAAACCTACCCTATTTCAATATTTGATGCACTGGAAACATATATTTTTAAGTTTAGCATTACAGTTAGGATCAGTGATCCAATCTTACCCGGGCATTATCAGGAATTTCAATCCATTCTCCGGTAAGAATAGATAAAAATCCTGGTTTGCTGTCATTACTTTGTTGTCTTTCCATTTCTCTAGAAAACATGTGCAGATGAAGGAATTCTATCTTCTGTACTTTAAGCTCATGATTTATGACTTGTCTTGATAACAAATATTCTATAAAGGAAAATACTTATTTTAATCTGAGATTTACAAGTTTATACACAGATTTTAATGCAAAGAAGTTATGAAACTGACTATAATTAATATCTTTTGTTGGTAATAATGGATTTGCTTGTGACGCCAGCATGTGATATATTGGTATGTGTACATGGGGTCAGACGATTTACCGAAACACACTACAGTTACCGAAACACACTACAATTATTGAAGCAAGACACAAATATTGTAGTATATATATTTTAAATGTATTTTGTAAATGAATGTAAGTATAATTATGGCTTAATCCTGAATAATTTTCGAAACATGACCGAAACACAAGTACTTTCACTAGATACAATTATCGATACCAAAACAAGACCGGCCTGTTTCGTTAATTAGTGTGTTTTGGTTTCAGGGATATATTCATAAAATTTAATCCATAATTATACATGCACATAAGTCATGTTACAAAATACATTTTAAATACAGAGAAACCTATATATACGGGCCACCCAAAGGACCAGAAAATATTGACCTTTATGTGCAGGTGACCCTTATACACAGGTTCAATTTAGTTGAAGTATGCAGTCAAGGGACTTGAAAAACTGGCCTTTATAAACAGGTTATCCTTATATAGAGGTGACCGCTATAGCAGGTTTTACTGTAATTATGTTAACATTTGTATCTTGCTCCAGTCATTGTGGTATGTTTCGGTCTTGTTTCTGTCTGTTTCCGTACTGTAAATGTAATTGCTGTATGTTTCAGTCTTGTTTTGGAAATTTATTTGGAATTTACATGTATATAATGAATAATCCATAGTTATACATAAATCAGTTTACAAATTACATTTTAAAATATTCTACAACAAAAAGTATATCTATTCATTTTAATGTATTTCTACCTTGTTTTGGTCTGTCTGAGTGTTTCCCACTTTCGGTAATGATCAAGTCTGTTTCTATAAATCGGCTTACCGGCGTACATGTACAAGTTTTTGAGCTTTTGAGCTTTTGAGCTTAGAGCAGAGGAAATTGTGTTCATATACTGTTCTCATAGGCTATATCTAAATCTGAATGGCTAAGGAAGATGATGCAAAACAATGGACATCCAATACTGCCTATGACTGGCATGTAATGATTATTTACCAGATCTATACTGAGACTATCCTAAATACTGGGGAAAACATCAACCATTTACGTGATTTTAGAGGGGAAAATAAATCAAAAGTCTGATTAACTGAGCTGTCCGACCAATTTACAAACTAAAGGTTAATCAACAAAAAGTAGATTGAATTAAACTGAGTGTTTACCTCCACAAATAACAATACTCCTAAATTAATTTCTATGCTAGAGCCAGTGGGGAATAAGCAAGGGTGAGCATGTGGGAACTCTTCAGTACAGCGGGGAGCGTTTAGTCTATTTAGGAGAAATCCTTGTGTCAAAAGCAATATAAATTTCCATTTGAAAGGTATTCACAATGGATTGATTGTTAACTGAAAACTAAAGACATTAAATCTATTATATTATTTTAAAATGAATCAAATCTATTTTGGCATATATATTGAACGTTTCTTACTGAAATGATGTTACATATTAATAAGTGATCCCTGAAACTGTGAAGGTCAGAGAGAATGGCTTCTCGTCTGTGCAGACTAATCCGACCTGCATCGCAGTTGTCACGGTCTACACGTACGTAATACATTAATTTTCATTTTGAAATTCATTTTCTTTTAGATATCTTGATTAAAACAGATCATGATAACCATAAACCAATACTTACAAAATATTTTCACGAAAACTTTTTGTTGGTAGATCGTATAGAATAAAAATAAGAATGTGCCCCTCCAACCCACACACTGTGACACTGATGAATACTAGCACGTATGTTTCTGCAACATACGTGGTAGTATTTTCTCCCTTTAGATAGTTAACATGGTTTCCGAAATTAACATGTAGGTAAGATAACTTAATTTGCAGAAACACAATATAACAATAAATGGTTTTGAAAACAAAGTACAAACAAACAGAATTCTAGAGTGTGGACCAGTGCTCGCGGTATTTTAAAATTTGATCTGCTCTGCAATATATAAACAAAAGTTTTGAATTTACACAGGTTTTATTTACCCTGTTTATCTACCAAATGACTTTTGTTTTCTCCATTTTGGTCAATGGAAACTGTCATCATGTGACCGATAGGCCTAAATATTTTGTTACAGCAGACAGGAACTAAAAAATACTTCTGTGCCATATTTTTTATTTCTTCAGGTAAGTGAGGCTAAAAAATGATTTTTGTGATTTGTTTGTAAACTTCATATTTGTGAATAAAATTTATTCATTTACTTACGAATATCTTAAATTTAATCACTGTAGACAATTAATTCTAATATATGTAAAAAATACAGTACCACGAGCAGTGGTACACTTGCAGCAAAAAAACAAAACAAAAAAACGTTTCAGCTACTCCTAAATACTGACAGCTCTTTAGGAATAAATATCGCCATGACCGTTGCATGTTACATGTAAAGATTTTTTAGGGCGGTGTCTTTAAATATATCCCGATACATTAAAGGTAAGGGGCACCTGTAATAAAATAACCATGCAGACGTGTTGTTTTACTACATAATGTACAAGCATTGATCCACCCACTCTAGTAATTTTGGCATCAAGTATTTTTGCATCTAGTGATTTCAGCACTTGTATAAGTAACTTCGGAACTTAACTTTTTGGCATCAGGTATTTTCGCCACATGAACAAATAATATCAGCAGTTAATATTGATTCAAATAAATAAATTAATATCTCATTATGAATTTTAATTCCTAAAGATAAAGTTTTAATGCATGTTTTTGGAAGTGCTGATGATACGTGCTTACAAGTGCCGAAGTTACTTGATGCTGAATTAACATGTTTGTACCTGATACCAAACAAACATACAGTATACATGTATATATATTTGTTTCCAGAGGAAAATATCTTGGGTTATTCTCTTCCCACAGGATGATATCTGGTTCTGGGTGGATCATCATTTATATATAATATTTATATCCCTTTGGAGATTCTACACGACCGGGATTAATCTGATATGAACTAAGGCATTGTCTTGAAAGCGCATAGTTCCTTGTTTTACAAACGTAGGAAAATACATTTATCAGATTCTACCCTATCTTACAAGTCACAAAATGAAGTCACAGTTGAATTGTGACGTCAAATATTTAGAACATAACTAAATCCTTTCGGCAAAAAGTTGATCAGAAAAAAAAATCAAAAATGTTTGATTTGAATATGTTTTTTGTAAAGAATGACTAGTGAAGCGTCAGATTGATGTGGTTCAGTCTGGAATTTTTTTTACACTTTACAGTTTACAGCTTCTGACACAGTTCTGTCATTTTACAAGTTTTGTATGTTTTGTTCTCAGATTATCTAGTATTTTAACAGTGTATGAGACTATGAGTTCACTTCATGAACAGCCTTTGGTCATTCAAACTGTGCTGTATAATAGGAACTATGGCATTACAAGCTAGTACAGTTCATTGTTTTATACATGCAGGATAAAGCATTCATCACTAGTATATCCGGTCTTGGTAAGGCAACACCTTTCCAAGGCAAAATGATGTCACAGTTTAATTATGACCTCAGATATTAAGAACACAATCAACAGTTCTGGTGTTACCATGAACTTTGCTAGTATAGTCATTTATTGCCTCATTGACATTGCTTAATTACTTTAGCAGTGTCCTTGGAGAAAGTAAATGAGATGATAATACATGTATAGTACTACATTTTAGGTAATTTATAATCATTCAGTTCGCTTTGGATGGGGATGGGGGTGGGGCGAAGCTGTGTTTATTTAGGCTTTGTCCACAATTATTCATGATAAATATAACAGAGACTTCTTTTAATGCTTGTAAGCAAATTATCAATGAATTAAGGCAATGCCTGGAATGTGAGCTCAGCTACTTATTCACCAGGATTCAATTCGATCTCACAAGGCCAAGGGCAAATCTTCCATGGAAAATGATATTACAGTTTAATTATAACATCAGATATAAGAGACATCAGCAGTTCAGCAAATATTTGACCAGAAAAAAGTCTCCAAATGTTTGTGAAGCATCAAGTTGACTTAGTCCACTCTTGACAATTTTTTAGGCTCTACAATGCACAACTTTTGTTACTTTTCTGCATTATGTATGGATGTTATCTATGAGTTACTCTAAGTCATTCAAGCTATGCTCTCTGTCATATCCTTACATGTTTATGTCTGCAAGTACATGTACGATAGATGTAGACTCTCTCTCTTCTTAATTAGACTTTCAGTGTTTTATGTGGACTAAGTCAAGGCTTTGAAAGCTAGCACAACTCACAGATTCACAAATGCAGGAAATCCAATAATAAAAAAAAAACTGAAGTAGTCTATCCATTCTCACTGGGACTGTCCAGGGCAATACCTTTCCAGTAAAATAGCATTACCTAATTTAATTATGACATTGAAATATTAAGAATAATAGCACAGGAAAAAGAAATAGTTCCAAGAATGTTTTGTTTGAATATGTTTATGTGAAGGATGACTGGTCAAGTGACAGGTTGAACTGGCCTAGCCTGGGGAATTTACATGTATTTATGCTAAGCCTTGTAAAGCTTCTGATTGTTCTGTCACTTTTCTACTTTGCTCATTATATGTATATACACATTGTATGTAAGTTCACAAGCAGATCAAATGCAATTTTATTATTGTTAACAAAGCAGTGAACTTCCTTTATGGCTATAAATTACTTGATTTTAATCCCACAATATTTTACAGTATGGCTATAAATTACTTGATTTTAATCCCACAATATTTTGCAGTATGGCTATAAATTACTTGATTTTAATCCCACAATATTTTACAGTATGGCTATAAATTACTTGATTTTAATCCCATATTTTACAGTATGGCTATAAATTACTTGATTTTAATCCCACAATATTTTGCAGTATGGCTATAAATTACTTGATTTTAATCCCACAATATTTTGCAGTATGGCTATGAATTACTTGATTTTAATCCCACAATATTTTGCAGTGTTAAAGTCTGTTGAGACATCAGCAGCAGTTACACAGTTTCTGAGATGGGATTCTACTGTGACACCTGACCAGACTCAGAACAAACGTAAGGTTACATCTAGTAATTCTACATGTGATATGAAATCGGGATAATTATTAATTTTCTAAAACTTTTACTAAATGATTATTGATTTGATGTGAAAAAATGGCATACTTTTTCCTAAGCTGAACATTCTGCTTTTTTTTTTTTTTTTTTGGTATTTTGACCATTTTTTTTTTTTTTTTTTATAAAATCAGGGGCAGAAGTCCTCCCATATACTTTCTTTGTAGCAAGATGCTGTAAGTTTAAAATAACAATGAATACTGTATACAGGGTTATTTTCACCCCATGTTATTTTCGCACTAATGCACATGCAAACAGTTTTGCCATGTTTTAAATTCACCCAGACTTTTATTATTAAAATAAGATGGATTTACCATTTTGAATTCGCCCAGTTTTGATTTTGCTCACTGATGATGAGGGCAAAAGGGGCGAAAATTTCCCTGTATACAGTATGCATTTATGATCAAACAATCAGTGAACATCTTAGATTTTCTTATGTTCAAAATGGAAAAAGGGACAACATGTAAATAAAAATGATGGGTAGCTTAAATTCATGTTTTATATGAATAGAATTTTGTCATGTCACAACTTAGTGACGGTGGATTTTTAAATTTAACAGATCAGGTAAGCGTATCAACAAATATCAGACATCCGCGATAAGAAATAGATGGCTAAAACGATCAAGAAGCTGCTGTGAAAATGTCACAGCATCTTCCTATGAAGAAAGTATACGGGAGGACCTCTGCCCCTAATTTTACCCACCCAAAAAATCGCTTAAAATTGGGGCAGAAAATTACGCCTAACTATTTCCAAGTCTGGAGGTATATTTGATGGGGAAGATTTTGGGGACAATTCTGTTGTTACCAATCAAACATGCCCTAAGACCTTACTTGCACTGTGTACTGTCAAAGATACAAAAATGTGGCTGTCAGTGATTCAGAGATTGTGCTGTATTTTTTTCTTTGGAACATTTTGAATGACAGACAGTTTGATATAAATGAAGCATGCACCAAACATGACTAAATATATAAACCAAAATATATACCAGTTACAATATTTTAACCAATTTTGAAAACAAAATTGTCAATGGCTACATTGCATAATGGCAGGATGAATCTGAAAATGACTTTGTTTCCACATAGAATAGAGGAATGTAGTTGGTGTTCTCATTTACACACACACACACACACACACACACATACACACATACATATATATATACACACACATACACACACACATATATATATATATATATGCACACACACACACACACGTGTATATTGTATATTAGATTGTCAAAGTTTCTTAATTGAATTATAAAGTGTATTTCCTCTGCCTCACGGTAAAACCAAAATCTTATCTCACTCTCTAGTAACATTGAAATTCCAGCAACCATACGACCACCAACTGCTTCAAAAATTAAAGAAAAGTTGATTGACTTTGGACAGTTTGTGGCAGAGACTTTACCCAAGTATGTCCAGAAAGTTGAAATTGCAAATGGAGATGAACTTGCAATTTACGTGCATCCTGATGGTATTTATATGACGATGGATTTCTTACAGAATCATCATAACTGTGGCTTTTTAAACATCATTGATATTGCTTGTGTAGATGTACCAACACGAAAAAATAGATTTGAGGTAAGCTATCATTTTTATTTTTCATTGTTTGAGTATATTTTGTATTGAAAATTTTTCTTTCCAAGCAATAAGTGTAAATAAGCTACAATACTTTTGTACATACTCCATAGAACATTTTAGTTCATTCAGTCATTATATTCAAAACTTTATTCACATACATCATGTCCATATTATGACACTTTTACTCATGAACATCATGTCCATATTATGACACTTTTACTCATGAACATATGTCCATATTATGACACTTTCACTCATGAACATCATGTCCATATTATGACACTTTTATTTCTGAACATCATGTACATATTATGACACTTTTATTCATGAACATCATGTCCATATTATGACACTTTTACTCATGAACATCATGTACATATTATGACACTTTTATTTGTGAACATCATGTACATATTATGACACTTTTATTTGTGAACATCATGTACATATTATGACACTTTTACTCATGAACATCATGTCCATATTATGACACTTTTACTCATGAACATCATGTCCATATTATGACACTTTTACTCATGAACATCATGTCCATATTATGACACTTTTACTCATGAACATCATGTCCATATTATGACACTTTTATTTCTGAACATCATGTCCATATTATGACACTTTTACTCATGAACATCATGTCCATATTATGACACTTTTACTCATGAACATCATGTCCATATTATGACACTTTTACTCATGAACATCATGTCCATATTATGACACTTTTACTCATGAACATCATGTCCATATTATGACACTTTTACTCATGAACATCATGTCCATATTATGACACTTTTATTTCTGAACATCATGTACATATTATGACACTTTTATTTCTGAACATCATGTGCATATTATGACACTTTTTCTCATGTACATCATGTGCATATTATGACACTTTTTCTCATGTACATCATGTGCATATTATGACACTTTTACTCATGAACATCATGTGCATATTATGACACTTTTATTCATGAGCATGTCCATATTATGATACTTTTACTCATGAACATCATGTGCATATTATGACAATTTTTCTCATGTACATCATGTGCATATTATGACACTTTTTCTCATGTACATCATGTCCATATTATGACACTTTTACTCATGTACATCATGTGCATATTATGACACATTATGTGCATATTATGACACTTTTATTCATGAGCATGTCCATATTATGATACTTTTACTCATGAACATCATGTCCATATTATGACACTTTTTCTCATGTACATCATGTGCATATTATGACACTTTTTCTCATGTACATCATGTCCATATTATGACACTTTTTCTCATGTACATCATGTGCATATTATGACACTTTTTCTCATGTACATCATGTCCATATTATGACACTTTTTCACATGTACATCATGTCCATATTATGACACTTTTTCTCATGTACATCATGTCCATATTATGACACTTTTTCTCATGTACATCATGTCCATACAGGGTTTTACCTGACGCAAAAATTCTGCGTATTTACGCGTAAAAATCCTGAATGACGCCTAAAATAAGATCTATTGCGTCCTAGTGGACGCGTTAAATACTTGATGTCTTTCAAGATCATTTGGGTAAATAAACCAAGCGTGCATCTTAATTTCTACCAGTTTGCTTCCTTTTAATTCTTATGTTCTATTGCAATTCCACAAGAAAACAAAGAAACTGAATTCATCATTTTATTTATAATAAAACAGGGAAATCTTTACCTCTAATATGGATCTAGAAGCAACAAGACAACATCGTTCATCACTTTATGGGTACTTCCGGAAGTATAAATTAAAGAAGGGATACCAAACCCGACTTTCATGCATTGTGAATTATGCAAATTAAAAAATAATAAATTAATGAAAGTACTAATGATAGTTATATAAAATGATTTATTTACACAAATGTTTATGTAAATCTTACATATGATAAAGTACTTTAATACTTGAAATGGAGAAAATAGATATAATTTTCAAATAAATAAATTTGAGGCATCAATTAGCAGGCTACATGTATTTAGTAACTTTTTCAGTTTTGCATCTATATTTCTAAAACATGTAAGTGTATTACAATTTATAGATTTTTAATATAAATTTTCCATATGATTTCAAATGTAGTTAAAACAACTATATTTTATTTCATTTCTTATAAACCTTTAATCTATAGTACATGTACATGTATGTATACCATAATTATATATTGAATTAAGGGAACTCTGAGAGTTCAAGAACAAACCAGGAAATTATGATGGTGTTACAGTAACATATAAAATAATAAAATTGGTGCTGATGTTTTGTTTCACATATGAATGCGGGAAAAACTACTCACTCTCCCAACATGATTAAATTATAATCAGAAAATAATACTCCACATGTACTCTTGATGTTTTCTCTATAGGGATGTCAGTAATTATCAACAAAAGTGCACATTTGACATTCAATTTAATTCTGGTCGAGTTGAAGTGGATGGCAAATGGACTCCTAAATTACCAAATGGACTCCTAATTTTGTAGTTGTGGGAGTCCATGGACTCCTCATTTGAAAATCCCAGGGAAAACCCTGTACATATTATGACACTTTTATTCATTTATATCACATACATATTAAGACACTTTTATTCACGTTCAACACTTCTCATTTCTACAGCTGGTGTATTTGTTGATGTCACTGAAACACAATGCCCGTATCAGGGTCCACTCCTACACAGATGAACTGACACCTGTTGCTTCAATATGTCCTCTATATCTAGGTGCCAATTGGATGGAAAGGGAGGTAAGTCTTATATGGTTTATGATAATTGGAATATGGTAATGGATTTAGAAAAGATTCACAAATTAGTCTGTTGTCCTTTTGATGATGAGTAGTTCGTATTCAAAGCTCAAGTATTTTTTATTTGTCCTTGTTTTTTCAATAAGTTATGCCTTGTATCAGTTGCAGTTTGTAGTTTGGCCTTGTATATGTATGATATGCTATATACATGTAAAAATGTTGTAATAAAGATGATGGCCTAAGTCATGTAAATATTGTTTGTCTGTATTATAACACAGAATGTGACAAAAGCGACAAACAATAGGATTAAATGTTTCATTTGTTTAGATATTGCAGTGCCTCTGAATACTTTACATGACGATAACTAATAAATAATGTTTTGTGCTATAAGTATGTGGGGGGATTAACATATTACTGATCTTGATAAGTTTACAGAGTTGTTTACAGATTATGCATTAATCTGTATTAACTCAATTCTATTGTTTTGTATAGATATATGACATATTTTAGTGTTGAGAACTGACATTTTTTTATGTCAAATTCAAATATCCATACATTGTTTTTTACTTTCAGAGGTTCTATAAGATGTGAATCCATTTAATACATATACAGTCATTATAATTCATGATTAGTGCTAAAATATCTTAATTTTAGTGAAATTAACACATTGAGTAATTATGATTGGACTATTTCATTAACATTCAAATTTTGAATTTGATTTATTTGTAGGAAAATTCCTTGTTTTTAGCTTGCCCGGATGAAAATCCGGAGGGCAAATGCCATACCCCTGGCTTTATCATCATCATTGGCGTCTGTAGACAAAACTTTAACCTGACCTGTAACTTTTTAATAAAATTTAGTGTCCTCCAAAGTTAAGTATAGTTATGCGAAAAAACAGTAAAACACTCAATATTCATAAATTTGTGGCCCCTTGGCCTTTATCAAGTAAAAGACGACAGTATGTATATTAGTTACATAGTATTAAGTCTGCACAATACACAACTTCATGACAAATGTTTCACTGATATTGTTTACAAAATTTAATCGATTGAACCATAATATGTGTCATAATATGTACATGATGTAAATGAATAAAATTGTAGTTTTAAACCAGGAGGTATAGGGCTTTTTTCAAACATTTGCCATGAAGCTGTGTATTGTGCAGACTTAATACTATGTAACTTGTTTGTTTGTTTATTGTTGTTTAATGTCCCACTCAAGAATCTGTCACTCATATGGAGATGTCACCAAATGCCAGTGAAGGTCTGCAAATTTAATAGTATGTAACTAATATACATATTGTGGTCTTTCACTTGATAAAAGGCTAAGGGGTCGAAAATTTGTGAATATTGAGTGTTATACTGTTTTTTAATAGCAAGGGACAGGGCTCTGATATTTCACATATAGATCCCTTATGATGAGAGCTTTTATTTGGTACCTTGACTTTTGACCTAATGACCTTGACTTTGACCTACTTTTCGAGCTGGCCTGGCTCAGTTAGTAGTGCACTCAACTCATGATCATGAGGTCATGAGTTCGAATCCAACTGGCGGCAGGTCGGTTTCCTGTGTCCTGTGTCACAGTAGGTGTCAGCATGTTAAAGATCCCTCACTGCTCAATGGTCGTAAGTGCCGAGCATAGGCCAAAATTTGAAGCTCTTCACTGGCATTTGGTGACGTCTCCATATGAGTGAAAGATTCTTGAGTTGGACGTTAAACATCAATACAACAACAAAAAATTGACCTACTTTTCAAAAACTTTAACCTTGGCTATATCTTTTAAACCATGAGGGATAGGGCTTTGATTTTTTTACATATATATTTCTTATGACCAGAGCTTTCATTTGGTACCTTGGCTTTTGACCTAGTGGACTTGACCTTGGACTTTGACCTACTTTTAGAAAAACTTTAACCTTAGCTTTTAAATCATGAGGAATAGGGTTTTGATATTTCACAAATACAGTAGAACTTCAATGAGTCAAACTTCAGTGAGTCAAATTTCTCAGTGTTTCGAACTTTCTACAAGGTCAGAATAATTTTGTTATTTAACGAAACTTATGAACATTTTATAATTCAAACCTCTCAATGTTTCGAATAAATGTTTGGGCCCATTTCTATTAAAACAATAAAAATTTCAACGTATAATTCAAAGTAAAGTTTACTTGTGTATGAAATCGCCACATGATAATTCTTCACCTCATAAAACACTCAATGTTTTAATTTCAAGAAAATTAAGTTAAATTTAGCACTAACTATTAACCATAATGACCGTATATGTCTTAAATAGTTTGGAAGCAGTCATATACACCTTATAGAACCTCTGAAACTAGATGTCCTGATGTTTTGAAGCTTTCTAGGTGGTCCCTTGAACTTCCACTTATCGAAGTTTTACTGTATATTTCTTATGACCAGAGCCTTCATTTGATACCTTGACTTTTGACTTAGTGAACTTGACCTGGGACTTTGACCTACTTTTCTAAATTTTTTACCTGAGCTAAAGTAATAAAAATTTTACCAGCCCATTGACCTTAAAATCTGACAGCTGTGGGTCAAATATCTATTTTGAAAATTTTGGATAGCTTTGTTGTCTTCTGACAACTCTTGTTATAGAAATGGGCCCAAAAATTATTTGAAACATCAAGAAATTTGACCCATAAAACTTTAAGTTATTAATTATTTTTAAATAACAAAATTATTTGGGACTTTGTCATTAGATTGAAATGTCAAGAAATTCAACTTATCAAAGTTCTACTGTACTTATAAATGGTCATTTGATTAAGATATGTGACATGTTTAGAGTGTTGTTTACAGACCATTTCTACTGTACAATGTCATAGTTCAAGTACATTTTGTGTACTTATAAATGGTCGTTTGATTAAGATATGTGACATGTTTAGAGTGTTGTTTACAGACCATTTCTACTGTACAATGTCATAGTTCAAGTACATGTTGTGTACTTATAAATATTTCTTTGTTTTAGTCAGATATGTGACATGTTTAGAGTGTTGTTTACAGACCGTTTCTACTGTACAATGTCATAGTTCAAGTACAGTTTGTGTACAATATTTCTTTGTTTCAGATATATGACATGTTTGGAGTGTTGTTTACTGATCATCCGGACCTAAGAAGAATTTTAACTGATTACGGATTTGAAGGTCACCCATTCAGAAAAGATTTTCCTTTATCTGGATATGTAGAGGTACACATTTTATTTTCTGTTTTCTTTTGGAAAGCTTGTAGACAGCTTTACCTTTACACCATAAAAAGTACCGTAGACAAGCAGTTTGTAACTGAAAAATATGTCTTTGCAGAGGCATTGTTTGGCCCAAGTGTTTGTAGCAATGATACATGTATAAAGAAAAATATGTTACAGTTCAAAGTTTGTGCAGGACTGAAGTCAGGTTAAATGGAATTGTAATCCACTGCATGTATTTGTTTCTACCATCTTGTAATCCTAACATACATCTCCATGTAAGCATATAATACCAGTGACACTTTTATCTCTTTCCAAATCAAGAAAACTTGGGGCTCGCTTTACAAATAGTCTTAAGTCCTAACCCTAACCATAACCCTGTCTTAGTCCTAATTGCCATGGAACTGACCAATCAGCGATGCATTGCCATGGTAGTTAGGACTTAGGACCTTTTGTAAAACGGGCCCTTGGTTCTTGGCTTTTTATCTCTTACCAATAGATGAGGGTCACTACACCTGAACACTAATATATAACTTACAATATACAATTATGACTCTCTGTGGAGGGATACATCTGGGATGGGTTATTTTCTCGAGGGTGTAGCTTTCCCAGAAAGTCAAAATTATTTCACTATACCAAACAGAATTTTAAAAAATGTGTAAATTTGCTTGATAATTTAATCAATATGAACATGAATAAATGTTTATTTTAGAAATACACAACAATTTTTCTTTTGTGATTAATTGTTCACATTGACATTGAAATTACACATCCTGTAATTTAGGGATATTTCCTTGGGGTTATTTCCCTGGAGGGTTGTTTTCCTGGGGTTGTTTCCCCATGTTCCAATTTCAGTTAAAATATATTTTACTTATACAATGTCATGTGATCAAGTTTAATCCAATCAGGTTATTTTAAGTAAAAGTGAGGTATAATAATATGTTCTGTATATTATATAACTTACAATATGTTCTGTATCACATATACCTTACAATATGTTCTGTATCACATATACCTTACAATATCGTGACATTACCTAATTTTGATAGTAACCTTGAATTCGATAGGTCAGTATTTTTGTCTGTAATATGTCACAGGGGACATCAATGTATCAAGATATTTTCAGCAAAGAAGGTTTACCGGTCGACCTATTGCCATGTCACTGAAGCAGCTCAATAATGATAATTCGGGAGGAAAGTGTGCTTCATTTAATTACTATATATGTAATGGCCTCTTATTTGGCTAATACCATTTCTACGTCATTTTAAAACCTTGAATAAATAAAATAAACTGCTAGTAAATTTATTCTTTAATCCTCTGGTGCTAGTGTAACGTTTCGGTTTCAAAATGGAATGCATTGCCATATGATGTTACATGCAGGAAAACACTTTTTATGGAAAGCAGCACAAGTCATTACTAATAAAGTTTGTGAAAAAAATAAAACTGCATGCTGTACAAATACATGTTATGGTAGAGGATAAGTTTGTTTGCAGCCATTGTTAGAACCTTTATACATAATCGTTAATTCTGAATAAATAATTTATGTGTTATAAATAAAGTAATTCAACCCTCTTTGAAAATCATCTTCTCCAGAACCACTACATAAATTGAAAAAACGGATTGTTTCTGAGTGATCTACATGGATGTGATATAAGTTTGCATTTTTCATAGAAATCAGAATATCAATTTTTGAGGTCTTTTCAGACTTTATCATTTTTTCATTAATTTTTGCATGATTTCCTCAATTATCTCCCCTTGCATTCAAAGTGTTTTACTTGTATTTAGTTGAAGAAATGTTTTCGAGCAAGAATTTTTCTGAAATTTGATTTTTATAATTTTTGATAAATTTCTTAAAGCAGTATGAGCTGTCGTAGGTAAAAAAACTTTATATGCCCATTTTATGTGATATTCTATCACATATTTTTCCAGAGAGACCATCTGGTGGTTAGAATAACAAATGCATGTGTAAAATTGCAACAATCTTGCCAAATGTAACCCGTAATATCAGTTATTGTTTGTCTGCCATTACTTTGAGCATTGCAAATTAACTTTTGGTAATTTTTTACAAAGAGACCAATAAACACATGCTATTTGCAGTTAATATACATTCTATTCTTATTACCCTTTGCGTTTATTTTCGTACATCATCATTTCATACCTAAATCAGGCAAAGTTTTTCTTTTTCGTCGATTCAAAACGTTCGTTTCTGAAATTGTCCATGTGCAGGGTATATCAGGTGATCTGGACCCATTTTTAGCTCACCTGACTATGTCAGGGTGAGCTTTTGCAATCACTTTGCGTCTGTCGTCCATCCGTCCGTCGTTAACTCACTTTCAAAAATCTTCTCCTCTGAAACCACTGGGCCAAATTGAACCAAACTTGAACTGAGTCGTCACTAGGGTATTTAGTTTCAAATTTGTAATTTTCTATGTCGCAGGTCTAACAACATGGCCGCTGTTGCTAAAAATAGAACATAGGGGGTAAATTGCAGTTTTTGGCCAATAACTCAAAAACCATTACAGATATCAAAAATCTGACATAGGGTAAAAGTAAAAGTGATCATCTTGATGAGATCTACCTGCCATGCAATTTTGAAGTTCAAAAATCGGAAAACTCACCTCGGAGTTATAGCCAGAATTTTTCAATTTTTTTTTTTGTAAAATTTTCAAAATTTTGGCATTTTTAATTTTTTTTATTCCAAAAAAAGGCGGGAAAAAAAATGTAGCAGATAGAGGTCAAGTGTAAATTGCAAAAATGTTCAGCATATCAAGATCTACCCACCCTGAAAATTTGAAGACAATCCAAAAACCTGTGTAGGAGTTATTCACAGAATTTTTTCAATTTTTATGTTTTTCGTCTTCTAACTCCAAAACTATGAAAGATAGAGGTCAAATGTAAATTGATAAAATGTTTGCCATGATGTGGCGACTTCAAAACCGGTGTTGAAAATTTTTTGTTGATCGCCATTCTTTCAAAATCGCCAACAATCAAAAAAGGCGGGAAAATTCAACATTGTTTGATTTCAATGAAATTTGGTTTCCAAATAGATATTGATGTTGCGACTTCAAAACCGTTGTTGAAAATTGTTCCTTGACCGCCATTTTTAGCTCACCTGGCTTTTGGAATCACTTTGCGTCAACAATGACTTCTGGAATGACTTCTACTCCATATGCTGAGTGCTTATGAAGAAACAGTCACTACATTTTTGAAACACAGCTCCATCCCCTTGCAAGTCAACATTCTACAACCAAAACACTGTAAATGGTGTGCCATTTTACTGTTAGTGTTTAAGTCACTGGAATGGCTTTGGGTGACCTATTGCTGTTTTTAGGTCACCGGACTGACCCGTAGCCAAGGCTTTGGGTGACATATTGCTGTCATCTGGTTAATTACATGTACTATGTCAGGGACCAATCTAGGGCCGTTTTACTACCGGTATTCGGTAGTTTCCCCCAACTCCACCGGTAGTATCCCCAAATAGTATCGGTAGTTTCCCCCTGCCCACCTTGCTGCATTTTCCCTAATTTCACTTAATTAATAATGTTTTTTATTGTTTCATTTTCCCCCGCCTTAAAAAAAAATTGTTTGCACTCAATCGTGACTCGAAGATAGATTGTTACTCAAGAGATCGAACATGAAGTTGTCATTTACCCGCCTTTTTTTCACGTGTAGCAAATCATGGTCTTTAAAGCGATTAAAAAACGCGTTCGGAGTACATGAATTTTTGAAGCACCTAATTGAAGCAGACAGGGGTTTCGGTCAAAGATGCGAGTCAACATGTCGCACAAAAACGGCTTCTATGTTAAAAAATTGACGAAACGTGATGCATCGGGCTGTAGAAAGCTAACAGAAATATTTTAGAAAAAAAGCCGAACTGAAGAAGATGTTTCTGAATCATCCGATCATGTTGCCATCGTACATGAATCAAGTGCTAGCACTAATCAGACTGGATCGTCAGACCAGGGTCACGATAACGGGCTTCATGTAAGTCATGATCAAGGCTGTAGACCCAAATCACCGGTACCACAGCCAAATTAATCATCGGATTTGCGCTTATTTTCGTCGAATAAATACGAAAGTAAATATACATGGCTGTATTATAATTACCCGGCAAAGGGTTACAGGTGTAAAAAAGAAGTATAATTGGATAGCAATTTTCCCTTTTCAATTTAAATTGTCCAAAAATTACTGTTTTTGATGTTAAAATTTACTCCTGTTTTATCTGAAAAGTTTGCAGGTCTACAGTGACATAAGACAATGAAGATGTATTTGATACATTCAAATTTTATTTGCAATTAAAATTTTAAAATGAAAAAATGACTTGATTTCTTTCTTCTCTTTTCCTCACAAAATGCTGAGTAACACCCTTTCAAAGCTATCAGGGGAGCAAATATAAGGGTGCTAAAATGCTGAAAATCGTTTTCGACCCCCACCAGGGCACTGTCCTGGACCTGCGGCCCCTTGGAACCCCGGCTATTTTTCCCCTTGACACAGAAAAGGGTATATTCCCCCAAATCCTAGATTATTCCCTGCATGTTAACACGCTAAGTATTATTCTTATATCTTATTTCAGTTACGTTATGATGATGAGGTTGGAAGAGTCGTAGTTGAGCCTTTAGAGTTAACTCAGGAGTTCCGTAAATTTGAATTCAATACACCTTGGGAAACCTTCCCTGCTTTTAGAGAAGTTGAAAAACCAGAAGAAGTTCCAATTTTAGAACAAGGTGAAGTAAAAGGAGAAAAAAAGTGAAAATATGACAGTTATATCAAAACAGTTGAAGTAAAACTGTTTCTATCTTTATAAAGTAATAAAATGATTCTTATAGCAAACAATGATTTTTGTTTTTGAAGAGTATTTGAAATCTTGATGCATTAGACACATGGTAGTCAATTTTAACTGATTAAAGACTGCTGTGAAAATCTCCGTGTTTTATGATTATTTTTGTTCAGGCAAGAAATGAAAATCAGTTTGATGTGCTTTGCCAGACTCTTAAAAATAACTACAAGCCAAATTTGTCATAGCAAATTTATATTTATTTTTTCACTTCTGTTAATATTTGATATCAGTTTATTCATGCTCTGAAGTAAAAAGTAAGTAAATAAACACAAAATAAAAAAGATGAATAAATAAACCTTACCTTCCTACCAACTCACTTCTGGTATCTTTAGTTGGAGCAGTGTTTTGCACATCAAACATATCCTCATATTGATCTCGGGGATACTAGATAGACCATTTCAGTTTGGAATGAAAAATGATTCAAATATATGTTACAACAGTAACAGATATTTGAATAATTTTCCATTCCAAATTGAAAAGGTCTGTCATTGTAAATGGT
Source organism: Atrina japonica (assembly GCA_030159075.1). Lineage (NCBI taxonomy): Eukaryota > Metazoa > Mollusca > Bivalvia > Pterioida > Pinnidae > Atrina > Atrina japonica. Next base: position 370,374 of record BROG01000588.1, on the reverse strand, counting down.
CAATTCTTTGACACTTTTTTCTGGAATTTGTATCTTTTTGTTGTCCACAGTTACAGTACCACAATTATGAAATGGATTATAAAATGTTTGTGATATATTTGTTGTTTACTCACTCAGCTATCCTAAACCTGATGTTAGTCCGCTTTGAAGCAAATATGTATAAAACCAGGATGAAATTCTATGTTTATCTGCCATTTCTATGTGCCAAGTTTTGCTCAGAGCATGATGCCATTTTTCCAGTTCATTTGAAAAAAAAAACCATTAGTGACACCTAGTGGTAGATCTTTCTTTTGTGCTTTGAGAGGTGAAAAATAGCACCACCTAACGGAACCACCCAAAGTGTGGAGTACAAACTTCTTTATAGTAGTTCTGATAGGATAGTATCGGTTTCAGCTAGTAATGCCAAGATTTCTGCCACTTAAAGAATCTTGAAGTCTAGTGAGCTAGTTTTAATTGATTTGTTTATAACTTTCAAATTGAAACATCAAGTAGTGGAAGTTTCCAACTAACATTGGTTCAAGCTGTTGTTTATAATTTTCAACCCAAATGACAATTTACATTTGACATGGAAATAATTGGCTTACATTTATTGTTTCTTTAGTTATGTGTATGTACTTGTTGATAACTGGTCTAGACTTTGGTTTTCATTGATAGTTTCTTGTTTTGTTTCACGAAATGTTGATTTTAATAAGAACCATGTCAACCCTGTTTAACATTGATTTGCCTGAGGATAATCACTAACATGGATTTGACAAAAGCTGTGACTGTTAAGACTTTCATTCCTTTGCCTTTCTTCCTCTTTTAAACAATTTACTCTAGGTTAAAGTATTCTTTTTTCACCCACTCAGGATTATTTGAATAATACGTTTGTAAACTTGTTTATATCAAATCATGTGCAGGTGTAGTTTTAAGTGTATTGTTATATATACCAAATGAAGTCTTGTGAAATATTTGTTTTTATCTATTCGATATGTTTGTTGATATGCATGTATAGATAGGTCTATGTATACGTTGTCATTGGCTACAACTGTGCAATATTAGTGATAGGACTTTCTTATTTCAAAATAGATTTCTTTAAAGACTGACAGGACATTCTTAACAGTACCGTCTCTTACTTCCTGTCAGCGTGCAGGTTCGTGTTCCAATGGAATATAAACTGATTTTTGTGAGAATGTTTGCCAGTTTACTTCCGGAAAGCCGGTGGTTTCTTCCTGGGTACTTTGTAACCGAGTCCACAGATTTAAATCCAAAGTTAGTATTGTCACAGCATGGTTGGCGTTGTTTCGTAACCTAAGTTAGCATTCTCACAGCATGATTGGCATTGGCGTGGTTAACAGTTTTGCATCCTTAGTTAGCATTGTCACAGCATGATTGGCATTGGCGTTGTGAGTAGATTTGTATCCTAAGTTAGCATTCTCACAGCATGATTGTCATTGGCATGGTTAACAGTTTTGTATCCTAAGTTAGCAATATCACAGTATGTTGATTGGCATTTGCGTAACCTGTTAACATTGTCACAGTATAATTGGCATTGGCGTGGTTGACAGTTTTGTATCTTAGGTTACCATTGTAGAGCCCCATCTACTTAAATTCGTTCTTTTCAAAGGTTGAGATTTTTATTATAATAACAGTTGTCTTCACAAAGTGTTGTCAGTACAAATACTAATAATGTGAGAGTTGACAGAGATCGTAAAATGGATGTTTGAGTATTCCAAGAATCATCTTTATGCTTAAAATAAGCTGAGATTTTGCAATGAATTCCTTATAAACTGAGATGTCTTTTTTTCCTTTGAACTCAAATACGTCTGAATATGGTAGGAAATATGGTTTCATAAAATGTGCAGTTGCCGGTTTCAGGAGATATTTATATGCCATTGCTGTAATTTCTTGAACACTTAGATGTTTGTCCCGAGTTTTTCCAGATTTGATCTCTTCGAAAACATAAAAGATTGAGTTTTTCAGCATGTAACTTTTTACCACATGGGATGGCTTAAAAGTGGGATGGGACTTGTTGCTTTCAAAAGCGGATTTCAGTGAGTATAGTTGTACTTGTAGTTCGTCAATTTCTATTTCTGAACATATCCTGTCACTTTTCAGTATTTTGGCTAGAGCATAGGCATCACGAAAATTTGGCGGGAGTGATTTTATCAGACAGATTTCTGCAGGGGCAGCAGAAATTCGCAACATTCTTTCCCGTATAGCACCATCTTTTCCCGTATCCGTGTTGCAAGTATTGCTTATATTGTCTTTCATAGTATGCCGATAACCTGCCTGGAAATGATCCATGGACGGCTGCAACATCAACAGGCATCCAGTTGCTTTGATGTTTTCATTCATCAAATAAAGAGAATTAGAATGGACATCAGAGGGCCACCATCCTGGTACATATACAACTGGAACAATATCGATGCTGATTTTAAGTTGTTTGTATACTGCTCCAGTCCAGTACACGCTAAAAGTAAAAACTGGCTTTCCAAAATGAACATGCACATGGTTCTCAAAATTGTAGAACAAGTTTCCGGTTTTCCACAATGAATGTTCATTTAAAGCTCTTTTTATATACCTGAACAGGTATTGTAGAAAAGGGTGAGCAATAAAATATCCTTCCATGTCTGAAAATGACAGGTATGTGTCAAGAACTGGACAATTTTTAAATTTCAGACATGCATATCCTGTATCCAGACATTCACTTGTGATTTCACATACTTTGTTTAACTTATTAAAACTAACAACAAAGTCAAACTCATCAGGCCGGCCCACTTTTGTTCCTTCAGCTACACTTCCTGTTGGGTATTCCGTCATTTCAAATCTGGAGTCGTATCTACCTATGTGCTTACAAACACGTTTTACAAGTAAATTAACTTCATCAACCAACGTTCCAAACTCGTATGCATGATCTGGACGTTTAACATAGTATTCTGTCATGAGATGGTCAAATAACCCGTCCAAGTCGTCTGGAAGTCCAAATGTTTCATGTATCTGCCGTAAACTCTTCATATCAGAATATCTGATCATCTTTGGAAGATTGAGAAGAATGTCTTCGAACGTTTTTGATCTGGTATAGATAATTTCTACATCATTTTCTTTCGCATGTAGAATTTCTTGACAACTAAGATTGTAATGCCGCTTGGCTGTCTGTAATGGCGTATCTCCTAATTTGTCAGTAGCATTCGTATTCGCCTTGAATTCTACCAACAGTTCTAGTTGTTCACCATTGTTGTTGTAGGCAGCTAAGTGGAGAGGCGTACACCCGTACACATCCGGTATATTTACATCAACTTTCCCCTCCTCTATGAGTTTGCGTAGTATATCTGGAATAGGTCGATGTTTCATGATTGAAACCAATGGACTATGACCCCATCTATCTGCTCTTTCAGAATCAGCTTTGTAATGTAAGAAGATATCGAGAACTCTCGCGAGATATAAAACTGAAACAACAGATTGCCCAAACATATTTCTGGCGTTTACGTCCGCTCCACCTTTGATCAGCGTTTCAAGCACATCACAAAATGCTATACTACCTGATGAACTTACAATGCGATGTAAAATCGTATTTCCTAGGTTGTCGGTTTCATTGACTGATATGCCATAGCTAAGCAATTTCTCAACTGCTTCAACTGATGCATTAAAATCGTTGAGCATAAGATACCAAGGAGTGCAACCATACACGTCTCGCTGATTCAGTAATTCAGCCAAAGCTGGTCCATGTCTCTCCGTAATATCATCTAACAAGACAATTATTTCTTCAAAAATTTCAGATAACATATATGTATGCAGGAAGTTCTCATTCATTTTATTTTTCAGTGTCATATTGATATCTGGCACGTGATGTAAAATGTACGAAAGAATTTCAGAGTTATCCTTTCTATCTGAGGCCAAATGAAGAATGCTGTGGCCAAATTTTGTTTGACTATTGACATTTGTTCCCCGACCCAATAGCACATGCATTCCTTCCCGCCAGTCCGGGCATTCGTCTGCTTCATCTTCAAAAGTTTGAGTACCGTCATGACCCGCATCAATAAAGCAATGAAGGGCATTGTAACCGTTTACATCGGCAAGATTAACATCAACACATGGTATTTGTAATAAAATGTTCAAGTTTTGAACGGATTTTACAATCGCTGCATAATGTAAAGGCGTTTGACCCCAGATATTACGGGCATTTATGTTTGCTCCTAAATCGATCAATACTTCAAAGATCTCACCGTAAGTCCTTTTGCCTTTTGCTGCAAGATGAAGTGCAGTTTCATTCTTAGCATTGACTTCATTTACATTGTCTTCTGTTACATATTCCTTGCAGCAATGCACATCGTTATCTAACACAGCACAATGAACACTGTTATTTCTCATCCAGTCGTTTTCTGACATATTGGAAGTTTTATTCGACATGTCTTTACAAACCTGTAACGAAAATAACTCGTTTTATGTGTGATTAGTGTGAAATGTACTTTGCTTTTTACATTTGGGATTTGTGATGGTTATTTGGTTTGGTTGAGGCATAACATGGTGACAAAATCAGTTAACACATCATTTTCCCCTATATTTCCGTATAAAGTCAAACTTTTTCAAAGCCTTTTCTTAATTCTTAATAAACTTCAATATAATATTCTGTATTAAGCATCTGTGTTTTGCAGTTGCTGTTTTTATTTTGTTATGAAGTTCGATTGTTTCGTTTTATAACACTAATGAATTTTGCAGGATACAAAATTTTAATTTCCAACCAATCAGATGAGTACCTAAATCACAAGTTTACATGATATAGTCAACAAAATTAGCCATTATAGACAGGTGACCATTATAAAAAGATTTATTCATTATTAAACATTAAAAAAGACTGTTTCAATTGTCTTTGTAGACAAGTGACCTTTATACAGAGGTGACCTTTAATGCAAGTTTGATGGTAATTAGATTTTTAATCTACGACCAACAAAGGACATCTTTGACGACATTATGTTCGACAAACTTCTATAAAACATTTACATTACAAAAATGATTTCAAGTTGCTTTAAATAGAATATTATCTTTTTTTGTAATTCTCATTTTAATTTTTTAACTGTCAATGATTTATGCAGTCAATGTATTATCCTAATAAAGTTGAACAACGCGCTTAAACTTTTTGCATAATTTCGTACAGCCAATAAAAATTTGTATAATATTTCTCGAACTTCATATTCATAATTATTAACTTGGTTACTAGTAATATACATATCACCTGAGTAAATTGTTATTTATATTCCAGTAACTCAAAGTGATGTAATATCCAAATCGAAAGTAGATTTTTAGTATTTCAATTTATAATGAAAATAATGAAGGCACAAAATAAATGTCGCACATCAAAACAAACACATCAAATAGCCATGATTCAATCTAATCTGAAATTAACCTTGACTTTTGACTTCGGAGTCTTCAGCTCAGCTACTACCATTACGATGTTAGACCCAGATCTGTTATTATCAGATATATCGGTAACTGTGTAACATTCACGGACTTACTGGTTACGGCCAAATAACCCGTAACAGAGGAAGTACATTTATACCTTTGTAGACAAATCTTGATCCCCTTGGTTGTCTTTTGTTGTCTTGTTCTTGATCTATCAAAATTGACTGTGTTCTTTACTGCTATCAGGTAAATACGTGCGCTTCTCAGAATAAGAGTAAAAAATAAAACACTAGGCTATTGAATGAAATCACGAACCCGAATAAAAACGACTTACTTATTTAACGTTGTAACAAGTATTGTTGATATAAATAAATGCAGTTTCTGTAATGAAGTTGGCACATGATGATTTTGACGTTTGGAAGAAAACAGTTACTCGAAATACTGGAAAATAATTACGAAGTACTCCCTTATCATTAATGTCTCGTGATGGCTAAATAAGGGACAGTCGTGATCAAGGGACTGGGCCATTATTCTTATAGTTACCTGGGTGACATCAATTTGTCCCCATAGCTACAAGTATCCAATGAGGAATAAAACGTTTTACCCGTGAAGTTTGTCGAACCGGAAATTGAGCAGATTAACTCATATATAATAACTAAACGGTTACTCTGCTCCGTTAATGTGTATGAATTGGACTGTAACACCTTCAGGAGTCCTAAAGATCTAGTCAGCAAGATCCCGAACCTGTTTACTTTCGGAAACTGATGGTCTTTTCATGGATGTTATTATAACCAGGTTTGTAAATTCACCATGAAGATTGGCCCTGTGACACACAAACAAGACAAAAGCGAAAATATACAGGCATTAATTTATAAATATAAAAACCTCAGATACAAAGTGTAAATCAATAGAATGTCCAGGACACAGATACAAATCCGATAAAAAATGGACAAACACGGACCTCTGGAAACCAAGAGGTGGGATCAGGTGTCATTAATAAGCATCCCCTGTCGACCGGTCACACCCGCCGTGAGTCCACAGTCAAGTCCAGTGAAACACGTGAGGAGTGTCAAAGTGCTGAAAGTAAAAAACAAGAATTCCAGGATATAATGGTTTTATGTCATATAAAACACCTTGCTAATAATGTATATCTAACCACCGCAACATCAAATTACAGGATATACTCGATGCAGATGAAAAGTTTTATTTTCTACTATTTATTTCATAAAATTCAACAAAATATTTGTGGAAAGTCATTTTTAAATCAACTTTGACAAAACTAATACCACAAAACTCAAAATATTATTACATTAATTATGTATTTGCCTATAATGTTGCAAATTTCGATTTTCAAGATTTAGCAATTAATTAATTTTAAAAATTATGCAACAATTGCCTATTTACATATCAAAAAGGGACATTAAAACTTTGTAATCGGCAATATTCATTAATACTATAAAAAAAACGATGGAAATTTATCACAAAAAGACAGAAACTTCAAAACAGTAATGGTTAAAAATTGAATTGAAATTGAATAGTGAATTACGTTGTAACAGTTTTTATTTAAACGTGTTCTTATATAAATACATATCAAGAAATATAGAGACACTTTTTTTTAATATATAAAAAATCTCAGATACCAAAGAAAATCAATAGAATGTCCAGGACATAGATACAAATCCAGTAAAAATGGACAAACATGGACCTCTGAAAACCAAGAGGTGGGATCAGGTGCCATGGAGAAGTAAGCATCCCCTGTCGACCGGTCAAACCCGCCGTGAGTCCACAGTCACGTCCAATGAAATACAAGAGGAGTGAATCCTCGTCACAATTGGTACAGATGTCTCAACAACCGCCAACGAAAAGGCAACTCAACATTTCACCTAGTGAAACAGTAATCGCAAACAAGACTATCATACCGACTATAAAATTTGCGGAACGTTGACATTAAACGCGGTTTTCGATATCCCTGTGTCAATTATTTGTCAGTGAGTAGTTTACCTCTGTATATGAAATCTTCATATGTTGTACACGCCCTGGCATATCGGATCATTTGTGAAATATAAACTCCATATGCGGGTGACTGAGGGATATTACTACTTAAATGTGGAAAATTTACGGTGGGAAAGCCGAAATCGTCGCGTTTGTCATATAGCTTAGTTGCCAATTTCCTGTCTGTCTCTATATTAAGTAAAATGTCTAAGTATGAAGCGTGTTTGCTTGATTCTGTTGTATCTTTAATTTCTAGTTCGCTGGGATATATCGCATTGACATATGTATGAAAATTGTCATTATTAATTGACAAAACGTCGTCGATATATCTAAATGTCAAATTAAAGAACACCGCCAACTTTTTCTTCGTTTGATTCAGCAGTTTCTAAATGAAGTCTGCTTCGGATGGATAAAGGAAAAGGTCGGCCAATAAACGAGCACAATTGGTTCCCACAGGAATGCCGACAATTTGTTGAAAGACCACGTCTCCGAACATTAAAAATATATTGTCTATTAGAAATTCCAGCATGTTTTAATATCAACTTCAGTGTATTTATGTGTAGAATCAGAGTCGTGTTTGACAAAATAAGTATCCTGATAGCCAATCACTAGATATTTAAATTTTCGGGTACCACCTTTAGTGAAAAATAGTTGTCTATCATGCTAAAAAGTTTGTCTTCTAATTATTTATGTGGAATTGTTGTCTAAAGAGTAGAGAAGTCATATGTTTTGATACTGTGAATTCGAGAAAAATTGTGTGCCTTCAAATTTTCTAAGAGCTGTTTAGAATTTATTAGTATCCACATTTGATTTACACCTCTTCTGGAATAAGCAACTGTACAGTATTGTTGAAGTTCCTCCTTAACGCCTGTCAATATCTTAATAAGGAGTAAAGATAAAAGTTTGGTAGAACATTTGCTGGATCCTGCTATGTATCTTTGCTTATATGGGGTTTTATGAAGTTTAGGTATTCAATATAAACATGGTAGCTCAAAATCGGTATCCGTTGTAGGTATATCAAATGAGCGTAATACGGACACGCGATTTTGAAGGATCTCGTCCTTTGAAAGTGAGCTACTTGTGTATGTAGGATTACCAAAAATTCGTATTAAACCCATATTCTTCTAATAAACATTTATAGGGATGTGCCTTAAATATAAAAACTATATTATTTGAGGCTTTGTCTGCTGGTACCAGTACATATTGGTGTTGTAATCTATCCAGTGCAGTTACTACTTCTGGATCACTAAATACAGAGGGATAACGTGTTTTCATAGTCCCTTTAAGTTTTCGAATACGAGATTTTATGCGGCACGTGCTATACATACACATGCATATTAAACGCAATGGCTTCATTAATGTCATGAACTTTTACGATTTTCCATCGATTTTTTTTCAAAAGAAAAGCTATTGCTTTTAATATATATTTGGTATAAATAGGAATATAAAATTTGCATTAATTGATCAACTGTCCAAACAGGCAATATGTAGAAAGTATTTGACATAAAAAGATGCTGGATTTTCTAATAGAGAATATATTTGTAATTTTCGGAGACGTGGTCTATCAACAAACTGTCGGCATTCTTATAGGAAGCATTTGTGCCCCTTTATTGACTGACCTAATCCTTTATTCATACGGAGCAGACTTCATTCAAAAACTGCTGAATCAAAAGAAGAAAAAGCTAGCGGTGTCCTTTAATTTGACATTTAGATATATCGACGACCTTACTTCAATTAATAATGACAATTTTCATACATATGTCAATGCGATATACTCCAGCGAACTAGAAATTACAGATACAACAGAATCAAGCACACACATGGCACCTGATCCCACCTCTTGGTTTCCAGACATCCGTGTTTGTTCATTTTTACCAGATTTGTATTTATATCCTGGACATCCAAAAGATTTGTATCTGAGATTATATATATACAGCTTTGTATTGGTGTAGTCGTAGAACACTCCCATAATAAGTACCAGATTATAACTTTGGTAGTATGTTTATAATATTGTATAGCATTTTTTCTACAATCTTTGAGATAGAACTTTGCATTGGTGGTTTACCATAGTAAGTACCAGTCTGCATAGTATTTTGTCTAAAATCTTTGACTTAGAGTTTATATTGGTGGAGTCGCAGTACATCCCCATAATAAGTACCAAATTGTATAGCATTTTGTCTACAATCTTTGACATAGAGTTTTGTGTTGGTGGAGTCCCATAATAAGTACCAGATTGTAAAATATTTTGTCTAAAATCTTTGACATAGAGTTTTGTGTTGGTGGGAGTCCCATAATAAGTACCAGATTGTAAGACATTTTTTCTGAAATCTTTGACATAGAGTTTTGTATTGGTGGAGTCGCAGTACACTCCCATAATAAGTACCAGATTGTAAAATATTTTGTCTGAAATCTTTGACATAGAGTTTTGTATTGGTGGAGTCGCAGTACACTCCCATAATAAGTACCAGATTGTAAGACATTTTGTCTGAAATCTTTGACATAGAGCTTGTGTTGGTTGAGTCGCAGTACAGTCGCTGTCAAGAAGAACACAACAGAACAACTCGAATACAACCTCCATTCCATAGTTTAAACTTATCTAATTTCAAATAGATATGAAATGGGAATGGGCTTATAGTTTCACAACTTACAGAAGCCCCCTCCATTCAATAATCCACATACAAATTGTGATAATTTGATGGATGATGACGATGATGATAATGACGATGATAATGGTGATGATGATGATTACTTTATTCAACATTTTGTCAGTACTCAAATAATGAATAGAAATATTATAAATATATTACCAAAGTTTTAATGCTCAAGGTGGTCGTTTCATTCAATTTGACTTCATCAGTTGAGATCCAATTTAAAATAGATTTTCTAATGGGAAAGTGGTATCAAACAAGGTCTAATAATAAATCTAAATGCAAAGCGAAATCCGTTTAAGAGTAACCACTATATAAACATTTACTACCGTAGCTTTTGTTGAATTTTGAATTTTAATGGAGTTATCAGTGCGAAGGTATTTTTCTTACAAACCAATAGTATTGATTTAATAAAATATATATTTTTTAGAATTTGCCAATACATATACACATGTACATTATTTTAAATTTCAATGTTAAGCTTAACTTTTCATTTGTATTAATCTTTACCAGATGACTTTGTATATGTCAACTTCATCTTATCAAGAACCTTTTAACATGATCAAGTCTTGATATATCGAAAAACAAGTATCTTGCAACATGCATAAACAGTGCCCATAATGTTATGTTCTGTATCTGAACTTCCATAAAATACGCCGAGGTAAAGAAATGATATCTCATGATAAGAAACGATATAAACTGTGATACAACTATGACTTCCAAGTATTTGCTGTACGAGATGTTGATATTTTAACAGTCACATTCGGGGAGGGGTTATTATGTTTACATTTTATCTTTATATTGTTAAATCGTATATGTATTATCAGCACGATCAAACGCCCCGATATTATGTAAATAAAGTGGAGACAAATGTTGAAAAGTAACATTGTACTCTTGTTATCAGGAGAAAACCATTATTTTTCTACTTTCCCCGGAACACACATCATGGTTATGCTGATAAGGAAAAGCACAACTCTGTAGGATGTGTGTTATAATAATGCCAAATGTAAAGATTTGATGGAAATGAAGTGATATTGTGCCGTGAAATGGTGATAATATATACATGTACATCTATGTAACATGATTCTAATTAGAATCAAACTCTTGATCATTAAGAATCAATACTATTGCATTAATAAGATTTGAAGGAAAATTTCATTTTGCTATTTAGAATTCTACGATGCACATGCCTATATAAATTATCAGTTTTATTTTTAGAAACATTGAACTAAAGATCAGTATTTGATCCTTGCCTACATATGATATACGAGTCAGTGATTTTTCATATGTCGAGTGAACTAAAGTCAGTATTTGATTTGCCTATATGTCGAGTCAGTGTATGTGTCTGTGTGTGTGTGTGTGTGTGTGTGTGTGTGTGTGTGTGTGTGTGTGTGTGTGTGTGTGTGTGTGTGTGCGAGTGTGTGTATATGTGAGTGTGAGTGTGTGAGTCTGTCTTTTTGTGTCTGTGTCTTTGTGTGTATCTGTGTATGTATGTGTGTCTGTGTGTGCGTGTGTGTATTTGTGTGTTTGTGTGTGTTTGTGTGTGTCTGTGTCTGTGTGTGTGTGTTCCTACGTACATATTATCAAACATTGTGACAACAAATAGTTAGTAACTGAGGCGTGTATATAGAACAAAACACTGTTGTTTGTTGTCATAAGGACATTAACTTATTTAAAATCACCAATTGTCTGAATTACATGAGGAACATATTTATTCTGATATTCGCGTGTTGATTAGTTCAGATTCTATTTCCAGTGACACATCGATATTATTCTGAGTCAGAAAAAGTTACAGAAGACAATATTGATTGAAATAAAAGAATGGAAGATATAGTCACTCATAGATCTTATCTCTAATTTTTATCTTTTTGAAATTCATTAATATGCATAATTATAGGAAATGAAATAAAACAAAAATTGACTGATTCAAATCGTAATTAAATAGGAATAATACATGAGATAACCAATATCAATGAACAAGTTTCGAATCAATAGCTGTTAATTTGATGATAACAGGTTAATTAAAATACAAAAATATGAGCTCATCAAAATAGTAATCTAAAATCTTAAAAGCCAGTTCAATTTAAAGCATTGGGCAACACAACAGAGTTGACAACTGAAAAATAGACAAAAAAAAATAATATAATAGACGTCGCACTGTAGCCATAGGCGAAAAATTAGGTGACTAAATCAATCGACCAGGCAATTATATTACTCATTTATAATTAAAAGCGTCATGCCGATAAGTTAATCAGTTAACCATCAATCCATCCAGTAATTATCCCTGTACTTCAACAAATCTCCCTTCCATACATCACCTCAATGTCCACATCAGTCTCTTTCTCTATTTACTTTACCAAAAAGAGCAGATGTTTGTTGAATTATTATTTTTCAATGTACAATGAATCAAAAAGGTAATAAAAATAGTAACACGCTTTGTCGGATATCTTTCTGTATGAAATGATTTATATTTAGAAATATGCTTTAGTGGTCCATAGCTTCTTCTAGTACAGTCATCTAAGCATTTATTTTGGCCTCTTTTGTATGATATCAATTTTTATTTCGGAAATATATATTACTATTAAAATCAAGCTCAACTGATGAAATCTTATTGACAGAAACGATAGTCTTAAGCATTTATTTTGACAACATTTCTAAACCTATGGTATTGTTAATAATACGTATAACCATTGGGTCGTTGCCATTTAGTGGACATTTTAAGGTACACATAAACCAGTGTCTGGTAATCGGTACCAAAGGATTATCTCATACTGAAGTAGTATTTCACTCAGACAGCACCATTTAATTTCTTAATTTCTCAAAGTCTACGATATTCATTTTACAGTGGGTACTTCGTAGACGGATGTCATCCGTACTTGATGATTTTGTCCGATTCACATAAGTTGGCGGGGCGGAGTAACTTTTTGATTCTCATACGGATGATCCAACTGACTTTTCGGTTATGACAAGCTGCACAAAAACCCGTTTTATTCCTCACTTAATACTAGTATGTAGGAACGATGACTATAGCCAGAGTAATTTTATGCTTCATCACCTAAAGGTTAAACTAGCCCAGGTCAAAAAAAGGTTCACAAGACTCCACCCCGCCAGATTACATGAATATTGCTATAGAACCAAATTAAAGTGTAGCCGAGACGAGACCACATGCTTTCAACAATTAAACTTAAAACTTTCTAACAAAATCCGCTTAGGTTCCAGTTGGACTAGAACATTGAAAACTGCTATTAATTAATATGGCTCTATCTTACATAAATATATTATATATCATTTTTGCTAAGCATTATCTGATATACAAAGACATTTAGTTGCAGTACATTAACTTTGCTGTATATAATGTTATAATAAGTATACAATTAATACAATGTCTTCTCTTTTGGGTAGGCGATTAAATTATACAATCTGTTTATGTGATGCAATCTAGTTTATATAATGAAAAGTATCATATGTTTATATAGTTATTTCATATAAAAACCTCAGATACCAAAGTATGAATCAATAGAATGTCCAGGACATAGATACAAATCCGGTAAAAATGGACAAACACGGACTCTGGAAACCAAGAGGTGGGATCAGGTGCCATGGAGGAGTAAGCATCCCCTGTCGACCGGTCACACCCGCCGTGAGTCCACAGTCAAGTCCAATGAAACACGTGAGGAGTGTATCCTCGACACAATTGGTACAGACGTCTCAACAATCGCCAACGAAAAGGCAACTCAACATTTCACTTAGTGAAACAGAGTAGTCGCAAACAAGACTATCATACCGACCGTAAAACTTGCGGAACGTTGACATTAAACGCGGTTTTCGATATCCCTGTGTCAATAATTTGTAGATTAATGAATTCAATGTAAATCAATATGATTGACATATGATAAACCTCATATATAAATTGATATGAAAGTATTCATATGACAAACATATGCGGTGTTTGCACGTGTATGTCCGTATATGCTGTTTGGGTGTGTTGTATGCTTGCGCGCTGTCTGTTTGTGTGGGTTATGCATTGTATGTATTGAGAGCTTATGTTGTGTGTTGGTTTATGTATATCGTATGCTATGTGCTATGTATTTGTGTGGTTTATGTGTTGTATGTGTTGAGAGCTTATGTTGTGTGCTGGTCTGTGTATATCGTATGCTATGTGCTATGTATTTGTGTGGGTTATGCATTGTATGTATTGAGAGCTTATGGTGTGTGCTGGTTTGTGTATATCGTATGCTGTGTGCTATGTATTTATGTGGGTTATACATAGAATGTGTTGTGTGCTATGTATTAGTGTGGGTTATGTATTGTATGTTTTGAGAGCTTATGTTGTGTGCTGGTTTGTGTATATCGTATGCTGTGTGCTATGTGTTTGTGTGGGATATGTATTGTATGTGTTGAGAGCTTATGTTGTGTGCTGGTCTGTGTATATCGTAAGCTATGTGTTATGTATTTGTGTGGTTTATGCGTTGTATGTTTTGAGAGCTTATGTTGTGTGTTAGTTTGTGTATATCGTATGCTGTGTGCTATATATTTGTGTGGGTTATACATAGAATGTGTTGTGTGCTGTGTTGTTGGTGTATGTTGTTTGCACGTTTTGTGTATGTCTTATGTGTGTTTGCTGTTTATTTGTCTTTGTTATGCGTTGTATATGTTGTGCTTGTTTATTTTGGATTTCCTGTGTTGTGTTTTTGTCAGTTCGCCGTCAAATAACCATGGATACTTGAAAGGTATATTTCATATGTATCATAAATTATTTAGAAATGGCATTGTGGAATTAAAAAAGAACAGCTCCACTAAAGTGCCTTTTCTGAATTTCAATAAGCCTCATTTCATTCTAATTTTACTGTGAACTTGCAGTGTATATCACCCGTCAACAGGGATGCTTACTCTCCCCAGATACCTGATCCGTCTCTGGATTTTCTGAGGTCCGTATTTGCCCAATGTTCACCAGATTTGTATATTGCCTCCTGTGCATTAAAACTTTGGTATTTGTGATTTTGATGTCACCTCAGCAATTACCTCAGCATAAAAACCCAGTTATGGCGAAGAGAAGACATGTTCACCCCACGTACGACAATCCGTGAATAAGCACCTGTCATATGTACTGCCAAATGATATCAAAATAAATATAATGTATTTCCAACACCATCACAGTTTCCCCAACCTTTGATGCCATTTATATTATCTTACTCCCTCGAAGTCATTCGTCATTCAATCTAACTTAAAATCAATATTTTGAATGACTATTTTCCCAAATGATCTTAATTGATATGCCCAACCTCAAATAGAAACTGCATTACAAAAGTCGATTGTTTTCAAATCACATCCTTTCACACAATGGATAAAACGTTTAAAGAGTTTTCTCATGTTTTAAGTAGATAATTCAATGGTCAATGACTCACTAAAATAAAACGGAAGTACAATTGTTACCAAACCTGTATCATTAATATTTGTATTGTACTTTTTCGTTGTATTCAAATTATGACTAATATGTATCTTTCTATTAGTGGATAGATTTATCTATGTGTTTGTTTGTCTATCTAACAAGCAATCTCCATATCTATCTATCAGTTTATTAATATATTAGTAACTAATATTCTATTTATCTATAAATTTATTTATCTATCTATCTTTCTATATATATTATAAACATAATGCCAAAGCTACAATGCTCAAGACGATATCGTTTCTGTCAATCAGACTTCATCAGTTGAGCACCAGTTTGAAAAGAATGTGTATGTTCCAAAGACAAAGTGGCACCACACAAGGCCAAACTATATCTCAAAAAATATAGCCGAAATCCGTCCAAGAGCAACCACTGAAAAAAAAAATACTTAGCTTTAGAAAATTTTCGAATTTAAATGGTGTTATCAGTGCCAAATATTACTTTATTATAAGATGAACAGCTGGTACCGAAATACCAGGTACTAGGTTTATGTATACCCTCAGGGACTCAAACGGTCCACCAGCAGTGGCAACGACCTAGTGGTTATAAATATTTTAAACATAATGCCAAAGCTACAATGCTCAAGACGATATCGTTTCTGTCAATCAGACTTCATCAGTTGAGCTCCAATTCGAAAAGAATGTGTATGTTCCAAAGAGAAAGTGGCATCACACAAGGCCAAACAATATCTCCAAAAATATAGCCGAAATCCGTCCAAGAGCAACCACTGTATCTATCTATTAGTATAG
Organism: Atrina japonica; assembly: GCA_030159075.1. Classification (NCBI taxonomy): domain Eukaryota; kingdom Metazoa; phylum Mollusca; class Bivalvia; order Pterioida; family Pinnidae; genus Atrina; species Atrina japonica. The sequence goes on along the minus strand of BROG01000588.1, from coordinate 354,157 downwards.
CTATCAGTCTATCTCTTGGAAAGTTTCAGAAAAAAAATCATATTCATGATTTATTTCATTCAATACAACTTAGAATATCAAAACGTCAGGAAAATAACCTTGGGCAGAATTTTACCACAAGGTCTTTCATACTCATTATTGTTATGATACTAGAAAATCAATGATCCGAATATACAATGAGTTCAAGGAGTTGACATAATTGATGTCATCTGCATTGGTCCATTTCTTCTGTGTAAATGGTGATTGCCATGGAAATCAAATGTTGATTCTGGTAATCTAAGAGGACATTAGGTTTTTTCTTACACATTACAATTTGTTCCGGGATGAGATAACTGTGGAAATGTTTATCTCGTTAAACAGCAGCGACGTAAGTCGAATATATAAAAACACGGATATATAGAAATCGAATGGCAATGATTTATTCTTAAAAATAAACATGGTTTTCAAATTATATATATATATATATATATATATATATATATATATATATATATATATATATATATATATATATATATATATTGCAAAAATAAATTATGATCAATACTTGAATGATATCGATCAATGGAATACTTCGTAATTTCGTAATCAATGTTACAGATTTCAAGAAATCGATGAAAATAAACGTCGCTATTGAGGGTACCTAATTACCCCTGAAGTGTAACTGAGAACAATAGCGCCAACATAAATTACTGACGTTTTAAATCAACGTGACGGTCGTGACAAAATAAAGCCTAAATATTATCTATTGAATCTGAGGACATTTACGGTAATCCCAGAAGAAATATAATCCTACTAACTAATGAAATATTGAAAGCAAGTCCTCTGACAATAATAAATTAGAAATATGGAGAGGAAGAGAAACTGATAATATCTCAAAACGGCTATTTTCATAATTGTGAGAAAATGAAAATACAAAATTGGAAATCATCTCATATTCTAAGAGCATACAATGAAATAACTTGTGCGTAATTCTTTACATCTTCTATCATAACGGTCAGACCTCTATGATTCATTCGCATTTCTTTGTACAAATTTATGGTTTTTTTTTCAATCAAATCACGCCAGCAGCCATCTGTGGCCTATCGTGCATTTCACTGTCTGTAGTCTGGTATTTGTCGATTAGTCCAAGATGCAAATTTTAGATCTCATTGTCAACGAACTACAAGCGGTTTATTTCAGCAAAATGTGTGGCATTATTTACATTTTATACAATTAATATCATTAACAATACCAAAGCTATATTTTTACAAAAGACGCCAAACGAAATGCTGAAAACGTTCGTTCTGTCAGTAAGACTTCATCAGTTGATCTTTATTTCAATAAAATGTGTATTTCCGAAAAGTAACTCTAACATAACATAAGTTAAAGTCAAAAGTACTTTAAAATCTGTTATTGTAAGAGGAAAGTATATCATAGATCACTTTCAGTTAATAAAACAAACGCAATTAGAGCAACATTTGATATCTACTTACACTTTTCTAAAGATTGCACTTCCCACTTAGTATTTAAGATTGAAATAGCAATAATGATAATAATAAAATAATAATAATAATGATAATAATAATAATAATGATAATAATAAAATAATAATAATAATGATGATGATGATGATGATGATGATGATGATGATGATAATAATAATAATAATAATAATAATAATAATAATATATAAATAATGAAAATAGTATAATCATCAGTAGTAGTAGTAGTAGTAGTAGTAGTAGTAGTAGTAGTAGTAGTAGTAGTAGTAGTAGAAGTAGTAGTAGTAGTAGTAGTAGTAGTAATAATAATAATAATAAAAATAATAATAATAATAATAATGATAATAATAATAATAATATTATTATTATTATTATTATTATTATTGTTGTTGTTGTTCTTCTTCTTATTATTATTATTATTATTATTATTATTATTATTATTATTCAAAAATATAAATCATTTAATACTTGATATGTAATATCTTGATTTTTTCGCCCCTAAATCTACAATAAAAAAATGAATCGACAATAACACGTTCTACAATCTTTAAACTCATTCAACCCTAAACTCACCACCCAAATTTAGACTGGTCTAAGTCATTGATTTACAGAAGAGCCCATTGTTTTTCATGGGTTGATGAGTAATCTACCAATCAATGTATTTATGTAAACTTTAAATGTGTTCTCTGGTACATTACCCTGTAGTGTTTATAATATGAAGTTAAGTGCTTTTTATGTTTCATCGTCTTCTTATTTTTTGTTTGTTTCGATGCATGTTCTTTATCAAACTCTGTGGTCATATGTAGACACATCCAAATCGATTTGAATAAGAAGTATCGTCAGCTGTTATAATTCTGATGTAAACAAGTTCAACACTGTATGTTAAAATATTGTCAAAATTTTATATCATACACAGTGAACTTTAACCATGCCTTGGTGACTTAAAAGTGACAAATAAGATAAAAATATTTTACCACGTATAAAGTTACTTTTTCTGAAGCATAATGAAAGATAGAGAGAGGGGAAGACAGAAGGTTTTAATTAAGATAGACTGACAGACATTATAACGCTATCACTTTTACAACTATTAAATATGATTATTGATGAAGTCTAACAGATTATTACGATTGTTTGGTTTTTTTTTTCATTTTTGTTGGTTCTTCTTTTCTTTTTGCAAAACTATAAGACTGAACTTTTTTTCTATACGTATTCATGAAATAGTTTTTCATAGAATAAATTCGAATTAAATAAAACAAATACATATATGTTAATTTCTTATTATAATACAAATGTCCTTTGAAACTGCCTTTGTTTCATCTAAACACTGTACTCTGTAATTTCCTTATAACACTTTGAACACCGTGCAAATATAGTTGTCAATAACATTAACGTCGCCCGTGCATTACAGTTGTAATTATTCAAGAAGAAGAAAAAATGCCAAAGATCAGAAATTATAGGATGTCGACTCTTCAAGTGTTGGGATCGTATAGCACGCATACAATCACATTGTTTAGCAACCCAGCTACAGAAAACCACTTGTGACATCTTCACAGAATCCCACTGAAACAAAAGCGGAATAGTTTCACAGGTAAGACGGGTTCATATTTATTTCTTAATTAATTTTATTCTATATTTTGCTTTTTTTTTGTTTTGTACAATACAATAAATTATAATATAAAGTGTTTTGTATATTTGTAACAAAATAATCCGTTTCATGTATCGTTTTTTCACTGTGGCTAAAATATCCAGCGATTTGGTATAAGAAAGCTATCATACTATGATATTACTGTTATAGCGATGTACCTGATATAAACATTTAGTTTTCACATGCAAAACAACGCTACGATTGTGTATCAATATCGCATTGATTACGCTTGTAATTGATGCAGGAAGTCAGAAATGTTAGTTATTAGGAACAAAATAAATACTTTTCTGTGTCAGTATACACTACATACATAAACAAGGTATTTTTTGAAGAGTTTGTTTTACAATCAAATATTTAGAGAAACAAGATGTGATTTAAGCAGTATCGAGACAGTTACAGTATATGGTGTAGTCTTGTTATTATATTGTTATAGAGTTAATGCATAGGTTGTACAATCTCTTTACGGATCAATAAGAAGCAGAATTAAAACAATCGAATGATCTATGATAATAAAGTTGACCATATTTATCAACTTTGAGGATTTCTTTCATATAAATGTCTGCCTAAATCACATCTTGCTTCACTAAATATTTGATTGTAAAACAAACTATTTAAAACCCCAGTTTAGGTAAATGCAGCGCAAGGACAAGAGTGAACTTATTACATATACATGTATTCATATCTCTTCATTAGTGTGTCTCCTGTTTAAACTGTTGTTCAGTTTAGTACTGGAAGAATTTAATTGCGATTTGACATCAACGTAGAACGGAAATGACAAGATCCTATCACCAGTACAGCTTGTTAAACAGGTAAATTACTGCACAATAAACCCTTGGTGACTTCTACCGAGGGTTAAATGTATAATTACTCAGCAAGTCATACTTTTTGACGTATTTTACTATGTACTCAAAGTCTATGCAGTTGGTGATTTAAAGTGATGATGATCTGTCTCCAAAATATGGCAAGATTCTTACTTTGAAATTGTGAGAGATGTTATAGATGTATAAAACATAAAAACTACAGATTCCATGTTGCCAACCGTAATGATGTCTAACAGGCATGAGTTAATACATTTAACAAACTCAGAGGACTGGTAAATCAGGAGGTGGGATCAGGTGTCTTGGAGGAAAGATAATCGCTTGCCGATCTGTCACATAAGCCACGAGTTACAGTTAACCCGAAATCAATACAGAATACCGTAAAACTAGTTGTCACAATCGACACGGACGACTCAATGGCTAATATGGAACTAGTAAATAAACATTTAGAGGATAATAAAGGGGTATCACTATAGCAAAACTTGCATTTAAGTCCACCCCTGTGTAAAGCACTCCTGCTTATAAAGGCCAATCAAACTAACCTTTGTTACCTTTTCATAATGAACATGTCTATAACGGCTACTTTTGCCTGAGTATGAAAATGTTCATTTATATTTGTCAAAACATCGACGATATATTTTACTGTCAGTTAAAGGTCTGGGTATTTTCTTCTTCTGATTCGAATTGACGTCGGCATTTGAATTCACGTCGACTAATAACGGAGTATACAGTCGGTGCCCAATGCAATGTCGACAGTTTGCTGAAAATTGTAGATCTCTGTTTATAAAGACTACATAATTATATATTGAATATTGTCATTGGATATCCAGAGATCCGTTTTTGTACAAAATTCACCAGATCTTTATATATTCAATGTTGTCATTGGATATCCAGAGATCCGTTTTTGTACAAAATTCACCATATCTTTATATATTCAATGTTGTCATTGGATATTCAGAGATCCGTTTTTGTACAAAATTCACCATATCTGTACATTGCCTCCTTGACATACTGGAGAATACCACGTTGGTATCTGTATTTTATTTTATTCTTGAATACCAAATAACCTTATATTCAAATCTATACGAACCAGTTATCGAGGATACCAACGAAAACATACTTTTATTTTCTCCTGCAGAACAGTTGTATAAAAAGTTGTTAAGTTGTAGGTTTTGGAGAATATGAGAACGATTTTTCATTTTAATTGCTGGTTTGGTATCCACATCTGATTTACACCTACTTTGGTAAGCGGTTGCATATTTTCTCCTTCACCGTTGGTATCTTGCTACGGAATGTTGATAAAGGTTGGATGCTAATTTGACTAGTCCATGTGAATTATCTCTCTTGGTGTATATCTTAGGATGTTTATGTATTCATTACAGATACTGTAGTTCCAAACCTGATATTTTGTATATCAAAACAGTTTAATACCGGAACATGGATTTGAAGGATTTACGTCCTTAAACATAGGAAGCATGTAGAATTACTAGTATTGAAATTAAACTTGTGATAAAAGGATCAGCATAAATGGGCCTTACAAAAAAGGAAAAAAACATATAATGGACCCTGATTTAGTAATGAATTCGTTCTCGGTGCCAATCTGTTATCGAATACTGAGTCATTTTCATTAAAGGTCCTCAAAAGTTACATATGATTCAGCTGCTAAATGTTACTTTGGACCTCTTCCACATTCTCCTTATTCAACTAAATCTTTACTCTCTTTGCCCATTTTAGCTCACCTGACTAAAAGGGTCATGTGAGTTATTGTCATCATTTTGCGTCCGTCGTCTGTCCATTCACATTTCATATTTTGAACATCTTCTGGAGAACCACTGAATGAAACCAAACATTGCATGAATGTTCCTTCTGAGATGTTGACCAAGTGTTCTTACTTTGATGCTGATCCATCAACCATGTTGGCCAATAACGAGGAACTTAATTTAACGTAGGACCCTATGGGGAAATACATACAAAAATATTCTTCTAGCTAACCACTGAATGAATTGAAACAAACCATGGCAGTAATGTTCCTTAAGAGACGCTGACCAAATGTTCTTACTTATGTACTGATCCATCATTCAACATGGAGGCCAGGGGGCTAAGTTTAACACAAGACACTGCGGGGAAAAACAATGTACATACAAACACCTTCTTCTCTAGAGAACCACTGACAGGATTGAAACCAAACATTCCTTACAAGGTGCTGCCATGTGTTATTACTTTAGTGCCGGTTGGTCATCCTCGATGGTCCCCAGGGGACTTTTTAAAACTTATTAATGTTAATACTTTATATCTGGCTTTACTGATATCTTGATATTTGTATATATTCGATGTGGAGAGAGGGAGAGAGCTTTCATAAGCTTTGATAACTAGTGCTCAATCCAATAGCATTATTTAAAACCAATAGTATATGTTTAAACTAACTTAAACAGGGTGACTGAAATTTAACATAGGACCCTGTGGAGAAATATGGCATGAATGTTCCTTACAATGTGCTGACCTTACATTGTTACTTTAGTGCCCATCCGTTATCCAAGTTGACTGGGAGCAGGGAACTTAGTTTAACATAGGATTTTCATACAACTTTTTCCTAGAGAACCGCTGAATGGACTGAAACTAAACACAGTATGAATGTTCCTTACAAGGTACTGACCAATGTCGATTCGTCATCCAGCATGGCCGCCACTGGGGGACTTCTTCGCTGATTGGATTGAAACCAAACATGGCATGAATGTTCCAAATATAAGAACGATGGATGCAAGATGATGGGAATAGGTCACCTGACCCAAAGGGAACTAAAACGTTCTTGTTCCATTACTTTACTACAGAATTCCTCCTCTAGGGATAAAAAAAATTAACTGTGTTATCTTACCCTATAAATGATACGTATAAAATTTGAAGAAAAGTTGTCCATTGGTATTTGAGAATAAACGTATGACAGTATTAACAAAAACTAAGGCCGAAGCACGAGAAAAATGTCGTATATAATGTCGGATATGTACCGCAACATTGTTGTATTTCATATGTGTGTGTGTGTGTGTGTGTGTGTGTGTGTGTGTGTGTGTGTGTGTCCAATTCGTTACGGTTGACATATAGTTCGTATAATCGGAAACAAAACTTACGTTTGATATAATGTTTCAAAAGCATTTTCAGCTACATATTACCCCATTTAGATGTACACAATTTTTCCAATATTTGCTTTTGAATTTACAATTAATGTGTTTAAAATGATAACAAAACGTCAGTATGATACAGGATGTACTATATTTTGTGGTTTTAGGGGATTATTGCGGTTAAAATCATTAGCATGCCATATTCCAGCAAAGTTGACCTTCAATAAACATTTCGAACAAAGATAAGTAACTGCGCAAAGATGGAGCCTCTTGATACCAGTTTTTTTTAAAATGATGTATTTGTGTTGACGTTTATATGAATATCGAATAGATTTTTATAGTTTACACTGAGGGATGGATCCAATATATTTTTTTCCAAAAGGGTGAGTGTTGATCTCGAAGTAGAACATACAGGGGAGAAATGTCAGGTGTGTGGATATGTTTTCCTGTGAAACTTGAATTTCTTGGACGTGTTATTTTTTTCTGAGCTTTCAGATTCTATATGAGTGTATGTTTATATTCTCAGAAAATATTACATTAATAAAATCCACAATGAAGGGACGTAGACAAGCAAACGACTCAGCAACTGGTGAGTGTTACACGCCTATATTTCCACTCTTCGATAGTCCAAAGGTCCGATAGGCCAACAGACAAAGGAAAGGGGGTATTACCCCAGGTAAATAAATATAAAAAGAGAACAAGAGAGGGCATTCCAGAGTCCCCCCCTCTCCTGGAAAAGGAAATCAATTAAAGCAGAAACTGTATAATTTATTTATTATTTTATTTATTTATCTATTTATTTACTATTTTGATCATTTTAGTTCACCTGAGCCAAAGTCTCAAGTGAGCTTTTGTGATTACTCCCTGTCCCGCCCGTCCGTGTATTTTTCACATTTTCGACTTCTTCTGAAGAACCACTAAACACAATTCATCCAAACTTGGCAGGAAGCATCCTTGGGAACGGCTTTCATTTGTGTTTAAATGGTGATTATCTACCCGTGGCAAGGGGGGATAATTAGCAAAATCATGAAAAATATTTTTAAATATTCTTCTTATAAACTGCAAGCAGTAGTATATGTCCCCCACTTAGACCCACCTTTTTCCGAGAAACGAAACATACCTAGATTTCCAGGAATCGCAGTTATATATAGATGATGATATATAACGTATTCACGGTCTGGTGATCGCCGGGTAAATTCCATACGATAGATAACTCGACCCGGTCGTTCAATTTTTCCCCCGCAGTGTGCATGGGGTCGCAGGTGTCCAATGACATAGTGTTAAAAAACTTGAAATTTTCTTCAGATTTTAGATGAGTAATTAGAGATGGATTGTTGCAGATGGAATATTGCTGAGGAGTTTGAGTTAAAAAGGATGATATTCCAAAAAGATAGAGACATTCTTTGGCCCAATCAGTACAACATAACAAAAGATCTTGCCGATGAAGATGTTGTTAATATGTTCTATCGAACCTACGAGGGTTATTGCCAGCCTCTTAGGATAACGACACCCGTCTTAGAGGGGATTGGGGGGAGTGGGAATACTCTACGATTATTTGTCGAACCCCAGAAACACGAAGGATTTGTGCGCGCCATCAAACAGATCGAAGAGGTCTTTGGCTACGGACACGATGAGCCTCCCGGAGGAGATTTTAGAATTTTACATCGCCTCGGTAAGAATTATATCATGGAGCCCGGAACGCGTCGAGACCGAACTATTTTTATGAAAGGGAAAAACTGTCTGCTCGAACCGTTATGTTATCGAATGCAGCTCTGTAAAGTTTGGTGTGTTTTTCTTTGGAGCGAGGAGTCGAATTTTTCGCGGATTTCATTTATGTCGAGGAGGAGATTGGGGGTTGGGGGATCACTATTTTAAAGATCTATAAAAGTCTATAAAACATGTCGCAGGTGTCCAATGACATAGTGTAAAAAATTTGAAAATGCCATAAGAAATTTATCGTTTATATAAAAATATGGGTATCGAGCGATTATCGGAGTTACCAACAGAGATGTTTATTACGACTGACGATATACTGGAAGAGGAGGGTCTTTTATCGGACGACGACGAGCTAGATGAGATGGAACCAACCTCGGAAGACGAGGGGATCCCCTCGGTGGTTGACGTTTTATCGGGGGGTATGTATGGGCGACTGAGGAGGATAAACAGGCCTTCGAGGAATATTGGAGGAAGATAGGGGAGGAATGGGAGCGTGAACAAGCCTTGTTAGACGCCGAAGAAGAGCTCATAGCAAAGTATGAGAGATCCTTTCCTCGTGACTCGAATGAGCCGCTGTACATATTCGATATGAGTATGGGAGACGACGAGGAGGAGGAGGTGCGTCAAATCAGCATACCAACCGAAGAGCAACGAGCCTGGGCTCGCGCCGAACAAAAGCATTCGAGAGACTTGCAGTATTACCGGGATGTGATAAGGGTGAAGAATAATTTGTAATAGCATAAGAATTTTCTGCATATAATAAAAATGTCCTTACAGCGAATGTTCCGCAGCATCGGGGTGGAGGCGAACGACGAGACGACGTGTCAGATGCCCGTACACACCAGAAGGATTCGCGATTCTCCGTGTCCTCGCAAGATCGTTAAGAATTCCATCTTTTGTGCCATTCACCACAAATACATGAAGAAACGCGATTTCAGTCCCTTGAAATTTTGCGACTCGTGCGGAAGATGGATGTTCGACTCCACTCCCCACACCGCCTGTCGCACCTGCGATAACGGAAGACAGCGAGGTCATTATTATTATATAAAGTATAGAGGACCCCCACCCTCAACGCGCGGAAACCCCCGAAAGTACTAAAATTTATATTTTACAAAAAATATAAATTATTGCATAAACTTGTACCTCGTCGGTTGTTCCGTCCGCAAGATCAGTTTGGAGTGCCTGTGCTGCGACAGCTCGTGCTTGAGGCGTCGTTTTTCCGCGTCGTCGGGGATGACGTCGTTCTCGTCCAGACATTCGTTGTAGCTAAACTTGTCCTTGGTATAGAAGAGCGCGACCCACTTGACCTGCGTGCGGAAATCTTTGGACGCGCTATTATATCGTTGCGTCAATACCCACACGGACTGGTTGGCGTGTCTCCCCGAAAACGCCAACATGGACAGGGCGTCCGCTTTCTTTTTTATCTGCCTCGTGGCCGAACAGTCGTCTATGATGTACAACGTGGACGTCCCCTTGTATTTGTCGTAAAAGAGTCGCAACAGGTATTGTAATTTCTCCTCCCCCGTTTTCGACACGGGATTGACGATGACGAAGCGTTTGTCTTTAGGATGTTTCATATCTTCGCCTATCCATTCTCTCGATTTGTACGCCTTGTTGAAATCGATCGAGGGGCACAAGATCACGATGTGCTCGAAGAAATCTTTGTATTCGTCTTCCAACAGATCGAGGACAAACTCCGTCTTCCCGCAACCGGTGGCGCCCACGATCATGGCGGAATGAGGTTGTTGAATGTACATTTTTTAATGACTTCAAATCATTTAAGATATAACGCTCGCGAGATATAACGTTCGACATGTTGAAACTGTCCGCGACGACGAAAATGTAAACGTCCGGATCGGTATCGAAATATCCTTCGATTCGGACGTCAACAGGCTGTATGTTTTGAAGCTTACGACTCGTGCCGTGAAGATGATGCGGGGGGTGGTCGTTCGTAAATCTAACCAGAGGGCAAATGATCTTTGAGATAATTTTCCCAGATTTACTTCACTCAGGTCGAGTTCCTTGGCGACTAATTCTGTGATGTTTTCGCGATTCGGGAAGCCGAGAAAAACTTTTTAATTTCATCGAATTGGTGAAGGTTTCATTCCGGCGGAGAAGAGTTGGTTCGGTTGTCCCTCGATGGTACCTCTGTCTGATTCTCGGATTATAAAATTTTTTCCGCGATCTTTTATAGAAATATCTTGAAGAGAAACAGAATCCCGAGAGAGAATGTTTTTTGATTGAATAAGTGCGGGAGGCTTCCGATTTACTCATCGTCGTTTTGAGATATCGCAATATTTTGTTGAAGTAATAGAAGTGGCCCGCATACCTCTGTCTGATGCTGCGAGCGAGACTGGCGTCGGTAATTTTTTCGAATTCCAAAGAGATGTTGGTCGCCTTATAACTAAGCGTTTTATCGACATCGCCGGGGTCCGGCGAGACGACGTGTTGTCAGCATGTATTCTAATCTATCATGCAATCCCGCTTGATAAAAGGGTTCGCTCGTTTCCAAGATTTCGAAATCCAAGGGAATACAAAATCGATTGCTGTACGCCGCGGCAATTTCGTAGTGTTCGTTAGTGTCGCGAGGTATTTTATAGCTGGTGGGTTTTGCCCTTATTTTATTTAGATTGTCATTCTGTATTCCCTGATAGGCCATGTTACGTCGTTCTACTTTCCAAAGATCGTTATAGACTAAAAGTTTATCGGCATCGTCGATGGTTTGAACGGTATTTCCCGAAATCTTCACCTCGATTTTTTTGACGATGTTACGCCCCAGATTATTATAAACACCCGCCTTAGAGAGATCGCCACTCTCTACGCCGATTTCCATATCGAAGCATAGTCTCGTAGTTCTGGGAACGATGACGTCGTTGTCGCTCAAATTGGGAAAACGAATCGTCAACGTTTGGTTTTCTTCGATACTCGAGGGATTATGGGAATTGGTGACCGTTTGGCGAACGCCCTTCACACCGAAGGGAGTACGCAATCTTCTATCGGGATCGAGAATGTGTCCGTAATGCATCATCTTTTTATTTTATGCGATAAAAAATTTTAACTCGTTTTAAAAATGGCTGATATTTACGAAAATCCGACGTACGACCCCGACGATGTTGATGCCACGGATGATACGACTTACAATAACGGTGGTGATACGACTTACGATGATGATACGGCGGCGGCGTCTTTCATCGATAATAGGGAAGGCCCTGGATGGGCCAGTGGAGAAGACGTACCACCCGGAATAAAGGCTCATGACTTAGCGTCCAACGAAGATACTGCGGTATTAGTGGAGAAATGGAAAAGTGAAATAGCTAAATTTGGTATTAAAGAGCCTTACAAATTTACATCATCGAAACAAGGTGATTTATGGGTAAAATGGGGGTCGAAATTGGATTGATTAACGTATAAAAAAGGGGAAGGGGTTTATTTTTACAAGCCCTCGCATTTTAGTACGAATGTTATGTTTCGTAGAGCAATGGGTATGGAGAAGAAACTTTTTAAACAACACGCCAATAAAGTATTAAATGATGCCAATGAATTAACTAGAAGACTCGAAAAAAAGACTGAGGAAAATATAGAACTTACTGAAATAAATGATGAAACGAGTGTTAAACAATATGATGACGGAGTAGATAGTTTATCGAATAGTATACACACCCTCGTCGATGCATCGACGCAAGCGGACGTACTACCCATGAGAGAACTGTTGGGTTTAGATAAAAGTTTACAAACCATTAGAGGTGCATTACGCGTTCAAGAAGGTAAAAGAGTGGAACGCGAACGATTGATATCGGAATGGACCGAAAGACTCGAAAACAATCCGGATGAAAAAGAATGGCTCGAGAGAGAAATAAAGAAAGCGCGCGGTGAACTCGACGGGATCAACGCGAGTATCGCCGTTCTCAAGGGCCAATTGCGATCGCAATTGACTACCATAAAACAGTCGGTCAAGAGGTTACTCGACGACGATCTCCCCTTGAGAGAAAGAATCGCCGATCTGTTCAAAGAACATGGCATCACCATCTTTAGCGTCTTGACCGCCATCGGTATGACGGTGGGATTCTTAGTCGAATTACTCCTTCCGGGGACGACGGCAACAATACCCTCGCCGCCGTCGCCTCCTCCCAACAAAGAGGGTGGATTACAGGAATGGCTCAAGAAACAGATAAACGCGGTCGAAAAACTGCTCGCGAGATTGGCCGCCAAATTCGGCGAGGCGTTACCGGGTATATTGGGTTCCATCCTTTCCTGGATCTTGTCGACGCTCGGCAACACAGCCGTGTGGTTGAGTGAACATCTGTGGGTGTTGGGCATGGTCGTCGTCGGCTGGTTGTTAACGAAACTCGACGAAGAGAAGAAAAGAAAATAACGATAGAGCGAGAATGGCCGTCTTTTGACTTTCGTGATCGTCTTGCGGCGGGGGCGTGATCTGTATAGGAGGCGGTGGTTTGACCTGTATAGGAGGTGGTTTTATCTGTTTGGGTGGTTGGGTGAACGTTTTCGCGTTGAGGTCGACGTTCGTCCCCGGTTTTGTGGTTTCGGGCGCGATCAAGATTTCGTTATTATAATTGGCGATGTTGGCACCGATTTTCAGTTCCATGTTGCTGGGTAGCATGTAAAGCCCCGGATGGATGACAAAGTCGAGTTTGGAATTTGCATATCTTAGACAAGTTTCGTAGCGAGAAATGTCGGCGGGTAGATCGAGCGGTCTGTTGATCGCATCCTCGACGTTGACCAAAAATTGTTTCTGGGCGTCGAGCGAGGTGGCGCCGGCGTCCACGATCGAGGCTCTCGTTTGACCTTGGGCGCCCCCCAGGCGAAAACTCGACGCGTCCCTGGCCAGGCGAAAACTCGAATGGACCACTTCGTGTTATACGTTCCGAATCTGGCCATTTTCCACCGTGTCGACCGACACTCCGTGACAGATCCGTTGCGAAGCCGACGTTGCGTGTATGAACGGGACCACTTCAAGTGTTATTTCCTTCACGTTCGGAAAAACCGATGTCCCCCAGTTTGTCGTTTTCCATTCCCAACGTCCGTGGTCGACCGAGAAATTTAACTGGTTCTGCCACTCCGACGGAAATACCACCGGCGCAACATGGCGTAATGTTTGGAAGTTCCGTCTTCGAAGACGTTCGGGTTGTTATACTTGACGAAGATGTTCTCGAACGACGCGCGAAACTTTTTAGTCGCATTGACGTAGACGTCGAAAGACGACAAATCCAAATCATCCCTGTACTCGTAAACGTTCATCTTTTAGTTAAGATTTAAAATAGTTATATAAAAAGACATGTTTCATCTCGTGACGGAAATCGGCAAACCTGTGAAACTATCTCGATACATCGACAACGCGAACGACGAGTGGTGCGTGGGCGTAAAGTCCGTCCATTTTTGGAACGGTCTGTACAACATAAAAAAAGACGTCGAGATACAACACGCCAAAGGTAGAGACAGACCGATAATCCAAATCGTGCACGCCGGATCGTACACGTTCAAAGACATACAACGAATTCTCAATAAATATCTCGAGAAAATAGTATTGGACAAAACCACGATGATAGTAAGACTCGACGGTAAAGCATCTAATTTGCTACAGCTTCCGCCGGAACTCACCAAGATTCTCGGAATTGGCGAAAAAGTTTCTCTCGTCGGGACCATCTACCCGACCAATAGCATAAACCTGCAACCGTGGAACTACTCAACGTTCATCTCGAAGAACTTGCCGAGGGAGACACGTTCAAAGACGGGAGGTCGAACGACGTCGTCAAATCCCTGCCGTGCCCCAACGTGAAATTTTCCGAGTTGTACGTCGAAAAAGTCGAACGCCCCGTTTTCGTAAAGCTGAAACGCGATCGCATCACGGAATTAACGATACACCTAAAAGACGAGAACGGACACCCCGTCGACAATCACGGCCATCCCGTTCACGTGCTCTTAGAGTTTAAGAAATCTAAATAATAAAAAAGGAATGTCTAGATCGGGATTCTATTACGACGACTTGGAGAGACATTAAAGAAGAGGTCAACATGTTGACCAAAAACCGTCGCATCATGAACACGTTCCAATTCGACGTGAATAAAAACGGAAGAATCAGGCCGTCGCTGGGCATGACGATGTTGTTCGACGGTCACGTCTTTCGTGTCGGACTCTTGGGAGAACTGGACGTGACGTTAATCTTGAACGACGTCGAACACAAGGCCCTTCAAACGAAAACCGGCGACGTCGTCACGTTGAATCCTCCGTTGCGGGTGACGTCGGGCGACGTTCTAAATTTCGGTGTGAATAAGGGGTCGAAATCGGGGACCGTCAACGGCGTCGTCGTATTAGACATATAAAAAATTTTCGCGTATAAAAAAAGAGATGAGTAAAAACATATATCCACCAATAGAAAGCGATCCGCAACAATATCGTTTAAAACGAATCGGCGAGATCGAACAGACGTTTCGTCGAGAGATAGAAACGCGGAAGAGCATCCATAAAAAGTATAAGCGAATAGTGAACACCGCAGACGGCGTCGACGCGGCTCTCCAAATTATAGCCTTGACCGTAGGTTCGGTGGGGTTGGCCATGAAAGGGATAAGACGATTACTGCTGAAAAAATCGGAAAAACACCTCAAGATCACCAAACTCGCGGAGAGTAAACTTAATTCGATAT
This sequence comes from Atrina japonica, assembly GCA_030159075.1. Lineage (NCBI taxonomy): Eukaryota > Metazoa > Mollusca > Bivalvia > Pterioida > Pinnidae > Atrina > Atrina japonica. The sequence continues at coordinate 338,723 of BROG01000588.1, read as the reverse complement.
CGGATCTGGTGAGTCGAGCTCTCGAGGACGGGAAGATCTCGGACGAAGAATTTGCCACCGTGTCCCACGAGTTGACCAAGTATCGCGAGATGAAGGACAAACTCTATTCTACCCACAAGGTCATAAAAAAGGAGTCGGACAAAGAGACGGAGGATTTACGCAAGCAACTCCAAGATCTCGTAAACAAATCCGCTTCGCGATAACCGTAGATTTTTAAGACACGCTATATTTTAAAAATCGTCGAGTTTTTTTTTAGGACGTCCGCGTCTTCTCTCTGACCTTTTATGCGCCTTATGCCACTCGTCTTCGCGTTCTTTTCCACCGCACGCATAACACGTTTCGTATTTAGTACTATTGGCCATCCATTTTCGACAAGAGGTGCAATATTTCAACGTATCGATACCTCGCTCTTTCACGTAGTTGTGATGAATGCTACAAAACAACGAGTTCGCGATGACCGGATGTTTACACGGGTAGTTTCTACGCATGCGCGGCATTTGACACGTTAGTTCGTCTTCGGGCCAATACAGTAATACTTGGTCGTTCAACTGTTGACACGGTATGTCATCATTTTTTAAAATCTGTTTTACACCGCGTTCGTTAAACACGTTGTCCAGTAAAATATACATTTTTATTTATATATATATTTTAAGCCATTTAACAATTTTTTTTACGTTAAGAAATGAAACGTTTTACCGAGATAGTATTGTTCGTGTTGTTGTCGTTTATCGTTTTTTGGTTTTTTATATTATCCGCGATATTATATATTTTACGTTTAGAACGTTATCATAGAACGGAAAAATGGATAAGAAAAATTTTACGATCCTTTTGAAAAAAAAATGACTTAAAGAAAATTTTTCGTTATAAAAAGAAACATGGCATATGTAACAATTGAGAACTTTGACGTAGACAATTTAAGAATTGGACACCATTATGTGGGTACGAAACCGGTACGTTATCAGAAAGTTCACATCGAGTACAAGTATTCGGACGGTGTGAAACCGTTGGTTATACGTACACCCAAAACGGAATCGTCCGGATTGTGGGAAAATAAGGACTTCTCTACCGAAAAGTTACGTGATTATTCTATGAATTTTAAATGTGAAAAAGAGTTTGCCGACATGTTGAAAAAAATTACGACGTTCTTAAGAACGGAAATAGAGAAACTCGCAAAGGAACTGAAAAAAAAACGTAGGTCGAAAATCCCCCATCGATATCAACGATATAACTATTGTCAAACAAAATAAAAGCGGAAATATTGTTATATACCCGAAAGTGAAAATCGATAAAGATAAAAAAATAATACCTATTTTTTATAGAAAGAGAACAGACGACGACCCGAAAGATAAAAACCGACTCGTCGAAACCGATCCGTTCAATTACTCGAAAAAACGATGTTTGGCAATTGGATCTTTACATATAGAAAGCGTTTATGTCAGCAATACCGTCGTATCAGTACAAAACATTTTAGACAAGGTCATCGTCATCAAAACGCTCGCCGTTGCTCTACCGGCTTTGACCGAGTGTCAAGAAGACTTGGACTTAGATTCCGATATAGAATAAAAATGTGATACAGACTTATTTTGTAAAAATATTTTTTTACAAAATATAAAAAATGTATCTCTATTAAAAACATGAATGCAGACGAGATATTAGCGAAATCCTGCGAAGATATATCTCCCAAAGACAGATTATCGGCGAAATCCTGCGAAGATATATCTCCCAAAGACAGATTATCGACCATCGTTGGTTCTGGACGTGCGCGTCATTTTCTAGGAAAAGACGTGACGCCTTCCGAATTGGAAAAGATGAACGACAAGGAGGTCGAAACCCTGAGTCGTCTGTTACACGCTCGACTCAACATGCGCATGGCCCCTTCTTGGACGCAGCCATAGGCGAAGTGTGTTGTAGTTTATATTACAAATACGGTGCGTATTTAGCACTTCCCCACGACTAGCAACCACATTGTCAGATTTAAAAAATCTGACGTTATAGAAAAACACGATGAATCCGGAGGAATTAATAGGGAAGACGGAAATAAAGAAGAAGAATCCAAACCGTCAGGAAGCGGGGAAGAAGGGTGCCGCCCGTAGATGGAATAGCAATGCTAATAGCAACGATGGCAATGCTATTAGCAACGATAGCAATGCTATTAGCAACGATAGCTGGAAATGGCTAGCGGGTGGACTCGCGGTTGTTGGATTTCTGGTCTACATAAAAACAGAACCCCAAGTAATTTCACCAGAACCAAAAGTAATTCCACCCAAAGTAATTCAACCCGGCGCTCATGAAATGTTATAAATAATTTTCTCTCGTATTAAAAAAGAATGTGCGAAACAATTTCGGTCAACACCGTCGTCAATACGGCGGTATTAATATCAATGGTAATAATAACGACGGCAACGCTATTACAAACGATATCTGGAATGGTTAACGATATGATTATATACGATGACGATGCAATTAGCAACGATGACTAACGATTGGGGCCCTTTGAAATGTTATAAATAATTTTCTCTCGTATTAAAAAAAGGATGAGTGAAAAAGCTTTGGCCAACACCGCGTATCACGCAGCCGTCAATACGGGAATTGCCATCGGATACGCGCAACTTTCCAAGAAATTCTTAAAGATGCCGACGCCCAAGATGGATTTAGACCCGAAGGACTTCGGGATGATCCTTGCGAATTTGCTCTCGCCAATTACACCAAGGACATGTTGGCCAAGAAGGGAACCATCCCCGCCGATATCATGAAATAAAATAAAACCGTCCCTATTAAAAAAAATGGCAACGATCGCGATGATGGTAGGCGGTGCATTGGTCAACGCCCTGGCGTTTTCCGGATCGCAATTTTTATTTTCGAATCACGACGAGCAAAAGAGACACGACGAGGCGATGGAAAAAAAACTTACCAGGGCCAGAGACGAATGGAATCACGAACGCACGAAACGATTAGATTTTTTAAACGAGAGACTGAAAAAAGAAGGACACGCGCTGTACACCTACAAAGAAGTGGACGCCGCCATGTCTCTATACTCGCAGACGATGGGCGAAGAGGAGATGTCTCCCGAACCGACGTTGAGCGATTTCTATCAACCCTCCGAAGAGCAAAAAGATAAAGAAATCCTCTTCGTGTTGATCGGAACGGGATTAGTGTTCTATGGCGTAAAAAAATATGTCGCCTAAAGTAAAATGGAAGAGATCTATTACAAACACTATTGGAAAGGAAAGGCAGCCATCAAGAAATTGGCCAAGGCGGCTAACGTCGACGAAAGGGAGGCGTTCGAGTTCCTGAAAAAACAAGACGTGTGGCAAATCTATCTGCCCGCCCCCAAGAAAATCGTGCGACCCCGATTCGAAAACGCGAAAGAAAACGACACTCACTAGGCCGATCTGTTGTTTTTACCACACGATAAGGTGGGCGGGAAAACGTACAAATACGCGCTGACGTTGGTCGACGTGGGCACTCGTCACAAAGAAGCGGAACCGTTGACGAGCAAAGACAGTAAAGAAGTGGCCGACGCTTTCGAAAAGATTTACGAAAGACGTTTAACGTTTCCGAAGGTACTACAGGTCGATCCCGGTCGCGAATTCATGGGTGCCGTCTCCAAACTCATGTCTAGACACGACGCGAGAATAAGAAGGGGGAGAGTCGACGTTCATCGCGACCAAGCCATCGTCGAACGATTTAATAGAACGTTGGGTGAACAGTTGTTTAGCTATCAATACGATCAAGAGATGAAATCTAAGGACAGAAACAGAGAATGGGTGAAGCGGTTACAGGAAGTCGTAAAAACGATCAACGAAGAAACCAACCCGCCCGAAAAGGTAGAACCCGTCGATAAAGTTCAACCACCCATCAGCCCCTTTTCGAAAGTAAGATATCTGTATCAACCGGGCGAATTGGAAGGCGGTAAAAAAGGGCCACCAACCCCATCTGGAGCGTCGATAAACACGACATAGACAGACATTTTAGAATGCAGGGCATCGACATGTATTATCTCGGGGAACCGGCACCTCAAAGAACGTTCGTCAGAGAGGAATTGTTGGTCGTCGATTAAAAATTTATTAATAAATTTTTAATACCCGTAGGGAAGCGTTTCGTACTCGTCCGTCATCACCCGTTTATCGTAACACAACGTAAACTCTTTCTCCTGGTATCGATTCACTATTCGTTTGGTTTTGGAATCTCTCGTGATGGCGTTTTCTCGGACGGTCGTAATCCTCTGACGCGTTTCTTTGACGACGTCGGTCATCGTGTCTCGGTTGATGTAAAGAGAATTTTCGTAATTCAAACTAAACCCCTTGACCTTACACACCTTTTTACCCGCGTTCGTTTCGTACGAATAAGATTTGGGTCCGGTGCACACCACGACGTTATAAAATCGCCGTTTAATTCGTCCGTCAAATCTCCCAAGTTATCGCCCGTGTCGATCGAGACCCCGTCGTCGCGATCGACGTACCACACGCTATCGGTGTCAAATCCCAAAACCCTATCGTCGAGTTTGTCCAACACGTCGTATAACATGGTTCTGGCGTGCGCCGTCGTATAACACGCTATGAAGATGTTGACATCCTTGCCCTTGTCGACGAATTGTCCCTTTAAATCGTAAGACATCTGGACCATGTCGTCGTTGATAAACTGAATGTTGAGATTGTCTATCGTGTCGTCCAGCAATAGGGTATAGAATTCTTTCGGTTCGTTAACGTATTTAGTTTGTTTCATGTTGACCCTTTGACCGAATTTACCCCAGAGAGAGTTGAGACATAATTTAGAGATTGCGCGCATGCCCGGATTATACTCTATTTTACCCAAGTCGATACCTAATCGTTCTTTGACCATTTTTTTATACCGTTCTTCCGATTCGTAAGGGGTGCCGGGACCGACCTTTAATTCGGAACTTTCCATCTTGATTTTCATAAAGTTCTTCACGTATTCTTTGAAGAGGTCCGTGTCCTCGCTGGTGTAAAGAAAATCCCAAACTTCGTAAATTTTCTCTATCTCGTACCCCTTATCCAAGGCCTTGAATAGCTCGGGAGTACACCACGTACCCTCAAAAGACCTCTGTTCGTCGGCGTGTTTGCACGTCGTCTGCGCCTGTAATTCGGCACACGCCTTACACAGCGGGAACAAGAGTTTTTCGACCTTTCCGCATTTCATTTTGACGGGTAAAACGGGATGATATAATTTCCGGGGCGGTACGACTTTACATTTTTATGAACCCCAACCAATTTCGATCGACGCGTTCGGGATTATATATTTTATCGGGATGTCCGACCGGGTAGGTCTTATAAAACTGGACCGTCGGATACAAACTAACAAAGTCGACGTATCGACCCTTTTCTTTTCCGTCGAAATCGTATATTAACTTGGTCACGTTTGTTCTACCGCCGAAAAAGGCATCTCGGGGATTTAACGGCGTCACGATCTCTTTATTTTTTATACCTTTTGTATCGCATTTCCAAGCCTCGATTAACTCGTAACCGACACGTCTCGTTTTTCGCGTCGGTTCGTTTTCTGAGCGTTTCCATGTCTAGTTGGTTCTTGTTATTGACGGTGTCTCGCGCGTAACACTTTTCACACCCGTGCCAGAAACAACCTTGAAATTCGTAAACCGTCTTTGTGTCTTCGCAATACCCGTCGACTTTACCGATGTCGGGCAGATTCACCTCACCGCCGTTCAACGCGTGTCGAATGACGACGTCGTCTCTCTCGGCCACGTGATCCAGCCAAGAAATGGATTTCGCGCTGTACGTTTCGTGAGCAACGTTATCGTTATGGACGGCTATCGTTTTTTCGGGCATGTAATTGCTTCTATAAACGGTCATGCACACGGACGCTATCGTCACGTACTGTAACGGATCTATATTTTCCAGCTCGATAAAATCTTCCCTGAATTTCAACATGGACCGCCGTAATATGTCGACGTCGGACGTGCAGTAGTCCCTCAATTCTTTCTGGAAATCAAACACGTCGTTCTTTCGCGTGTCGTACCATGCTAAAAACTCTTTCCTATTGCGAACGCTCATATAATCGAAACCGTAGTGTTTTTTGCTAGGCAACGGTCCCACGTGATTTTGGTGACACGGCTTGTTGAAATAATGCGGAAAATAATCCTTTTTGAGTTCGGTCAAACCAAACGTTTTCGGAAACTCTGCCAGAGCAGATTGGACAAAATTTATGGAATCGATAAAGCGAATGGTTCCGACTTCCATGTACATGATCTTCGTACCGTTGTAAATGCAATAGGGTTTAACGTTATGTTCCACGAAATATTTTAACAAAAACTGCGCGTCGTACGCTTTCGCATTGTGTGCTATGAACGTACCCTTTTTGTCCAAAACAAACTCGCAAAAATCGTCTACCGTAGAAAATTCGTGTTGTCGGCCGTTAAACTCTTGACACACGATTAGATTGACTAGTGAACGCCGGTGTCTTGCGTCGCTTCTATGTCGTAAAAATAATAATTCGTCATTCGCGTTTTACAACTGTAACATTGTTTCTCGTCCGTACACTTTGACGATCTGCACTTTCCGCCCTTACATCGTTTCTTGAGCATGAAACACTTGTGTGTCGTCATGTCGACATGTTGTTTACAATTCGGGCATTCGGAACGGCCGCATATATGGTTTTCCAAGTCTTTGACCACTCGTTCACACTCTAAACATTTCTGAACGATTAAACAAACCATGTCCGTCTCGCCGTCTCTCGTGCCTCTGACGCGTTTATGTTCCTAAAAATATTCTTCGCCGAAAAACGTTCTGTTACAATCGTCGCACACTTTCCTTTCACCACCCGAAGCACGATAAACACTTTTTAGGACATCTGTGGCGATCTCGTTTATCGTACGATTTTTTACAAGTATGACAGTAATGTCTTTTACCCAAAAAACCCGTCATGGTCGTAATCACGTCGAAGTGATTTTTATTCTTGTACAGATATATCGCGTCGTCGTCACTTCCTTCGGTCGTAGAACTGATCACCGTCCACTATGTTGATCTGCACGTCCAAGTGATCGGCAAACTCGTTCACGTCTTCTAAGGTACAATCGTGATCCCGGACGGGAACTCCCGCTTCTTCGTGAAGTTTTAACGCTTCTACCCTTTGTAATTTTCGACTATCGTTGAAACCGTGTTGAAGCTGGGAATTCGTCCATTTATCTTTATGTTTGTTGGCAACCGCCGTCACGATGGCTCGTGCCAAACACGTAGTGTCGTCGTTTTTAATCGTGATGATACTTCTTTTCGACGACGAAGTCGTCTTTGTCACCGGTTCTTTAGGTCTCCCCTTCCCCCTTGGCATTGTCGTAGACTGGACGACTATTTCTACTTCTTCTATGGGCACCTCGTAATATTCTATATAGACTTTCAGTGCTTTGAATAAATCTTTGGCTAAATCACCCGAGACTGTGATATATTTCGTACTGAACATTTTCGGGAATTTCGGGTGATTGATGATGATGCGAAATTTATCGCCGTTTTGCAAACCTCTATCGTTTATCACCGACCTCACGAGGTGTACAAATAAACGGTCTATATCGATAACCCTTTCCCTCAATAGGACTACTTTATAATCGTCAAAAGTGGTGCCAAACTTTAACCTGCGTGTCGAGGAAATTTTGTCAAAACGATAGGTCTGCCCCGTGTATACACGTTTGGGCTTTAAAAAAGTTTTTTTAAAATCGGGGGGAATCGGTAGATCCAATAACGGTTGGATATATTGGGTCGTAATAGACATCTTGGGAGGGATCGGTAAATCCAATAACCGCTCATTAGATTGATTAGACATGTTTTTTAAATTGGGGTGAAATTGTTTAACGCGTTTTCAAGTTTTTTAACACTATGTCATTGGACACCTGCGACCCCATGCACACTGCGGGGGAAAAATTGAACGACCGGGTCGAGTTATCTATCGTATGGAATTTACCCGGCGATCACCAGACCGTGAATACGTTATATATCATCATCTATATATAACTGCGATTCCTGGAAATCTAGGTGTGTTTCGTTTCTAGGATAAAGGTGGGTCTAAGTGGGGGACATATACTACTCAAGCTGAACAAAGCTGATGTATGTATGCTGCATTGCTAGGGATGTGCTATCGGACCGTCGGACTATTGGTTCGTCGAACTATTGGACCGTCGGACTATCGGGATGTTACCAGTTAGTGTTCCGGGAGTAAACCCCGATAAATAATGTAAGTTTACAAGCCCCCTCGAGCAGCCTTTTTCTGGCTTCAATTCATCAAATTGGGATATAATTTCCCTCACAGAAGTATCAAACTGATATAGTGAATGGTAATATCAGTAGGCATAATATATGAGAAATATTGGAGGTAAGACAATTTGTTTGTTTATTCTAAAACTCTAGGAGTCCATTTTCTGGTACCCTTTGACCGTATCGTTTAATGACCGATCTTCGTCGGGACAGTTTCTGTATATTTTATTTGGGGATTTATTTTTAACCTACCCGATTCCGGGCCACTAAAATCATGTACCTGTTAAATTGTCGTCTACTGGAATACACTTGCGTGACAAGAGTCAAAATCTCATATATGTAGCGTAGTCTTTGTATTTTAGAAAGTGCGTGTAACTAGAGCATATATATGTAGTTCCGACTCATAAATTAAATGTTTTGAAAAGAATAATGTTAATAGTATTGGCCCTAACTGGATATCACATAAAATAACCGTACAGTCATACCCGAACTGATTGTTCAGTAAAACGCAATGATTTTTTTTGAGTCATCAAAAACATATTGAATGTATTCAGAAGTAACTACTACACCCTTTGATCTGTGATTGATGTAAAAAAAAAAAACAACGCTGAAATGTTACAACATGCACTTTGAATTATGTATGCAATAATACATTTCACACTTAGCAGAAAGATGAATATTTTCTGTAATTTTTTCCATCAATTACAGAAAATTGAATTCGACGAATCTTTCCCGTGATAATCAATTCGAATACCAATCAATCACTTCCAAACATGTCACTGGAGGCGAATAGTGTTCGTGTTACTAAACACTGCGCCGTTATGATAGCTAAATGTATACGTATACTTTAGTTTAAATGCCAATAGATAGACATTATACTTTTCGTATCTTGATAGATAAAAAGATAAAATGAAAGTCCTCATTTTTTGTATTATTTATCTTCAAGATTTTCTAGTCCCGACATGTTTTGATATTTACTTTAATAGCGGAGTGCGTAATTTAGTGTAATTATAGCAGAAAAACATATCCATTCTCCGCGTAAAGGACATGTATAAATATGCAAAAGAAACCGGATTTAAATATTGCATGAAACTTACAGAAGTCTCAAAGGAATTAGCACGTGTAATTAAAGAGGGAATGTATGGTTGAAACTAATCACGTACCTGGTAAGTTTTTGTGTATTTATATAATTATTTTAAAACCTATATTCTGTATTGTTAAGGAACAAATTTCTTTTACGGTTGTATTTGTCAAATTGGTGTGAAATCTGTGCATGAAGGACACTTTTTCTCACCCATTTCAAGTCAATCAATACCTTATGTAGCGGAAAAAAGAATTTTAATACAGTCTTTATATCAACTCGCTTTATCCTCGCCCGCGTATCTAACGTATTATTACATTTTTAGAATCATTAATTGGGAAAGTGATCCCTCGTCATTTCAAAGTATTCAAACGGTATGACAAGCGAATGTGCTGTGACAAATGTCGCTTAATATTATACGAGTCTGTTCTGGTGTGTGTAACACACTTCATATAGTTACATGTGTCTTTTTTATTTGTTCAAGTAAAACTGACTCATTATTTAACTTGCATGTCCTTCTTGAACCCTATAAAATGAATTCTGTCTACAACCACTGCATGACCAAACGTTAACACAATTTAAGAGAACAGAGGTTCCCCGGGGTGACACTCAGATATTCGTGTTGTGAAGGACAGCCGTGATCAAGTGGATAGAGCATCGCGATTTACGCAACGACTTATCTTACCTCGAGTTATCGTGGGTTCGAATCTCACTGGAAACCTAACTAATTAGGCCCATGGGAAGTTCCGGTTTACTTGTGGATATATGTTACTCTATTTACGGCTAGATTATTGTTGAAAGGTTTCTTATCCGCTATTGAGTGACACAACGATAAGATTCCTTTGTTGAACATTTATAACTTCCATTTTTTCTTTTTTAAAACTGAATTCTGGTTTCATCAATCTTCTTTTAGAGAAATATGAAAACACGCATATTTTAATGAAATGAGGGAGAGAGGGAGATACTTTTCCGACTACTGAAAATGATGGCGGACCTGCTAAATAATTACTCACCAATTAAAATTTCGCTAAAATCGACAGATAAAGTGCTAAATATTTATAGCTATATATCTTAGGAATGCCACGACGACGTAGAGAAGCGACGTGATCTGTTGATATTATGTCCGTCAGATTAGAACTTTAAGTCATCTATTTTCGAACGCTGGTCATCACTCACCGATCATTTTAATGTACTTCTGTCTACTGTGACCTCAATCCCGTCCTCGATCAAGAGGAAATTTTTCAATTTGACCTCAACCGGATTTCGTAAATATGTATTTTGTCTACGTTCGATTTTAATTCTTTTTATCAAATGAAACTTGTCTATCCCTTAAAAAGGAGACAACCGTGGACGAGTGGTTGGAACGCCGACCCCCGTTGGAACTTGGCCGATATTCATCCCGATTTTAAGTTTCTTTTTTGGACAAAAGAGTAACTTAAAATCGGGGCAGAATTTCGGCCTACGTTGAAACTTCAGCTGATTATTAGATGGAGTTTATCAGTCTACTGGTGGAGCGAGTGATCTTTTCCCCGGGTATTTATTTTTGGAGGGGGGGGGGGTGGAACATCACTGTTTAACTAAAAATTGTTGAGTGTAGCGTAAAATACTCGCTTATGAAAACTAAAATAAATAAAACTACATCTATTTCTTTTTCGACTTCTAAACTAAATGCTCTGTATCCCCCCTGTGCACCTCCTATCGCTATAACTGATGACGTATGCATTATATTATGTGGGATAATGTCGAATTACTTCAAAATTCTTTATAATCTCAAAAAGATCATTGCCCAATTTGTATACAGCTGTAAGGCACCTCTCTTCCCCTCTCTATCATATTTACACCTGTTGAAAGAGGATATTCTGGATCTTAATTTCTTCTGTATCTTACAAACAATAAAGTATTTTATCATATCTGAATAAACCCTCTATATGTCCCCGTATCCGTTCCCGAGTTCTAGATGTTATCCACGTGGGAACATGCATGTTTTATGTTTGTGCAATATGTATACACATTATGTAAATACGGTCCATATATCACATATATGCCGCGGGAAATAAATTCACGCGAATTTTTAATTTAGTTTGATATGCTTAACTACCTAAGAGAAATTGACACCATTTCCTTGTACATGTCTATTCCTTTCCCCGTTATCTTTCCGATATATCTAGATGAAGAAAGATAAACATTGTTAGTTTTTAAGTCCGACATTTGTGTTTAATGAACTTTAAACATATATCGTCTTTACAAAAATTTAAAACTTTTGTTAAAAACAAAGTAGGGGTTAACAAATTAAAATGACTTCTAAATAAAAATTTACGACACCGTTCTTTTCACTTCCACAATTCCCTCTAGCTAAAGGATTTTTACAGAAAAACTTTAAATGTAGATCTGATATATAAAGAAACTATTAATCATTGGATATCTAACTCATTTGCTTGAAAGTGGAGTGTGGAATCTATAAAACTGTGAGTTACCTTTGTTATGGTTCATATGTTTAAACGATTCTATCGCTGTGTTCTGGTGCAGAAAGGGATTTATCTGATTTTAACAGCGTTTTGTATACACACGATTTACAATTCAGAAGTAGTTGATTATAAATATTGAATTTTGCATCACTGAATGACTGTTAAAACATATGGCACCTAGCCTATCGTAAACACTCTTATGGGAGAGATCAATGGAGGAATTAGTGCCGTGTTTTACCATATTGAAAAATTCTAATTATAAACTGAAAACCAAAAGGAAAAACAAGTGTAGTTCTAGTATCTAGTAGAAAAGGGGGCGTGATAACCGGATTTTCTATGTGCATCAACATAAGTATTCTCTTCGGATTATTAATTTTTCACACAGACGTAAGTTAAAATTACAAATATTTTTTTTCAGAATCAGTTTGAATTATAATGGAAGAATTTTTACATATACGCAATGGTAAATTGTATTTATTTAGTGTCTGATGGTTACGGAAAGATTTAGACACAAGGTGCTTCAAGCTTTATTTACTCAGTTTCCGAGTTTGAATCAGAATCACAAGATTAGTAAAATGCTTATGCTGTCACAACGCTATTCGTAGTGTATCTAGTCATTTTTTAAAAAGAAATATTTAACTTTGTACTTGTTTGTAACCCGGATACCATCCACCCTCTTTGCAGAAATCACAGTTGGACAAATCAACTTTATTTTGTATGTCATCTGAATCATATGTAATATATTCAAGCGGTTTTATTCATAATGCATTTTCCCAGTAACAGTCATATGTAGTACCTACGTTTTATATAAATCATCCCCATGCTATAATTCTATATGTTATGATATATAAATTTATCTAACTCATCTTATTTCGAGTCTACCGAAATGTCACACATTTTCATAATTCGCTTAAATAACAATCAGAAGTCTTGCAGTAGCGCGTTGATCCCGATAGAGAGGTGTACAATCGTGTTTATATGTACTCGTCAATACTTACATAGGTAAACTTTAGAATTACGCCGTTACTAAAATACGTATCCAATACACGAAACAAGATTGAAGATTTTTAATCTCAAAAACAAATATTGGTTCTTCCAATAGACCAGTGAGTTATATCTTAAATTAAAACTGTAAACTGTATGTAAACTACAGTTATCAATTGTCAAACATGTAGTGACATCAAATGAGCACGGGGTTGTAGAGTAAATTTCTGTGGGAAAAGGGGAAGTATCTTGGTATAAAAATTGGAAATATAATGTCCGAAGATTTCATGGTTAGGGCGGATATACGTTATGCTAGTTATCTTTGAACATATATACGTGTACAGACACCAAAAGAGAGAGACCCACTTAGGTAACAGCATTAGGGTCCCTAAATTCTAGATCCGCCAATACCTAGTCTTCAGTTTATAAATGATAAAACCATGAAAAGGTAAATGAACCGTGACGACGATACATTAACAGAATACCCTGTGTTTTATGCTCTAGTTTGTTGCATATAAACCAAAATAGTTTATTTCAGAACACATCCAGGATATATTAATATAAAATGAACAAATCATTATGATGAATATAGAAAACATGTTAAATAACAAATTAACAAACTCAGATGCATGTTCTTGAAAAACAATTAAACACAGTTTAAATCCAATAGGACGCGAGTGATCTGGAAAGATGTGCGCTCGGTAAATAAATACTTCCATAGCAAATAAGTAACAAATCTCGACATATCCATAGTAATACTGTATACATACGACTAATATTATCACATTCTCTTCTGTATTGGTGTAACGGATAATTAATGAGTGACACGGACTAAAACGAGATATGTTGGCCTCCGGGCGAGTTTAGAGATGCAGCTGCCAATTCTGCGGTGACTGTCTTCCGCCTTGGCGCAAGGTGAATCACCTTGTTGAAATAATATTAAGATTTGCAAGCTATACGTTTAGTTCAAGTGAAATAGCCACCTTTAACATTTAAAAAAATTACCAGACTATCTTGGCATTTTATTGATAATTTGTTCGTATGTGTGTTTTGATAAAATTTCCTAATAAACATTTATTTAGTCTCTCTCTCTCTCTCTCTCTCTCTCTCTCTCTCTCTCTCTCTCTCTCTCTCTCCAATGTAGCATTAAAGTAATAAACATTAATTTAGTCTCCCTTTCTCTCCATATACATATATATATATATATATATATATATATATATATATATATATATATATATATATATATATATATATAATGAATACTATATATATATATATATATATATATAGTAGTTTAAAAATATATCCTCACAGCTGTATATCAGCGAGGAATCAAAGAAAAAATAGAAGATATATATTTGTCGCATTATCAATTATATAAGTGATTAGTCGGTATTGAGATGAACAAGTTAAGCAAACAGTCGGTTTTTGTTCGTCCAATTTAATTATTTTGATGGATTTTATTTGTAATCTACAGAATTGATCTTATTTGCATTAGCAATTGATACGATGTTGGAGACTGATAAGGGTACGGAATTTGATCTTTTTCTGTGTGACAATAAACGATAGGACAAAAACCAGTGTTTAGATTGCATACTTAATTTTCTGGCAGTCTGTCCTGAATCATCCGTTTTTATGTCACCGATGTTAAGTCCAGATAACAACTTTGTCATTTTCATCAAGATTGAAATTAAGGGGACAGACAGAGACGGCTGCAGGATGATGGACATTTCTGAAAACCGAGCTTCGGAGTTATCTCCAACATGGATCCATTGAATGCTGACATTTGCCGTCATTGTTTGGCACTTTCTCCAACATTGATCCATTGAATGCTGACATTTGCCGTCATTGTTTGGCTTCTGTATAATTTCGGCCTATACAATTGAATACACACCTTCCCAAGTCAAGGTTTTCCGATCCACTCCGTTACTGTTTGGAGAACACACCGTTACTGTTTGAGGAACGACGTGGATAAGAAAACCTTGACTTGGGAAGATGGTGAATGCACGGTATCAGTGTAGCTCTCCCACGGATTAATTTGCCCTGGATTAGATTTTCAGTATTCTTTAGCCTATAGATTTTATAGGTAGGAGGATTCTATGTTATAATGGAGCAGTAGTAATCACCTGCCAGTTTTAATGGAAAAAATCGTGTAACGGAATTTTAGTGTTATCTGGTCGTACTAATTATAAATGTCGCGTATCGGTAATCGACATGAAACTGACACAGATGTACCCTGAAATTATTGTATGTTGTATGCTAATGATGGGGAAAACTCGTTAAAAGCGGCATTATATACAACGTCTGACTTGCGTTTGTTTAGATGTTATTTTCAATCGTAATGTTATGAGTTATTCACTGACGTGGAGACATGGTCAGTGTAACACTTAACAATTCAAAAAAGGTTTGGGAATTCTAGATTTTTGACCAAAAACCCAAATATCAAATATATAAAAACGTTTTGAAATTTTAGATTTTTAGATTTTTGACCAAAAACCTAAAATATTAAATATCAAAAATTGTTTTAAATATTTGACTTTTTGGATTTTTAGAATTTTAGATTGCAGACGTACAATGTTCCAAAAACTTAAAACAGCGAAGTAAGCACTCGAGTGAACATGATCGGCGAACCGAAAGCAGGCTTTCACGTGGTTCACCATACTTCGATCCCGATCGGCAAATTAAGGAAAATCCACTGCACTGATATGCATTGTGGTAAAACCACGATTCGGAATCGACTCTTTTAAAGAGCATAGCGATTCCGGACCATGGTTTTACGACTACGACTGATATGTTAACCAGCGAATTGTCTAGATGCGTATTAGAATCCAGGCCTTAATAAATCTGTTAATTATTTTTTCAGAAATACAACAAACAAGACTTCTGTGTTATAATATATATAGTCCGTTTGCTCTCCATTGAAACTGGGGTTTTGTTAAATTTCACATAATCATCAAATTTGAATTTTACAGCAATATTTTTAATTTTACAATACATAACTGAATTGTGAATATGAAAATTTTTGGTTTGCTAACAAAACTTTTACCCATTTACTGCAATACAAAATTTTGTAAAAGTTTGTGTGGGTAAATGCAGGGTTGATAAAACAGCACCCATAATTCTTTCTGATTCATGCATAAGTAGGTCGTATGCAAATCAGAAACTCTGGGTCATATGACAGTAGACTGGCATGGGATTGTATAACAAATTCATAATTATTTTTAAAAAATTCGGAATTATAAGTCTGCATCATTTTAATATAATTCACAAAACTATGTTACTGAAATAATTTCATCTTATTAGTAGTATTCTTAACGTAACCCTAACCCTAACAACATAAAAACAAACAAAAATGTTGACTTAAAGCTGAACTAGGAAGATAAAAAGCTTTTGAATTTTTAATAAAAAAAATGTGTTGAAAATAATGTTTTGAAACATTCCCACTTCATATTCCCATACAGCTGACATATTTGTAATTGTTTCTCCGGAAAATCAAGTCCCATTAGTTATAACGGTCTTCATTTTATTCATGTTGACTGGCAATTGTGAGATGATCCCTTATTGACCAGTCTGCATGAATTAAGTGTGTGACAAGTTAGGCCTATTCATGCATGTATTTTCCTGTGAAAAAAATTGTAGATTTCATGTCCTTCTATGTTAAAATATTTGTTTATCAATTATCATACATATAAATTTAAATGCATCATTTGGATATTATGGCAAAATGATACTGAATCAAGTGATTATATATTTTTATAGATGAGGGGTATTGCATATAAGTAGCAAGCACATTGACTATTTGTAGGTAACCATGTGGTTTGAAAACTGTTTATATTTACTATATTATGGCTGTTCAATGTATTGGATTTACACCCACGTAAATTTTCTTGAAATTTGAAAGAAATCTTACATTATTAGTAATGGGAAACTTTCCCCCTTGAATTGCTTGATACAATTAAAATTCATTTTTAGTTATGTATAACCTTTAAAATAACAATGATGAGCATTTAAAATGTATAAATTATGTATTTTTTTTTGCAAAAAATGACTAAACCCCATTTTCAATGGAGAGCGAACGGACTATACCGCAAAAAAAAAAAAACCCACAAGTTTGTTGTGTCAAAGCAGTGGTTATCAGCAATATATAAAGCCTAACATTATCGCTGTGTATTGATGTTGTGTATTGATGTTTAACCTCCCACTCAAAAATCATCATTCATATGGAGACGTGACAAAATGCCGGTGAAGGGATTTAAATTTTGGCCTATGCTCGGCACTTACGACCTTTGAGCAGTGAGGGTTCTTTAACGTGCCGACACGTAGTACTGTGACACGGGACCTCGGTTTTTACTGGCTCATCCGAATCCGACCTGCCGCCGGTGTAATGTAGAAAAGCGACGCGCATAGAAAAAGTACCCGGGGTCAATATTCTACGTAGAAATCATACTCGGACACTTGTAGAAAATTGACCCATATCTGTAGAAAAATGACCGGGATTCCGGGTCAATTTTCTACGGATTTAGAGAAGTGCACAGCGAGGGAAATGTGAATAATGAGAGTTTCTGGCATATAAATACCATGGTAAATTTCAGGGTATGGAATCACGTGATGACTCAGTGATTGATATCGTCGAGTGATGGTCACAACAACTCATATCCGAGATGTAGGTTCGAATCTCGCTTGGGGCAATTAAAATTGTCTTAAGACTTTTCTCCGTCTGATGTGAGAATGTTGCCAGAAAATTGGCTATTCTACCTTTTTAGCGTCCACCCTCAATCCCCAAACCTATCTTCCTATAATGAAAAAAAAAACCCAAACAAACAAAAACGACAGAAAAAGCACAATACAAACTGGTGCCAAAGTTGTGGTAAAAATTAATTAATTGATGTTTAAAAATGTTCGGTTCGCTTCGCTCGACATATTTGATTCTTCATTTTTTTCGGCTTGTTATGCTCGCCAGTTTTTGTAGAGGATAGTCTCTTATGTATGACAACAAGTAGATGCAATTACTCTAGTCAGTGTAATTTTAATCTTATGCTTTATTACCTAAAAGTTAAATTCGTCCAGGTCAAGAAAGGGTTCATAAGACTCCACCCTGCCAGGTTATATGGATTTACTATATGTACAGTAAATTAAAATAAACTCAAAAGCCCAGAATTTGACAAAAAATGATTGAAAGTTCTACACAGTGGAACCACGCCTAAAAACACCTCGCTTAGGAGATCACTTCACAATTAAGACCATGAATTTCCAGTCTCTTAATGAATGTTGAATCAGTACAGAACCTTACTTAAGAGACCACCTCACTAATCAGACCACTTTGGGTCAGATAGGTGGTATTAATGGTGAGGTTTCGTTGTATTATTAAATAAGAAGTTGGAAAAAATTACCAAAATTTTCGCCCCTCGCTACGCTCGGCAAAAACAACTTTATACTCTTTCTTCCCCCTTACTTCAAATCATAGATGTGCTCTGGATTTGTCTATATATTTTTAATTTTATGGCTTTTGACTACGCTTAATTTTATTTAAGATTTTCTCTAAGTGTTTGCCCTACATATCAGTAAATAACTTTTGATTTGCGTTTTCTAATATGTATGAATATGAACAAAATTTGCACTATATCAAAATGTATATGATTTTCCCTACATTGTGCTATTATCAGCTAGATATATAAAAATTTAATCATCGATGATATCCAATTCTTTACACTGAATGAACAAACCATTTTCACACGTACATGTACAGCATCTGGTCATCCCCCCACTCCAAGACAATCTTTACACCCCATCATTAAAAATTCCTGGATCAACCCCTGTAATTGAGAACAACAAAGTTTGGTTGAAGACATAGTTCAATGTCTATCTCCATCCATTTGTTCGTGTTTTACACTTACCAAATACTAGAATTTGGATTTTGAATAGTGTTTTATGCCACGCTCAACAAATTTTCAGTTAGTAGTGGCCAGTTTTTATTAGTGGAGGAGAGAACTCGTTAACAATGTACCGGGAAGAGACCACCAGACTTCCGCAAGTAAACTGGCAAACTTTCTCACAATTATCAGTTTAGTTTCCAGCGCGGCTCGCACCTGCGCTGATCAAAAGTGAGAGACTTCATGGTTTAAAGCCCAATGCTCTAACCACTCATCCACAGAGGCCCCACAAATACCAGTCAAGGCTTCCAAATTATTGAAATGGGATAGCGTGTAAACTGTTACCTTTCTACGGGTTCCTTATCACAATCATGCCTCACAAAAATCCAGTGTGCAGTGAGGTTTGTATTTTATAACACTTTTGAATAGTATATACTTATGTTACCCCCTCAACCGCAACTACCCCTTTGAAAAATTTATTGATCCGCCACTGCAATATATATTATATTATTTCTGACCACATGACAATAGCGGGGAAAAAAATGAAGAAAATAAATAATCTGCCCCTGGTCTGCTTGAAAATAAATATTCTGTCCTGTGACGGTATGAAAATAAATAATCTGACTCGACAAAATTTGCCACCCCCCTCAGAATCAAACGGTCGTTCCATTAGCTCACTTTTCCACCATCATCCAGAGCTCAAGATTAGATTTTCAGGTAAAGGGTATTTCACTCCCAGAAATAAAATTTAAAGGGTAAATAAAAAATCTTAAAGGTTATTTTTAAATAATTAAAGGGTGTTTCACATAATTATATATAAATTGTCACTATTACAATTTTGTAACTTCAATTTCCAATGAGTAATGTCACCCCCTGTTCTAAATTCCAAGGCTGATTTTCAAATTTTTAAAGGGTAAATACCCTCTTACTCCCCTTATCTGGAGCTCTGTGTTCATCGGTTTAGAAAATGTTTCGGAGGATCACACACACACACACACACACACATGCCTATATCTAGGTGTGACGACGCTTGGTCGAATATTCTGTTCTTGGCTAGGCATATTAATTTTTTTCACCTGTTATTCTAGCCGGGTTGGCTCCATTCGATCTCTACAGTACAACATTCTTACTTTTTGGTGAAACCCCTGGTTACTCGAAAAGTGGGAACATGAAAACAGCATTCGGAACACCTCCTACATTAGGCCTTATGTCCTTATGGAGTAACCGAGACCCGAGTACATTGTTCTCAGACTGCTCGAAAAACATGGTGGTTCAAAATTACGTCACCAATAGCAGATTCCATCTCTCGAATTGCATTCCCGAACAAACTGTCACCGTCTCTACTTTTGCCAGAATTTGCTCTTTATGATCTGTTTGCTTTCTTGCATACATTTTTGTGCTGCCAAAGAATGAAATACTATTTGAGGCGAAAACATTTTTAAAATGGATATAAATATTTTTTATATATATATTTCACTCAGTAGGTTACATGATCACGTGTTTTGGGACTTCTTTTAGACGTTGACAGAGATTGATCGAGAGTGCAAGGACCGACAACTAAGCGATTGTAGTAAATTATGCGAATTCGAATAATGCGATTGTTTGAGTACGGAACATGCGAATTCCAATAATGCGACTGTCTGAGTACGGAACATGCAAATTCGAATACGACTGTTTGAGTACGGAACATGCGAATTCCAATACTGCGACTGTTTGGGTACGGAACATGCGAATTCCAATAATGCGAATGTTTGAGTACGGAACATGCGAATTCGAATACGACTGTTTCAGTACGGAACATGCGAATTCGAATACGACTGTTTCAGTGCGGAACATGCGAACTCCAATAATGCGACTGTTTGAGTACGGAACATGCAAATTCCAATAATGCGACTGTTTGAGTACGGAACATGCGAATTCGAATACGACTGTTTGAGTACGGAACATGCGAATTCCAATAATGCGACTGTTTGAGTATGGAACATTTTCAAAAAATATATCAATGTCAGTGCCATTGAGGAAAGGAGGGGAGGGGAATCGAATTTCCCTGTATTTTTAGTTATATAACCAAATATTGAGTAAAATGTTATTTAGAAGTGCGCAACCCAATTTCTATGTTTAATATTAACAAACGATTCATTTATAAATCGCAAGCTGTGACCAATATATGGCGCCGTGAATTCGTTGTCGATAATAAATTTGTAGGAAACAAACGAGTTATCCAATTAAACTACACACTAAAAAGAAAAAAATGGCTATTTATCGAGCTTAATCTGTAATTGGGAACTCTCAAGACAGTACTGATGATCTAATTTGGCTCTGATGATGACGCAGATAAGAACACACTGGTGTCTTCTTGTTACGTCTGGCGATGACAGTAGTCGTTTGTACAGGGACAAAAATATCAGTCAAAACTACGGAAAATAAAGTACCGCTGTTATCTAACGTCCTGCTGTTCTGTAGATAGTAAGTGCGTCTCTTTGTAAGATGTTTGTGATGTCTTAAAGGGCATTAGCTGTGAGTTTTTTTTTCAAAACAATTTTTCCTTTTTACTACTTACATTGATATAAAATAACAAATAAAAATACACACACAAAAGAAAAATCTTAAATCTCTAAATATTTTGTGAAAATTGACCGAGAAACCCAGTTTGGCAATTATTCAGTGCAATTGATTAATTCAACCTTACTACATATACTTGTATATGATTACCACACTGGAGCTGACCTTATTTTCACAAAATATATAGAAATATAAGATTTTTATATCTGTGTATAGCTCTTATTTGTTATTGAATATCAAGTACAGGTAGTAAAAGTAAATTCGAAATATTTTGTAGTTAACACAGCTTATGTCCTTTAAACTGGACTCGGATAAGAACATGAAGGTCTGCAACATGAGAGTAGAAAAGAAACCAAAAGGTGTTAACTGGTTACCCTGGTCCTCGTTCAATCCTCGTTCTACTTTTACAAACTCTGGTCAATGGGTCTTTAATTCTACAAAATAATTTTATACTGTTACCATTAAGCTATCATAGAGATAATACATACATATTTGGTAATATTTGACCCAGTTGTTTGGGGGCAAGTTTAAAGTGTTTCAAGTACCGACGACAAACGACAACGGATAGTCCGATAGGTCACTGGAACCACACAGGTTATCTGAAATATATTATCAGATAGGAATTTGTAAATTAAAGGTCATGTGTGGAGTCAACATTTTATTTCCGCCTAATGCTATATTTTTGCTAATTACTTGATGGTTGAACGTAATTTTATATAACAATCCAACAACGAAAAAGCCCTTAATCCAACATTTTTCTTCGCCAGACGCTCAGTGCAAGAGATGAAATTCGCAGTTGTATCTTTCATTAGATTCCTTCTCAAGATAGGTTACGGTAACACTCATTACATTTGCATCGGCCCGTAGCAGATGTCAAAATTTGTGGCATTTCACCTAGATTTGGTAACACCTGCATATAGGTGAAAATTTTCGGTAAGAAAATATAACATTAAATCAGTTGGTATATCAATATCAAAGAAAAATGGGGGGGGGGGGCAGGCTTTTAACGAGGTTCCTTTGTACACTTTTTGGCATCACCGACAACTTTTTTTTTTTTTTTGCGTGGTACCCAAAATATAAATATGTACTTGTCATTTCTTATTATAACACTTATTTCGTTCAACAGCACTCTGATTCTACACATAATTACACTGAAGTTGATATGAAATGATGCTGGAATTTCTAATAGACAATACATTTATAATGTTTGGCGACCAGATCTTTCAGCAAACTGTCGGCATTCACATGGGAACCAGTTGTGCCCCTTATTGGCTAACATATCCCTTTATACATACGAAGAAGACTTCATGCAGAAGCTTCTGGATCAAAAGTAGAAATAGCCGGCGGTGGGTTTTAATTTGACATTTAGATATATCGACGACGTTTTGTCAAATAATAATGGGGATTTTCATACACATGTCAATGCGGTATACATTTTACCTACATGTATTATATAGAAATCTGCACTGATCAGAATCCCCCCCCCCTTTTCAAGCCCGTACATGATATAAAGATGGACAGCTGGCGTGTCCAGTATGCGGTGCGGCGGTCTTTGCGTTATATATAGTGACGGCCATTTCGAGTAACTGAGATGTATCATTCATTGCATTTTATAAAAATTGTCAATCTAATTTAAAAATGATCTCCACTCGCTCCCGTTATATGATATATCAGGGAACGATAACTAGATTGAAAATTGCAATCCCTAATCAAGACGCGCAGTAAAAGGAGCTATACCGTATAAGACGCTTCGACTTTTTGATGAACCCATGTAGAAAAAAAGGTCAAATCACTGGTGTTTTTGTTATTTAGTTATAAGTCTATTATGTGTTCAAATCATCATGTACCGGTTAAACATGTTTATACGCCAAAATAAAGAGGTGACCATACTTCTGTATAATCTGTGAAAAGAATATTTAACGGTCTATCCTAATTGTTCAGAATAGTATAAATAATCAACATAACTTAAGCTATATCTAAATAATTGATATTTTTTCTGACTGGACATAAAACACTGCTCTAACAAACAAACGCACAAACGAACAAGATAGTGATGACTAGATTGGCGTCGGGTTTCAAAGCTTCTGACGTTACGATAGATAGCGTGTGTGACGTATACAGATGTGTTAAGAAGCTATTTATCTCCTGTGTTGAGTGTTTATGAATCAGCAAATCTTTTATTAACATTTCGACCTTCCTGATGAAATTTTCACATGGACATTATCTCGGTGTAGCTCACCGCAAATGGTATTATCTGTTCTTCTTTTGTTTCAAAACCCCGAAATAGATCATTACGTCAGCTCTACATTTGTTTTTAATGAGTAAAACACAATGTATACACGTACCACAAGTGGCTTGTTTCTATATTAAGTATCTAGAACTCAACAAGGTGCAAATTCTAATGAGATTTATTTTCTGATAACGCGAACGCAAGCTTTCACATGTACAGTTCACATGAGCCCCAATTTCTCACGCACCTCTCATGTTCTTCGGGGCTTATAGCTAAAGTACTCTGAAACAGCAATATTGGAAAATAATAATATTTAGTTTTTGGTATTCACACACTTAAAAATATACACTGGTGATATATTTAATAAGTCCTTATTAATTTATAATATTTTAGTTTACTTTTTTACGAGATTAATTGTACTACTGTGTACTTAAAAGGCAATCTTGTTTCTCCAATAATTAGCGGAAATTGCAATTGGTAGATTGAATTGGATCTCTTCAAATTCAAAGATTTTCTTACTAAAGAGAGACTTTCCGTTTTAACACTTCAGTTAGTGCTTTAACTTGACGAGCTTTACCAATAACGGAAATAATTGAAATCAAAGTTTAGAGTCCTTTTAAGTCTTAAATTGGAAGATAAAACTCAAAGCTTTCATTCATATCAAAGAAGTTTCTATTGTAAGTAATATTTTGCGTCTTCTAAATGTTTAACAGGTGGACAAAACGAAGATTGGATTTAAGATGAACGGACCATTCCGGATTTGCATCTGAGTACTTACATCTCACGGATACTATGTAAGTCATTTAAAGTTGTTTCATATAAACTTATATTTGTAATGTGAATATTATAATTTAGATGATTTCCGAGAAATAACAGGTGCGTTATGAAACATGTATATCTTGACTGAGAGGTAAACTGTATCGGACATCAGTTTGACTGAAATATAAAACCAATTAAACATAATGAATAGTGTAGTTTAACAATAAATATATAATATATACATGAGAAAGAGTTAGCGTCGATATCAAACTGACGTTAGAATTCAAAGTTTCAAAAAGGAGTTCCGACGGTGGATCTTAAAAGGACCCCCGATTCAGTTATTGAAGGTGAGACTGTCTACCAAGATAGGGGGTGCAGTTAAAACATTTTGCCTCGCCCTGATACCAAGTATTACTGTAACTCTAATATTTTGTACCTAAAACATGCCTGTCACCCAGTTATGATTTAAGTTAGACTCGTTACCCTAACCTGTTGGAAAACCTGACTGTCAAATCATCCTAGTAGAACTATATATATTTCTATTACTGGTTGTTTATTGGTTTGTCATTACGCTGTGTCACAAGATATCTCTAATTGATATTTTGATTCATGATGACGCTAACTGGACAGTACAACTCTATCGTTTTTATGTAGCTTAACTAATTATATGGAGATTTAGCGAAGGTTCTCATTATTCATGTCAAAATCTATAACATGCTATTTGTTACAACCCGCATTTGTGTATATCATTTCTTGAACTGACAATCTAACTTTCCATTTTCGGATAAATAAAACTGACTCCCTGCCACAAACTCTGAAAAATAACATTCATAGAGGTAGTTACGTGACGTATGCGATAAATCAACATCGTTACGGACCTGTAATTCGGATCATTGATTTCTAATCGATTGATTTATGTCATAATTTAGTGTTCCCTTACTGCTATCAGCTTTAGTGGGAGTTAATACTACAACATTTGTTTGATTGTTGTTTTTCGTTGCGCCGAGATTTTTCAGTTATATGAAGAAACCATCATCTTAAATATAAATGCCACAAATTTTGACCTGTGCTATGGACTAATGCCATCGTAACACATGACCTCAGTTTACAGCAATGTGAGCTGTTCTTAAAGCAATGTTTACTTGCTGATTCCACCTGCTGGTTAAAACAAATGCATGCGTATCATTATAATAAACTCACCAAACGCAACCCCTGTAATCATTATTTTGAATTTGCCATCATTATGACCTATGCAAATTAAGGAAGTAATTATGTAGTAAACAACCTTAGGTGCGTTTGGAGTTTTAACATTGGCAACCATTGTTAAAGAAAATTACCATAATTGGGATGCCAATGGAACCAATGTTTACAATTGGCAGAGAATTTTGCAGACAGTCTAGAGTATGGGCAAGTTTACCAACGTGCGCACGCATACTATTTCACCATGGTGACCCACGCGATCCCAATAAATTGGCTGAATTACAAATTTCCTTATCAGCTATGATACAGTAATATTTATGACATAGAAATAATAATGTAGTAATCTTAAAGTCATTTTTAATTTTCGGAACACAGTCTCGATGTCCCTTGACATTGAGGAGGATTGGTTCTGTTCAAGGTACATTGCTGTAGATATGCGATATACTTCTTGTGTTTTGTATTTTGGTTGCTATAATACAACAAATCAACTCTCTTTTTATTGATCTATCTCAGAATGAAAATAATGATACTGTTTGCAACCAATGGCACCCATCTAATACCAATATTAGTTTTTATCTCAACGGTTTCTGGTCAACAAATCGTTTGCTGTTTTTGTTAGCCATTTGTAGCATTGATAAATCTGCTTTTTGGTCATTGAGAAAATGCACTTCTCGTGTCGAAGACGGAATCAGGCGAAAGTGATTGTATCATACGAAAAATACCCTACTTAATATATGTGATTAGTAGGGAATGTAGTTTCAAACCCTACACTGCGTCTTCCCTACACTGCGTCTGCTTCAACAAATGAATGGTTAAGGTTCTCCAAGTGTTTTATAGGGTGGACAACTGCGATTACGTCAGAAAAATACTGTATTGAAATACATTATTTATTTCATGCCAAAACCTGTTTGTACTTTTAAATCAAAGAGATATGCTTAGTTTTTGTTACGTTTATAGCGGAAGCAAAACAGTTATATAGCGATCATGAAGACTGCAACTCTTCACCGTTTCTGTGCAGTTTCGAGATAGTATAGTTCACCAAAACTAACTAAGGCTTTTACTTATAAGGAGATTTAGTTTGTTATTTCTACATGTGTTATAATTTCTACATGTGTTATAATTTCTACATGTGTTATAATTTCTATCATGATAGTTATCATATTTAATAGCTAGAAAGTTAAACTTTGATAATCGAAGCCATCAATTCACTACAAAGCATTTGCACACATAGGAACTACTTTCAGCACTACCATTAACATATTCAGTGTTGATTTTTGTTAAGGGAGATTACTCCCCATACGTTGCACAGCAGCTGTAGTTTAAAAGTTACGTTGGCCTTGACATATTACAGGCGTTCAATTGTGGGCGATTTCCCGTTAAAATACCCATTTTTTTCTCTCCTTTTCACCGGCTACTTTTCGGGAAAAAATTATTATCTTTCAACTATTGCACTAAGTATTTTCAAGACAAATATCAAATTCGCCTTCATCGGTGATATTTTAAAAGCGTCAAATATGCCTAATCGTCGTGGGATGCATATATCCATGTCTATATCAAATAATCCATGCGGATTAAAGAACAACTTTTATAATTAGTTATCATCCATGAATGTCGATTATCTTGTGGTATTAGAAAAGATACTAAGTATGGATTTTAGGTATACTTAATCTGGCGTGACAAATAACACTTGCCTTGTATAACAGTGGATGATTCACCAAGTACTTTTTAAGCACGATGTGCATGTGCTTATCGCCATCAGAAAGAAACACGGAAAGTTTTAAACGACATCTGACGACAATCGGTGACATATATCGGCAATTCCAGTTAGGGTAATTATGCATAAAGAAGTACTAAAAATTGCATACTGGATGGCACGGTGCCCAGTATAAAAAGGTGCCCTTCTGTGAAGTCTATTGGGAGCACAGACTCGCAGAGGTTGTTTGGTGCTCCTCGGGTTGTCCATCGGGACATTACCAACTTAACATTTGTACAGTCAAAAGATGACCAGTTATGGTATAAACATAATAATGCGTATGTTCCCATAATAAATGGTTAGATTCTACTTGATGACATTTTTGATAGTTCATTTTCAAATAATATACCACCAATTTCAAAATGTACTGTCAAAAATTGTAAAACGTCATATATTAATGTGATCAAGTGTTCACCAGCAATCTGACAAATAAGCATTACAACACCAGAAGCTGGGATCATCTAGACTGCAAATCATCTAACGTAGTTTACGGAATTGAGTGTACCTTGTGTGGTTTGATTTATGTTGGCGAAACTAAGGGGCCCTTAAATAAAAGAGTAGCTGGTCATCGATTCGAGATTAATAATGGGGATAACCAGATACTCTATCGACAGTTCAACTCCCCTGACCATTCCATCTTGTCTATGAGAGTGCATATAATTTATAAAATATACCACTGGACCAACAATCCCACTTTGGGTACCCCCTTCCGTAGACAACGTGAAGAATTTTGGATTAAACAGCTTGGCACTGCATATCCCTATGGATGTAACGATAATATCCAAACTGTAGGCAATCTATCAAGCCCACTGTGTAATGGTGTTAATGTGATGGAACTTTTTAATTCTAACGTAAGAAGTAAACGAAGTCACGGACATCGTTCATACAACCGAACCTACATACATGATGTCACTTTTTCATCTCTTTTTACCTTACGTTAACAAAAAATTGGGTCTTCATCACATTCGTAGCAAACTTTATTCTGTTCCTGTTAAAAATCTTAATAAACTTTTTCAAGAAGCAAGAATGAACCCCTACACGGATTCTTCAACCCCAGAATACATACTGAACTCCGTTATAATGGACATCGCTTATCACAGACTGTTTAAGCCTACACGCGTTACAAACGATGACTGTTCTGAACAGAAACGACTTTTCCTTAAACTCAAATTTACAAATAAAGGCAATGACGCTTTAAACATTGGCAATGTTCTAAATCACAAAAAAGTTCAGTCCTGTATTCCACCATATTTTAAACTGAAGACCACGCCTTGCATTTCATATAGCTATACGCCTAGCATCGCATCCAAGCTGTTCAATTACAAACAGGTTTTGCAGTGCCTAGACATCAACCATCTTCTACACAACACTGTCACATGTTCATGTGCTTCATCTCCTTTCAAATACAATCCTATTGGGCATGTCATCACCGGCGACGTTTCTAATGTTGAAAATGAAAGCCTCAAAAATCTTATTTTAAGGAGCTCTAAATACCGGGAAGCCCGTTCCTTTAATTGGCGTCAGAATTTCAGTTTAGTTATGGATTCTGTCGAAGATTACGCCAGACAATGGGCCAAACATGAAGACGTAGAACCAGACACTTTGTCTGAATGGCTGAAAGCCATACGATGGTTGATAAAATCTCGTATTCGAAAACTTAAAAGGACTATGAAAACACGTTATCCCTCTGTATTTAATGATCCAGAAGTAGTAACTGAACTGGATAGATTACATGACCAATATGTACTGGTAAATACGAATTAATACGAATTCTGGAAATCCTACATACACACGTAGCTCACTTTCAAAGGACGAGATCCTTCAAAATCACGTGTCCGTATTACGCTCATTTGATATACCTACAACGGGTACCGATTTCGAGCCACCACATTTATATTGGATACCTAAACTTCATAAAACCCCATATAAGCAAAGATACATAGCAGAATCCAGCAAATGTTCTACCAAACCTTTATCTTTACTCCTTACCAAGATATTGACAGCCGTTAAGGAGAAACGTCAACAATACTGTACAGTTGCTTATTCCAGAAGCGGTGTAAATCAGATGTGGATACTTAAAAATTCTAAACAGCTTTTAGAAAATTTAAAGGCACACAATATTTCTCGAATTCACAGTATCAGAACTTATGACTTCTCTACTCTTTACACAAGTATTCCAAATAAAAAGTTAAAAGAAAGACTTTTTAGCATCATAGACAACTGTTTTTTCACTAAAGGTGGTACACGAAAATTTAAATATCTAGTGATCAGGATACTTATTTCGTCAAACACCACTCTGATTCTACACTTAAATAAACTGAAGTTGATATAAAAACATGCTGGAATTTCTAATAGACAATATATTTGTAATATTCGGAGACGTGGTCTTTCAACAAACTGTCGGCATTGCTCTGGGAACCAATTGTGCCCCTTTATTGGCCGACGTGTTCCTTTATTCAAACGAAGCAGACTTCATTCAGAAACTGCTGAGTCAAAAGAAGAAAAAGTTAGCGGTGTCCTTTAATTTGACATTTAGATATATCGACGACGTTTTTCAATTAATAATGACAATTTTCATACATATGTCAATGCGATATATCCAGCGAACTAGAAATTAAAGATACAAACAGAATCAAACACACACGCTTCATACTTAGACATTTTACTTAATATAAACACAGACGGGAAATTAGCAACTAAGCTATACGACAAACGCGACGATTTCGGCTTTCCGATCGTAAATTTTCCACATTTATGTAGTAATATCCCTCAGTCACCCGCATATGGAGTTTATATTTGACAAATGATCCGATATGCCAGGGCGTGTACAACATATGAAAATTTCATATACAGAGGTAAACTACTCACTGACAAATTATTGACACAGTGATATCGAAAACCCCGTTTAATGTCAACGTTCCTCAGATTTTACGGTCGGTATAATAGTCTTGTTTGCGACTACTCTGTTTCATTAAGTGAAATATTAAGTTGCCTTTTCGTTGGTGTTTGTTGAGACGTCTGTACCAAATGTGACGAGGATACACTCCTCACGTGTTTCATTGGACTTGACTGTGGACTCACGACGAGTGTGACCGGTCGACAGGGGATGCTTACTCCTCCATGGCACCTGATCCCACTTCTAGGTTTCCAGAGGTCCGTGTTTGTCCATTTTTAGCGGATTTGTATCTTCTATTAGTTTATACTTGGTATCAGAAATTTGTTATATTAAAAAGAGAGATATCAACTCTGATATGATATAAATGAGTATTCTGGGCCTTTAAACGTGATATTAATCAACTTCAAATAAACAACTTCATTTCCACTACATATTCGCGCTTTCAACCGCTGGGAATAATTTCCAGTTTTATTTTATGGCCCCTTCCCTTTAATGTGTGTTCATTTATATGTAGTTGCATGAGAAGTATCAGGATTGACGACCGATGCTATGTACATAGATCAATGATGATTTAATGTATATTCTAACACAAGTTTACTCATCAACCCCGAAACACAATTGGACCCATCATCATATCATCGATGTAGCTTGTCCATATGTATCTTTAGGGGGTATCTTAAGCTACTTTCGTTTTATTTTCATCTACATTCGATACAAGCCTTTCTGTTCGACAGCCTCGATTACCTTTATAAAGATTTGTTATTTCTGACTTTATTTACATATTTAATTATGTGCGGTGATATGAAATTCTTTTTACCTTGAATCCCGAAAATAGACTATTAATGGTTCGAAAATACTTATCATATTGTAAAAACCTGTGTTAAATCTTGTACTTTACGGCTGACGAAAACAATCTCAATGGCTGTAAGTTTGGCACTTCAGTTTACAAATAAGATTAAGCGAGTTTTACAAAGGCTTCGAGCACTCTTTACGCTATATTATAGTGCCTGTTACCAATTGAAGATTTAGCAGATTTTTATGATCTTTGTACAACTTTGGCACGTTTTTGTATTTTAAAGTATTTTAAGACCATTTCACAACAGTCGTTTTATGAAGTAAAGTGTCATTATTATGCGCGCCTGTCCTTTTAAACGCCTACTTTGATTTTCTGGGGGGAAGGTTGTTGTCAATTAATTCAAAGTTATAAATCAAACAAGTTTGGGCATACATTTCTGGGTACATATGTATATGGTATACATGTAAATGTATATGTAAACAAAACGGGGAAAAAAGAAACTTACGTAACTTGATTGGTACACAATAATTTCAGAAAATGAAATATGAATTTCTTAAACATTATATTAGTGAGAAGTATTCGTATTTGTCGACAACAGAAATGCAGTTTTAAAAAGTTAAAAGAAAATCAAACAATTAGTTTAGACTCTTTCTCTAAATAAGATATGAACGGAAAAAATACTTAAGACCAAGATAAACATACTTTACGAGACACGTGAACAAAATGATAAACAAAGCACACGAAATGTCTCTGTAACAAAATATCTATAACACTGGGGAGGTATTTCTTCTATGTCTAGTCACGTGTTGCTCTAGTCACGAGTTGTATTAATTCTCGTCTCAGCTACAACATATTTCTATAGATCATTGTGTTTTTTATCACAAGAAAAAGGTCAGTGGTTGTAGATAAGACGTATTAGCATTAATGTGACCATTGTGAAGGAAATCATGTAAAGTGCAGAAAAGAAAACAAACACCGTTTATATATGATAAAAATGTTTTGTTGATTGGATGTGGAAGTGTACTTACTAGTTACAGAACACACATTAACTTATCAAGTTACACACATATATTACTGAAAATATCCATACTTTTCTTTTAGCTTTTACAGACGGTGAAAATCAATCAATCAGTTAAACTTTCTACTGTACACCTGGACATTTTCACCTCTGGTTATTTCCGCTCTGTTACGAAAAAGAACATATTCACTAGTTTTAAATTCGCTCTGAATCACGACAGTCTCACTTATGACACGTATGTAAATGCTTCAATTATATATCATATAAAGTTTTAATATTTCGCGTTCATTTTTTTTGCTCTCTCATGTAAGGGCGAAAATTACACAAGGACAAAAATTTCCAGTATCTATAATCAATCAATCAATCAATCTATCTATGCCTACTTAAATATATATATCCTCTTTTGTACAAATAGAAGGTGTTCCCTTGCTAAGCGTTTTGCAGAACCTTCATACCGGTCATGTCTCCAAAAAGATGATTAATTCTTGTCGGGACGTTTTAAAAAAACAAACAAGCAAACGAATTCTACGATGTTTTAAACAGAACATACGTTGTTTCCCCTCTCAAATGGAATGGTTCCACAGAATTTACGTCTAAGTTTCGTTTCCTCTTATTAAATAAAATTCTCAATGTATCATGATAGATTGTTAAGTATTTCCTGGGATAAGTATCTATATCAAAGTCAAACAGACGACGAAGGTGTGATAAAGATCTTGTTTTGGTAAATACTAACTCTGTGCTGTCCATAAAATCCATTCTCGTCTGTATACTTATACATAAACAAATAACTAATTATAGCGAAAGCAATGTTACATACTGGCACCTAGAACATCTTAGATGTCAGTACTTGAGGTCTTGGGAGAATGTTAATGGACAGCTTGTCAACAAAATAGAAGTATTTCAAAATGCAGTTTGAATTCTTTCAAGAATTAAAAGTGTAAGGAGGTTAAGAGTCTGATATATACTGGAAAGGCTAGCATCAATAATAAATATATTCGCAGTATTTTGTCATTTGCGCCTGCGCTCCATTCTGTTTATCAGGTTGCGTCCATGCAGATGCATCAATATCATTATTCACTTGCACGCACAAATTATCACAATCATGCACGTGCAGACTGTTAGAACATCTAGTGACCAACTAAAACACTCACCATAAAATCTAACAAAAACAAAAATTGCTTTAATAAGCCCCTAGGGAGATGTTATGTCATTTTGTCATTTCTATAATTGATTTAGTGCAAAGAACGAGTACGAGTGACAAGGACGCTATCCGACATTAATTAGTAAGTGTGAGTCACCAATAAACATGACACGCAAAATTGAGTCAATTCTTTACAAGTTTTACTTTGATGGAAGTAAAGTTTATAGGCGTAAAATTAGCTTGGGAACACGAAATTTAACGCTTGTAGTAGCATTTGATGAATAATTTAGACCAGACGCTCGCTTGAAGATGTTATTAGAAGAATAATGAAAGTTTTAATGGCGGTGCCATGTTTTGGTATCTAGAGGAAAATATCAAATGCACACGAATTGAGACAATTTGTGTATTCACGAATTTGAAATAAGACCCGACTAGAATGATGTTATCAGTGGTACAAAATGCCTACCCTTTTGTCTGGTTAGTAATATAATGGATCGAAACTGAACTTTAAGATCACGCAGTTATCAGATTTCGTTAAAATTAACATAAGGGGATTTAAACCATGTATTTTTATCAACAGAACATAAATCCAGGCGGTTCTATGATATAACGATGGTGAACCATAAAACGCGAGAAATTGATCTATAAAGCAATTTCACACAATGAGCGTCGTTAATATCATTAGCAAATAGCGTAGTGTAAAGTGATTTTATGTCTCTCAATGGCCTCTCTCGTTATCATTATCATATAAAAATGAATTCTTTACAATATGTCGTACAGTCATAACATCAAATAACTTTGTTCTGTATGTTGAATAGCAACAAAATATGAATTTTCTCATTTCTTAATTTCATCTCGCTTCCCCAAAGATTTTTTTATTCATTTTTAACATTATCTAGAAATACACCCCCACCAAATCATGAATTATGAGTACATAAAGACATTTCCGTCCATAGAGCATAATTCACTGAGTATAGATGAGAATCTACATGCTTTAACCCTTTCAACCCTATGTATCTATATGTTATGATATTTTCTATTGTTTAAACCAGTCTTTTATACCTGTAGGGTTAAAAGGGTTAAAACACGATGTTCTAACGTTTGACGAGTGACCTTATTTGAAAAGTCTCAGGTTTGGTTATCTGGGACCAGTTGCTCGCTAGGTGATCGCTCTAATCAACAAAAGTTAAAACATAAAACCCACGGGTTTCATTTACCCAAGTTTCAACGTTCAATTACCTAAACTTACATACAAAATCCTTTTTATGTGTTTTTGTTGTGATTCTAGAAATGTAATCTATCTATTGCCTATGTATAACCAAATTTACGCAGTTCAAATGTAGAAATTGTTTCAAGGGATTTTGAAGTATTGCGAACTACGGACACCTGCGTCGTTTTTTTTCTTCTAGAATTCTCAGACTAAGTGAAATTGAAATATGATTAATATTGAGAGTGTGCCTCACTCATAAATAAAAAAAAGAATCAAAATGATTGTTGTCATTAGTTTATGTCGCATTGGTCGATTTGCGTTAATACAGACACGGGTGTGCATGATTAAAAACGAACCATCTGGATGTGCGGTCAAAAGTTCAACCGAAAGCCTGAGATCCAGAAATAGGATAATGGTCGTTCTTGTTAATAGCAGTCAATTAGTACACGCTGCTCAGAGATATCTTATTCATAATACAAATACCAGTACATATGAAAATCGCCATGTTTAAAATGTTGAATTTATACAGGGGGGGGGGGGGAAGCAAATTTCGCATTTCTTACCTCCCAGTAGAATTAAAATTTCAATACACGACAGTAGAAACCTTTCTCTGATTTTGAAGGCGCTGAAAATACAAATATTTCCAAAGTTTTGCAGTTCAGTAACTTTTAGGTTGACAAATAGTTGAATAAGTTTGAGAATGTATGTATAAAAGTTACAATTCCGTATCTATTTTATGTAAATCGTTGGAAAAGTGAGCGACTTTTCTACAAATATATGATTTTATCATTCAATAATTACTTTCAGTTCTACTGCCAAAGAGTGGATATCTTTGAAAAGGGTGATTTGAGAAGAGAAAATAGTTACTGAAATAATTTTATAAGCCAAATGGCTGTTCTGAGGTATTAGATTCATTTGAATAATTTTCTTCTTTAATCTATTTTCAGAATCACGTAATTCAAAATCTATCAGGACGCGGTGGGAGTATACATACTAACCCAAAATGGCAACTACTGAAAAAGAATTTGACACTATGAATTCAACAAACTTTTCAATGGAAACGACATCATTGGGAATGGAATCCATTGAAGCTTCGATTTTGCTTCATAAACTGAACGATGAAATGGCGATGCGTTATCTCCCTGTTATTGTCTACATGCTTATCTTGATGTTGGTCGGAACTTTTGGAAACATCTTAGTGTGTTGTGTTTACTATAATAAACCAACAAAAACCTCCTCCCATTATTTCATTTTGACCTTGGCTTGTCTTGACCTTTTGACATGTGTTATAGGCATGCCAACCGAGGTCACCGACCTTCGATACCCATTGATGTTTTACGCTCCGGCAGCATGTAAAATCTTGAGATTTGTTGAATCCGTTTCTATAATTGGATCGTCCATAATTCTCATTGCAGTGGCATTTGATCGGTATTACAGAATCTGCAAACTTGGAAAACAAATTTCTGTGAGGAGGGTCAAGGTCATTTGTATTGTTGCTATCGTTATAGGCCTTGTGACATCGTGGCCGGCATGTTTGTTATTCGGACAGAAAACAATAGACTTAGAAATTCCCGGGTTACACGGTGTCGATTGCTCCACCGACGATTCGGTTAAGGGAACAATTTATCCTGCCTTGTACTACGGGTTTCTATTCCTCTTGTTTATAATTTGTTTGATGTTTTTTACTATAATATATTCAAAAATCGGAACCGTAATATGGAAAAGGAAGAAAACCAAAATAGGTGAAACCTTACCGGAGACACCGACAAACAAAGATAGGTCTTTTAATGAAAATACTCCATCAGACCAAATTTCTTCAGATCCCATCAGTACAGAAATGTCATCTGACCAAGAGGTCAACTGGAATGAAAACAGGCGAGCGTCTGCGGGTTCCCATCGTGTTTTCCGAAAAAGAGGTTCCCGCAATCAGATTCGTGTGACTAGAACAACTGTCGTCCTTTTCGCAGTGACAGTTGCCTATGTCATAAGTTTTCTGCCATTTTTAATTGTAATGGTTGTAAGAAACGTTGTGAAAGACTTCGAAGACTTGCTCACACCGGAAGCGGAAGTTGCATATAAATTTTGTTCCAAATCATATTTTATTAACAATGCGATAAATCCAGTTATATACAGTTTTCTGAATGTAAATTTCAGGAAAGACACAAAAACTATTTTTAAGAAATGTTTAGTTGCATGTTGCTGTTGCCGAAATACAGAAGTATAAAGTGAACCTAATCATATTTGACACAAAATCCAGAAATTTTATTAGACTGGGAGAAATTGTCAACACAAAATAGTTTACACTGCTGCAATTAAATGTCAGTTTGATGAAAAGTACGGTGACTTAAGCCTAAAGAGTGCGTGTGAACCAATTAACACACAAATCGAGTTATTTATTTAACAAATCGTTCATTCATTTGTCATTGAAGGAATATAGAAGTAGAATTAAGTATCTGGCTACTAATAGCAACAGTTCCATAGAGACCGCATTTACTGCAAATGTAGTTGGAAAACTCGTCTTTATAACAGTCTTACCAAAATGGGAAATCTGGAGGGTTTTAATAGTTAAAAATTAGGGAATCATCAGGAAGTTTTATATAGAATAGTAATAAAACCATACAAAAAAACCAAAATGACCGCCATCCTCCTCTCTAAGTAAGAGCTTTCAAGAAAATGACCTTAATGTAGCTGACAACATGATTTGACAGTTACACATTATCATATCAATGTTACCTTTTGTGGGGGAGCTCAAAGTCATGAATTATCAGGATTTCATCCGAAAATTCAGGGGAAATTCAGGAACTACGCAAAATCAGGAAAAAATAAGGAAAGTCGGGAGTCGTTTGACAGATTTATATAACCAGACACGTGTATATACATACACAAAGCTCTTGTTAAAATCAAACAACACATGTTATTAATGTTTTTGTTTCATTTTACCTGGGCTTTCACATACAATTTTAGTTTAATAATTCTATGGTATTGATAAAAAATATTTCTTTTAACTGAAAAAGACCGTTTGTATTGTTTTAAAAACTGTTTTCCTGATTAAGACACGCGCATTTAAACTTAATCTAGATAGTAGGAGACTTCGCCTTCTTTCTATGAACCTTGAGAGAAAAATGGCGAGTGATGATCTAGGTTATTTAAATTATTTATAAAGGAGTACCTGTAGGTCGTCAGCACGTGTTGAACTCTAGACAAATTTCATTTTTAGAAGTATTTGAATGTTGTGTGTACAATTTGGAGTGTTTAATGTTGTTAAGTCAGTGTCTTGCTGGTTTAATGTATCCAAGATGTCGTTTATATCTCTGTGTGTATAGTTAGGGTTCTGGGGAAATTATTATTGTAAGTTGATAAGATAAAACCGTGTTAAAAGAAGCCATTGTTTTGTCTCCCAGTGCAATATATATGTCATCACAAAATACCTAATCGCGCCGACCGATGTATATACTGGTCTGTCTTTTTGCAGTACGCGAAAATGTTTATGTCAAACGTTTCATCTTTATTTATTCAGTTTTAAACATACAGCTCTGCAAAGTATTCTCTGTCGTTCACCCTTCAAAAACGACAGTTAAGATTCCTTCGAAAACAACTGCTGTCCCGTTGCTTTGATAAGTTGGTGATGACCCCTAGATTAAGAGAGTAACAATTCTACAGATATATATATATATACTGTTTTGTGGTGTGGCATTCTGTATTTTTATATTTAATTTCTTTACGTTTATATATATATATATATATATATATATATATATATATATATATATAATAAATATATATATATATATTACCCCCACTATATATATATAGTTTGTGAATGACAATACTGAAATACCATTTTCATAAAGGTTGATTACACTGTTACATAGGAGTTATCTCGATATAAGCATTACAAACTTATAGAAAGGGTTCTTTGTTGATAAAAAATATATGTTTATTCGGGGCAATCGATATAAAAACCACGGGGTATTAAGATGTTTTTATATAAATCATCTAAAGGAAAGCGGAAAGTATTATTTTGAAAATACACATGGCCTATGTTTTATTTTATGTGAACATTTAATACATGTGATATGTAGGCCTACTCAATATTTGATTTTTAGACATAAAACGATTTAATAACATAGCATTACATGTATATTTTGTCGTATTAATTTATCAACTACAAATAGTCTTATCACACATATATATATATATTTCAATATTTATAATACAATTTTGTAAGTGTTTATATAATTTAATGGTTTAATCTTTCACAAAGAAATCCAACTTTGAATACAACAGTGGTTATTATAGTACACGTCTCCAGCTGTGTTGGACACTTTATGTGGTCATACTAACTGTAGTTAGAATCTACCGTTATTACGGTGGTTAGATCCATTGTTTACTTGTTGTAATTAACATGTACATATGCGTCTTATTGTATTTATTAAGGTGATAAACCACAAACAAAATCTTTGTTTTTAAATTTATTGTGTTTTTTAAAAAATACTTTTTACAATTTGAATGTGCTAAATACAATCTCAAAACATAATTTTGTCTTGGTTATTTTTAACTTTACGTTTTTTTCTAAGCAAAGTGTGTCATAAACAGGTCATTATAAACAGGTAATGGCATATAAAACATTTTACATTTTTATGTTTTTTATGCTGGTCAGTTTATCTCCGGCAAAGAAATGCCAAGGTTTGACCAGTGCTATGGACGGATGTCATTGCCTCGACATTGGACCATGGTTAAGAGTGCCATGACTTCCATTTCCTATGCCGAACGTTTACTGTAATTTTCTAAAAGCCTTTAGTATTTACATCCCGTTGCCGTAATTTGATTCCAGAGCCTTCTGTTTGTGTGTCTAAAGCTTTACATTAACATCGCTAGTAATTTTATGTATATACAGTGCTGACTTACATTAGCAACGCTAGTTATTGGTATATATGCAGTGCTGACTTACACTAACAACGCTAGTTATTGGTATATATGCAGTGCTGACTTACACTAACAACGCTAGTTATTTGTATATATACAGTGCTGACTTACATTAGCAACGCTAGTTATTGGTATATATGCAGTGCTGACTTACACTAACAACGCTAGTTATTGGTATATATGCAGTGCTGACTTACATTAACAACGCTAGTTATTGTACGTATATATGCAGTGCTGACTTACATTAACAACGCTAGTTATTGTACGTATATATGCAGTGCTGACTTACACTAACAACGCTAGTTATTGGTATATATGCAGTGCTGACTTACACTTACAACGCTAGTTATTGGTATATATGCAGTGCTGACTTACATTAACAACGCTAGTTATTGTACGTATATATGCAGTGCTGACTTACATTAACAACGCTAGTTATTGTACGTATATATGCAGTGCTGACTTACATTAACAACGCTAGTTATTGTACGTAAATATGCAGTGCTGACTTACATTAACAGCGTTAGTTATTATTTAAGGATTGTTTTTCATTTTTTGAAAAACATTGAGTATATATGCAATGGATCATGGTAACAAATTCTGTTCAGCACGAAGTGATATGAAAAATTTTGATTACTAGTCAGATTTGTTTTGAGGTTATTTTAAAATACTCGTCTGCTTGGTGCTGGAAGGTTAAAATGTGTCAGAAGAGAACTGAAAATGCAAATGGCCGCGCCCGTGGCTTCGCTCTATAATGTATTTACAACGAATCTGCGTTTGAATTCTGATATATTATTGATGGGATATACCATAGAATGTTTGTGTGTGACTTACGAGAAGGGAGACAGCTAATATTCATTCATGACAACTGAAAGTAGCCATTTTATTTGATATTTTTTACCAATCAGCTTGGAACCATGATGACTGATTCGTACGTAACTTACGTAAGTATTTCACACGGCCTGATTTCACACCATGCGAGTGACGGAATTCTTATTGACAGGTATATCCGGTGATGGCAAACAAATCGTCATGTTTATCAGAGATGCTCGACAAAGTTGTACAAGGCCTAACTCTCTTTTTTCTGTTCAATTGACAAGTAAAAATTGTAACTACGAAGCGAACTATCATTTCTGTGGTCTGTGTTCATAACATGACCTAGATATATCGCGATATGGGCCTGTAGGCTGTAATACAGTGTGCTACAGATGTAGATTTAGTCTTGTGTTTCCGATTTCTTTCTGTGATTTTTGTTTGTTTTCTGGTAATGCATGACTTTTGCGATTAAAAAAATAAGAAATAATTATGTGATATTCTATTCTTTATCGATGCGTTCATGCATTCCTCAGACATAAAATAAAGCGTTTAACAATCCGGTTACGTGACTACACGTACTTGAGTATGCGTAACATCGCTCTATATACTTGCAATGAAGAGAATTGCAATCGGTATGTAAATATATGTATATATATACAGTGCTAACTTACATTAAAAGCGCTAGTTATTGTATGTATATATAGAGTGCTGACTTACATTAACACCACTAGTTATTGTATGTATATATACAGTGCTGACTTACATTAACACCGCTAGTTATTGTATATATCTGCAGTGCTGACTTACATTAACACCGCTAGTTATTGTATGTATATATACAGTGCTGACTTACATTAACACCGCTAGTGATTGTATGTATATATACAGTGCTGACTTACATTAACACCGCTGGTTATTGTATGTATATATACAGTGCTGACTTATATTAACACCGCTAGTTATTGTATGTATATATACAGTGCTGACTTACATTAACACCGCTAGTTATTTTATGTATATATACAGTGCTGACTTACATTAACACCGCTAATTATTGTATGTATATCTGTAGTGCTGACTTATATTAACACCGCTAGTTATTGTATGTATATATACAGTGCTGACTTACATTAACACCGCTAGTTATTGTATGTATATATACAGTGCTGACTTACATTAACACCGCTAGTTATTGTATGTATATATACAGTGCTGACTTACATTAACACCGCTAGTTATTGTATGTATATATACAGTGCTGACTTACATTAACACCGCTAGTTATTGTATGTATATATACAGTGCTGACTTACATTAACACCGCTAGTTATTGTATGTATATATACAGTGCTGACTTATGTTAACACCGCTAGTTATTGTATGTATATATACAGTGCTGACTTACATTAACACCGCTAGTTATTTTATGTATATATACAGTGCTGACTTACATTAACACCGCTAATTATTGTATGTATATCTGTAGTGCTGACTTACATTAAGACCGCTAGTTATTGTATTATTGTATAGTATGATATATTAGTACTAGATTGTATTATATATAACATACGACCTAGTTATTGTATGTATATATACAGTACTGACTTACATTAAGACCGCTAGTTATTGTATGTATATATATACAGTACTGACTTACATTAAGACCGCTAGTTATTGTATGTATATATACAGTACTGACTTACATTAAGACCGCTAGTTATTGTATGTATATATACAGTACTGACTTACATTAAGACCGCTAGTTATTGTATGTATATATACAGTACTGACTTACATTAAAATCGCTAGTTATTGTATGTATATACTGACTTAGTGCTGTTATTGTATGTACATTATACAAATCGCTTAACATTAGACCGCTAGTTATTGTATGTATATATATAGTACTGACTTATATTAACACCGCTAGTTATTGTATGTATATATACAGTGCTGACTTACATTAAGACCGCTAGTTATTGTATGTATATATACAGTACTGACTTACACTAACACCGCAAGCTACTGTACGGTTATATAGAGTGCTGACTTACATTAACACCGCTAGTTATTGTATGTATATATACAGTGCTGACTTACACTAACACCGCTAGATATTGTACGTATATATACAGTGCTGACTTACACTAACACCGCTAGATACTGTACGGTTATATAGAGTGCTGACTTACATTAACACCGCTAGTTATTGTATGTATATATAGAGTGCTGACTTACATTAACACCGCTAGTTATTGTATGTATATATAGAGTGCTGACTTACATTAACACCGCTAGTTATTGTATGTATATCTGCAGTGTTAATGTTTAAACGAAAGCATGGTTGACACTAAACACAGTATGAGTTCATGTCTTCCATGAAGGTGTGGGACATTTGTTGAGTCCACAGTGTACTAATGTCAATGTGATGGAACTTTTTGATTCCAACGTAAGACGTAAACGAAGTCACGGGCATCGTTTATACAACAGACCTAACATACATGATGTCACTTTTTCATCTCTTTTTCCTTACGTTACCCAAAAAAAAAAAAAAAAGAAAAAAAAAAAAGAAACAGGAAACTAGAATGAACCCCCAAACGGATTCTTCAACCCCGGACTACACATTGTACTCCGTTATAATGGAAATTGTTTATCACAGACTGTTCAAGCCTACACGTGTTACTAGCGATGACTGTTCTGAACAGACACGTCTTTTCTTTACACTTAAATTTACAAATAAATGTATAGATGCTTTAAACATTAGCATTGTTCTAAATCACAAAAATGTTCAGTCCTGTGTTCCGCCATATTTTAAATTGAAGACCACGCCTTGCATTTCATATAGCTATACACCCAGCATCGCATCCAAGATATTCCATTACAAACAGGTATTGCAGTGCCTAGACATAAACCATCTTCTACATAACATCGTCACGTTGCATCATCTCCCTTCACCGGCGACGTTTCTATTGTTGAAAATAAAACCCTAAAAAGTCCTATTTTAAGAGGTCCCAAATACTGCGAAGCCCGTTCCTTTAATTGGCGACAGAATTTCAGTTAAGTTATGAATTCTGTCGAGGATTATGCCAGGCGATGGGCCAAACATGTATTTAGTGATCCAGAAGTTGGAACCGAGCTGGATATATT
The DNA here is from genome assembly GCA_030159075.1 of Atrina japonica. NCBI lineage: Eukaryota > Metazoa > Mollusca > Bivalvia > Pterioida > Pinnidae > Atrina > Atrina japonica. The sequence goes on along the minus strand of BROG01000588.1, from coordinate 295,650 downwards.
ACATGACCAATATGTGCTGGTCCCAGCAGACAAAGCCTCAAATAATATAGTTTTTATTTGTAAGGCACATTACTATAATTGTTTATTTGAAGAACTAGGGTTTAATATAAATTCTGGTAATCATACATACACATGTAGCCCACTTTCAAAGGACGGGATCCTTCAAAATCACGTGTCCGTATTACGTTCTTTTGATGTACCTACAACCGATACTGATTTTGAGCTACCATATTTATATTGGATACCTAAACTTCATAAAACCCCATATAAGCAGAAGTACATAGCAGGATCCAGCAAATGTTCTACCAAACCTTTATCTTTACTCCTTACCAAGATATTGACAGCCGTTAAGGAGATACTTCAGCAGTACTGTACAGTTGCTTATTCCAAAAGCGATGTAAATCAGATGTGGATACTAAAAATTGTAAACAACTTTTAGAAAAATTGAAGGCACACAATTTTCTCAAATTCACGGTATCAAATCATACAACTTCTCTACTCTTTACACAACAATTCCACATAAAAAAATTAAAAGAGAGACTTTTTAGCATCATAGACAACTGTGTTTTCACTAAAAGTGGTACCCGGAAATTTAAATATCTAGTGATTGGTAATCATGATACTTATTTTGTCCAACACCACTCTGATTCTACACATAAGCACACTGAAGTTGATATAAAAAAGCCGGAATTTCTAATAGACAATATATTTATAATGTTCGCAGACGTGGTCTTTCAACACATTGTCAGCATTCCTATGGGAACCAATTGTGCTCCTTTATTGGCTGACTTGTTCCTTTATTCATATGAAACAGACTTCATCCAGAAACTGCTGAATCAAAAGAAGAAAAAGTTAGCGGTGCCCTTTAATCTGACATTTAGATATATCGACGACGTTTTGTCAGTTAATAATGACAATTTTCATACATATGTCGATGCGATATATCCCGGAGAACTAGAAATTAAAGATACAACAGAATCAAGCACACACGCTTCATACTTAGACATTTTACTAACTATAGACACAGACGGGAAATTGGCAACTAAGCTATACGACAAACGCGACGATTTCGGCTTTCCCATCGTAAATTTTCCACATTTAAGTAGTAATATCCCACAGTCACCCGCATATGGAGTTTTCACAAATGATCCGATATGCCAGGGTGCGTTCAACATATGAACATCTCATATGCAGAGGTAAACTACTCACTGAAAAATTATTGACACAGGGATATCGAAAACCGCGTTTGATGTCAACGTTCCGCAAATTTTACGGTCGGTATAATAGGCTTGTTTGCGACTACTCTGTTTCACTAAGTGAAATGTTGAGTTACCTGTTCGATGGCGGTTGTTGAGACTTCTGTACCAATTATGACAAGGCTTTGTTCCTCACGTATTTCATTTTAATTTGACTGTGGACTCACGGCGGGTGTGCCGGTCGACAGGGGATGCTTACTCCTCCATGGCACCTGATCCCACATCTAGATTTCGAGAGGTCCGTGTTTGTCCATTTTTTACTAGATTTGTACCTATATCCTGGACATCCTAATGTTTTATAACTTGGTATCTGAGACTTTTTATATTTCAGGCAAATCACTACTAAGCACATTGATAGCAAGGAAAACCGATTGAAATGTTAAATGAAAAAGAAAATAGAGTAATAATATACATATGATTCTTTTTCCATCCCTTTATCTAATATGTAAACTGGTAAGACATTATAATTATAGTCGTGAGCGTGTATAAATTACACACCTGTTTACCGTACACCGCTTATATGAGATAAGACGTATAATGTAACTACACATACACCTACTAGTAGAGATGTTCTGTTGCCATCATATGCAGTGTGAGGCTGAATTTGCATTATCCAATACAAAATAGAAGTACATGTATACTCAAGGTTATTTTTTCAATTTGGATGGAACAGTAAATCTGACTCAATGTTTGTAATCACATTCAGGAAAATTTTACAAATAACTATTTAGTTAATAAAAGTTTATCCTGGGTCATATGAAATATTTTATGCAAAAATCTATCTTACGTAGATAATTAAACAGTGAACGTAACGTTTTATTTTCAGAGAGAGAGAGAGAGAGAGAGAGAGAGAGAGAGAGAGAGAGAGAGAGAGAGAGAGAGAGAGAGAGAGAGAGAGAGAGAGAGAGAGAGAGAGAGAGCAATATATCACATGGATCACAAAGTAATTCAGACCAAGTTTAATTCAATAAGGAACCTCGTAGTGTGGCCTATTGGTAGTTTGGAATATTTCCGGCTCGAATTATGTTCAGACTTTTAAACAGACTGTGATTGTTCTCTCGCCAAATGCTCGATAGAAAGTGAAAGTCAAGGGTATTTCGAATGACACATTAAATTGAGGTCGAATGTCAATTAAACAATCATCGCTACATTTGTTCAAGTCAATAGCAGAGGTCAAACTTCACTGCACTCATCAACAGCAGGTGACGTTTCAACATGAATGAAAGACTTGTAACTTGAAAGACTTGTAACAACAAGAGATATTGATAAAATTCTGCCACGTGGTTTCAGAAAAAGTTACGAGGTCACAAAATACCAATATGTAGCGAAATGTCTATCCTACCCTTTGGGTCACATTAGTTTTCTGTCAATGTGCAAACTATTTTAAAACAATATTTCTTACTTTCTTACGAAATAAAAATACAGTCACTTTTTTCATTTTATAGCATACATAGCAAAAAAATCATGGACCAAAAAGAAAACCGTCGATGGCTCTTAGGGAGACAACTCTTAAGTAGTTACATATACTCACTTAAAAAAATCATAAATCTTTCTGGATTTATTAGTGCATTTAAATTTTGTGTTTTTTTTTTACTTTTTTTTTAAGATTGACACAGTTGAATTTGAATAATTTTGGACCTTCTATGAAAAAAAAAGGATAAATACATATATTTACAAATTGACTGCAATTGCCTTCATTGCAAGTATACAGAGCGATGTTACCCATAATCAGTGTTTGCAGTCACGTGACCCGAATTTTGATCGCTTTACTTGTTGGAGTAAGACTTCGTGCTGCACAGAATTTTTTTTCCATGAAAAACAATCATTAAGTACAGTCATTGGACATAAATGAGTTAGCAAAATTTATTTTCACTAGATATTCTTAGTGGATTCTCGTTTTTGCAGTAACTGCTCTAGACCATTGTACATCTAATTTGAACAAAACCTAATGCACGGAAAGTTGAGGTTTTGGTACTCATATGTTAGAAATTCCATTGCGATCTACATGTATTCATTATTTCAGGAGAAATACTTTATTCTGCGAGAGAGTAACTTTCTAGTGACGTCATTTTCGATGTTTATTTCAAAGGTAATGAATGGATCTTTCATTCTTTGACGCATTTCATAAACAACACAAAAAACTCATCGATACCCAAGCAATTTATGGATGTAAACTAATGAAAATATCATCCAAATTAGGCCTAGATTCCCCAGGCTAAACATGCCATTTTTCATTTATTTTGGATTTCTATCAAGTTCAGAAGAAATATTGAAATTCATATTTGCGAACTCATTTATGTCCTGCTACTGTACATAAGCTATGCTCGTGCAATGAGGAGGTAACTTTGACATTTCTCCTTACAATACTACATATTAAGATGATGTAATGATTCACTTAATTGTTTGATAATAAAGTGTACTCTGTGAATATAGCATTGCACAGTCTCTCACCTCTAGTCAACTCAGGTTTGAGCCCCGTGAGAAAGTTTGCCAGACGGCTGGCTGTTTATTCCCATGTACATTGTAACCAGGCTCTCTCTTCCACCAATAAAAACTTATCACCACCATATGACTGATATATTGGAAAGTGGCATAAAACATCAAACAAAACCAAAGTGTGTTTTACGCAGAAAAAAAAGTTGTCTTCACAACTAAATGTCGGTGATACAAAGACAAAGTCAAATTTCATCATTTAATGAACAAATAACAATAAATCTACACTCCTTACATTCAGATATATAAATCAAAAAGCACCAGCAATGAGGTCATATTTGTTCCATACATTAAAACTGATAAGTCAAACAAATATATACAGTTAGGTCAACCAATATATGAAATGCCAACTCAGAAATGATGATAAAAGTATACTCAAGTGGCCTGTATTAACAGGTTCATCTACAAAGGCTATGTAGGTATCCTGTTTAGTTACCTTTATAGCCAGGTGCTCGTTATACAAAAGGCACATTTTCCTGTTGTTGTATAATGGCTCATTGGTCAGAACCCTCGCCTTGTAAGCATGAGGCATTAACTGTGATTCTCAGTCCAGCTTATTTCTATAACTTCTTTTAAACAGGAAGTGAGTATCCAATGTACAAGAACTTAGGGATAAGTGAAAGTCATCAGTATTTTTAACGAGACTTAAATCAAAGGTACTGTGGGAAAGAGGCATTTATAGGACAGGTAAAAATTTGTGGCACTTCACCTAAAGCTAGTGACACCCACATGTACACATCAGTTAAAACTATATGTAAGACTTACAAAACCTGCAAACATGGAGCCTCTGTGTGGCCAAATATTTACAGCACTGTGCTGAAGTCTCTAGTCAGCACAGGCTACCACCACAAAACTGAACATTGTTGAGTGTGGCGTAAAATACAAAATTAACAAACAAACTACAATCAAAACCTTTTTCACATGTATGACTATATGACCTCACACATACATATGTAACATGTTTAAATTATACAGGTACACATGTGGGACTAAACTCCTGTCCAACTCTACAACAGGACTGTATAGAAAATCTATTACAAAAAAGTAAATAATATACTGATGTAACCACAGGATAAATTTCCTGTATTTAACAATATTAATTCATAGATCAATTTCATATCTGTCAATCAACTACACATCACAGCACTATAACCTGAATCTCATTTGCTTATTTTTCTACAAGATATTGCACATGTTCTGATTTGTGGTGTATTGAAATGTCCAGTGAAAACTTGAATATAACAAACTTGGTTTTTTATGAAATTTTACAAATAGCAAATCCAAAACAATTGACACTCATGTCATGTTTTATAAGTAATTAAACACTCACACATTTGTATTTTGTATAACAAATTTTATCTTTAATAAACATATCTTAAAGTATGTTCATCTTAATTCAATGTTATTGACAGTAAAACCTCACCTTATGTCTTAGAAGATCAACTCATAATTAGGACAATAAATATTCTGTATCTTGAAAATTTCTTGATAAATATTAATTAAGCACAGATCCTGACTTAAGAGATCACTCCATTTATCATACCTCTTTGAGCCAGTCAGATAGGTGGTCTTAACAGTAAGGTTCAGCTGTACATATCAATGTTATAAACAACTTTGTCCCCTAAGTTTCTGTCACTATATCCTGATGCAATAGACCCCTTTAACTAACTGCAGTCATGTATAGACTCTTACGACAATACAGATTCATGTACAATCATGTCAAAGGACAAATGGTACTATGACAATGTTGCCAATTTTTTTATAAAAAAATGCAGCATTTTGTCATCTAAAGACACAGGACAACAGTTAGGTGAAAGAGTCTTTTTATGTACATAACAAACCTTCTATGATTTTATTTTCACTTTATTCTATTTATTCAAAAAAATTCACAAAGCAGATAAAGAATTCAGGTGCCCATCAATTTGTATGAGTTGTTCTGCATACATTTTGACATAACTTGTATATAATTAAATTCTATTCTTGATATCAAATTGATTCTGTCTTACTAACTTAAAATCAAAACATAGTGCACTACTAGGCAAGTTGACTGTATCTAACTGGTGGCCATTCAAAGGCTAAAGAGAGACTGAAATAGTCTTACCAGACACCTCAGTCCATCCTGTAGAACTTCCAGGAGAGCTTGAGTCAGGATAGCCTTACCAGACACCCAAGTCCATTCTGTAAAACTCCCAGGAGAGCTTGGGTCAGGATAGCCTAACCAGACACCCCAGTCCATCCTGTAGAACTCTCAGGAGAGCTTGGGTCAAGATAGCCTTACCAGAAACCACAGTCCATCCTGTAGAACTCTCAGGAGAGCTTGGGTCAAGATAGCCTTACCAGAAACCCCAGTCCATCCTGTAGAACTCCCAGGAGAGCTTGGGTCAGGATAATCTTACCAGACACCCCAGTCCGTCCTGTATTACTCTCAGGAGAGATTGGGTCAGGATATTCACAATTTATTTTTAACATTCCCCAAGAGATGCTATATGCCAAATTTGGAGAGAAATGACTTTGAGAGGATGTTAAAAGTGTACACCAGTGTAAGCACTCGTGTCTTACACATGTATATGATGCAGGAGTGCACAATGCACATAATAATGGCTGGCAATTGATCATATTGGGTAACCTGGGTCATGTGACTAAGAAAAGCCATCATGTGACTTCTTACTGGACTGCTTTTCTTGAGAAATCTCATTCAATTCATGTCAATTATACATCAACTTCATAATGCATTGGCAGATTCAAGGGGGGTGGGGTGTGTAGCCCCCTTTGAAAAATTAAAAAAAATAATAATAATGAAAGAGAGAGCCAGCTATTGATTGACTGATTGTTACGTTAATATTCTATAACAAAATTAGTTACTATCCAGTCCTGTAGACCAGTTGTTACAGATTGGTATGGCCCCTGACCCCTCGCCTCTGAAGGCACACACTTTCGGTGCTCACATTTCACAGTTTACAAGTTATTTCACATTTTACAGACTCACATTTCTTAATGATAAAAAATTCCCAACCCCACCTTAAAAAAATCCTGGATCAGCCCTTGTAATGAATTTCATATAAAATTTTCACATGGATTTCATGTGAACATAAAAAAGGGAGATAAACCTTTGTAAAAAAAATGAGCAAACATATTGTTGCATATTTTCTTGAAAAGTAATATCTTAGATTCATACATTTTACTTACAGTTGTAAAGATGTGCTTTCACAGATCATCAGGTGGGAAGTACAAATTGTTGTTTATGTTTTCAGTTATAATAAACAGATCAGCTTTACATGACTACTTTGATATGACAATACAGAAAACTTATCTACAACTAGGAATTTTTCTATACGGAATTTTATAAAGAACTCAAAGCACATTTACTCTTAGTATATAGATTTTCTTCAACCAAAATACCATCCCCTCCCCACTTCATCCAACATTTTAATAGGCGATGCAGTTTATAAAACATTGCAATAAGTGCCATGAATTATATTGTTATGTTTTTCTTAAGATCATAAAAATATTTACTAAGATTCTATGAAATTCTGTGAAATGGTACCGTTAATTTATCATAGGGGCTGAATTATCTAGTTGTATAGTTATAATATACAGACTGAATTAATGCTGAGTATCTCAATTTACATTATATTTGGTGTTATATAGTTATATGCAGTTATGCACAAAACAACAAAAAATATAATAATTATCACAGTATCAAATAACAATGTTAGGACTGGAAAGATTTCAGTCTGTAAATTTTTGTTCAAATCATTGAGATAAAAAGTTACTTAGATGTGTTCAATATATCTGACTTCCCACTTTAAAAATACCTTTGAATACAAATAAAAATGTAACAATTTCTGATGCATAAATCTAACAGCTCTGTATACTTATTTGAACTTGCATGACAACTGTTACCACCAAACTATGTGTTTTTGTCTGTATGTGTTTTTATGTTTATATGTCTGCATGTGTTTATATGTCTGTATGTGTTTATATGTGTTTAGATGTCTGTATGTGTTTTTGTATGTGTTTAGATGTCTGTATGTATGTGTTTTTGTATGTGTTTAGATGTCTATGTGTTTTTGTATGTGTTTAAATGTCTGTATGTGTTTTTGAATGTGTTTATATGTCTGTATGTGTTATTGTATGTGTTTAGATGTCTGTATGTGTTTTTAATGTGTTTATATGTCTGTATGTGTTTTTGTATGTGTTTAGATGTCTGTATGTGTTTTTGTATGTGTTTATATGTCTGTATGTGTTTTTGTATGTATTTAGATGTCTGTATGTGTTTTTGAATGTGTTTAGATTTCTGTATGTGTTTTTGTATGTGTTTAGATGTCTTTATGTGTTTTTGAATGTGTTTATATGTCTGTATGTGTTTTTGTATGTGTTTAGATGTGTGTATGTGTTTATATGTCTGTATGTGTTTTTGTATGTGTTTAGATGTCTGTATGTGTTTTTGTATGTGTTTAGATGTCTATGCATTTTTGTATGTGTTTATATGTCTGTATGTGTTTTTGTGTGTTTATTTTGTGTTTGTGTGTATGTGTGTATGCTTGTTTCTGTGTCTGTATATATAACTTTATGTGTGTGATTTTTCTTTTTATGTTTTTGTGTGCTTGTATGTATTCATGTGTATGTATGCCTATGTGTATCTCCTTGTGTACTCAGTACTGTTTCACATACTGTATAAACAGAAATTTTTAGGGAGGATTCAATTTTGGCATTATCAGTGAGATTGTTGAGATGGCTAACAATTAATTTCTCATTGTGTGTAAAAGTAATCTTTTTTAATAATAAAATCAGAAAAATTACTTCTCGTTAAATTATATCCCATATTTTTGGACAAAATATTAAATTTGCATCTTGCTAAAATTTCCACTTATACAGTATCTCTGTTTACTCTATTCTATGTCACATATTTCTGTGTAGTTTATTCTGTTCTGTGTCAAATATCTCCTTGTTTACTCTGTTCTATATCATATATCTCTGTTTGTTCTGTTTTATGTATCTCTGTGTTTACTGTTCTATGTCACATATCTCTGTTTGTTCTGTTTTATGTATCTCTGTGTTTACTGTTCTATGTCACATATCTCTGTTTGTTCTGTTTTGTGTCATGTATCTCTGTGTTTACTGTTCTATGTCACATATCTCTGTTTGTTCTGTTTTGTGTCCTGTATCTCTGTGTTTACTGTTCTATGTCACATATCTCTGTTTGTTCTGATCTGTTTTATGTATCTCTGTGTTTACTGTTCTATATCACATACATCTGCTAAAATTTCCACTTTTGTTCTGTTCTGTGTCATGTATCTCTGTGTTTACTGTTCTATGTCACATATCTCTGTTTGTTCTATTTTGTGTCATGTATCTCTGTGTTTACTGTTCTATGTCACATATATCTGTTTGTTCTGTTTTATGTATCTCTGTGTTTACTGTTCTATGTCACATATCTCTGTTTGTTCTGTTTTATGTATCTCTGTGTTTACTGTTCTATGTCACATATCTCTGTTTGTTCTGTTTTGTGTCCTGTATCTCTGTGTTTACTGTTCTATGTCACATATCTCTGTTTGTTCTGTTTTATGTATTTCTGTGTTTACTGTTCTATATCACATACATCTGTTTGTTCTGTTCTGTGTCATGTATCTCTGTGTTTACTGTTCTATGTCACATATCTCTGTTTACTATGTTATGTGTCATGCATCTCTGTGTTTACTGTTCTGTGATATATATCTCTGTGTTTACTGTTCTGTGTCACATATCTCTGTTTACTATGTTCTGTGTCATGTATCTCTGTGTTTACTGTTCTATGTCACATATCTCTGTTTGTTCTGTTTTATGTATCTCTGTGTTTACTGTTCTATGTCACATATCTCTGTTTGTTCTGTTTTATGTATCTCTGTGTTTACTGTTCTATGTCACATACATCTGTTTGTTCTGTGTCATGTATCTCTGTGTTTACTGTTCTATGTCACATATCTCTGTTTACTATGTCACATATGTGTCATGCATCTCTGTGTTTACTGTTCTGTGATATATATCTCTGTGTTTACTGTTCTATGTCACATATCTCTGTTTGTACTATGTTCTGTGTCATGTATCTCTGTGTTTACTGTTCTATGTCACATATCTCTGTTTGTTCATGCATCTCTGTTTGTTCTATGTGTCCTGTTTTATGTATCTCTGTGTTTACTGTTCTATGTCACATATCTCTGTTTGTTCTGTTTTATTCTGTTTTATGTATGTCACATTCTGTGTTCTGTTTTATTTACTGTTTCTGTTCTATTACATACATCTGTTTGTTCTGTTCTGTGTCATGTATCTCTGTGTTTTCTGTTCTATGTCACATATCTCTGTTTACTATGTTATGTGTCATGCATCTCTGTGTTTACTGTTCTGTGATATATATCTGTGTTTACTGTTCTGTGTCACATATCTCTGTTTACTATGTTCTGTGTCATGTATCTCTGTGTTTACTATTCTGTGTCACACATCTCTGTTTACTATGTTCTGTGTCATGTATCTCTGTGTTTACTGTTCTATGTCACATATCTCTGTTTACTATGTTTTGTGTCATGTATCTCTGTGTTTTCTCTGTGATATATATCTGTGTTTACTGTTCTGTGTCTATGTTTCTGCGTCATGTATCTCTGTGTTTACTGTTCTATGTCACATATCTCTGTTTGTTCTGTTTTATGTATCTCTGTGTTTACTGTTCTATATCACATACATCTGTTTGTTCTGTTCTGTGTCATGTATCTCTGTGTTTACTGTTCTATGTCACATATCTCTGTTTGTTCTGTTTTGTGTCCTGTATCTCTGTGTTTACTGTTCTATATCACATACATCTGTTTGTTCTGTATCTCTGTGTTTACTGTTCTATGTCACATATCTCTGTTTGTTCTGATCTGTGTCATGTATCTCTGTGTTTACTGTTCTATGTCACATATATCTGTTTGTTCTATTTTGTGTCCTGTATCTCTGTGTTTACTGCTCTATATCACATATATCTGTTTACTATGTTCTGTGTCATGTTCATCACTCTGTGTTTACTGTGTTCTGTGATATATATCTCTGTTTACTGTTCTGTGTCACATATCTCTGTTTACTATGTTCTGTGTCATGTATCTCTGTGTTTTCTGTTCTATGTCACATATCTCTGTTTACTATGTTCTGTGTCATGCATCTCTGTGTTTACTGTTCTGTGATATATATCTGTGTTTACTGTTCTATGTCACATATCTGTGTCACATATCTCTGTATACTATGTTCTGTGTCATGTATCTCTGTGTTTACTGTTCTATGTCACATATCTCTGTTTACTATGTTCTGTGTCATGTATCTCTGTGTTTACTATTCTATGTCACATATCTCTGTTTACTATGTTCTGTGTCATGTATCTCTGCGTTTACTGTTCTATGTCACATATCTCTGAGTTTACTGTTCTGTGTTATGTATCACTGTGTTTACTGGTCTATGTCACGTTTCTCTGTGTTTACTATTCTGTGTTATGTATCTCTATGTTTACTGTTCTGTGTTATGTATCTATGAGTTTACTATTCTGTGTTATGTATCTCTGTGTTTACTGTTTTGTTATGTATCTCTGTGTTTACTGTTCTGTTATGTATCTCTGTGTTTACTGTTCTGTGTTATGTATCTCTGTGTTTACTTTGTTATGTGTCATGTATCTGTGTTTACTGTTCTGTTATGTACCTCTGTGTTTACTGTTTTGTTATGTATCTCTGTGTTTACTGTTCTGTGTTATGTATCTCTGTGTTTACTGTTCTGTGTTATGTATCTCTGTGTTTACTGTTCTGTGTTATGTACCTCTGTGTTTACTGTTTTGTTATGTATCTCTGTGTTTACTGTTCTGTGTTATGTATCTCTGTGTTTACTTTGTTATGTGTCACGTATCTCTGTGTTTACTGTTCTGTGTTATGTATCTTTGTGTTTACTGTTCTGTTATGTATCTCTCTGTTTACTCTGTTATGTGTCACGTATCGTCTTCTTTACTATCTTCCTTGTCTTTTGATTTGCCTCTTGTCGAGGTTTCGTCTTTTTTATGATCTGTTTCTTTGTTTGGCTCCTGTTCCTCAGTCTGCTCTCTAATTTTGTCTATTGATTCTAACACTTTTGCTACAATTTTGAGACTTTCCACACCTGATAAAAGTTGTCTGTAAAAGGAAAAATAATGTGTGTAAATGCAAAAATACAGGGTCAATACAGATTACAAATCTCACATCACACCACAAAAATAGAATATAGGGTCAATACAGATTACAAATCTCACATTACACCAACAAAAATAGAATATAGGGTCAATACAGATTACAAATCTCACATCACACCAACATATTATACATCTCCTCTAATTAACCTGTACTCAACCAATCTTCTTCACCACAACATTGTAAAAAGTCCAAAACAGGATCAGTTTTTGTTAGAAATGCAGAACTACTCTAGCATTAGCAGGGCATGAAACTGAGGCCAGTCGTAAGGTGACCCAAAGGAAATATTTTGTGCCACTAAATTTATGAAATTGACAATTATTGGTAGCCCAAAACAAAATCTGGTGACCCAACTAAAGTGATAGAAATTATGTTTCTTGCACTTGTTTTATCAATGAATAATTATTACTACTCTCTCTCTCTCTCTCTCTCTCTCTCTGTGTGTGTGTGTGTGTGTGTTTTCATTGATAAAAATACAAGGAAGGAGCAGTAATTCAGTATTCTTATATGTTCCTCAACCAGTCTTTCCCTGCACATTTCTCTAAAGATGCTTACTCCTGAGCTGTATTCCTCATCAAAATAATCAGTCTTCATGTGATTCAAATATGATAGTCCTATAACATAGGACCTACATGTAGGGTAGCAATATTTCCATTAAAATTCTTTATTTTTTTAATTGTCAAGCTATGGGATTTCAAGAAAAAAATAGTTGAAAACATCAGTATAAAATGAAAAATAATGCAAAGGTAATGTGAAGGCATATGTTAAAGGACTACACCTGTCAATGGACTTTTTTCTAAATTTTGTTGTGTACTGTATACAACAGTATAACTTTAACTATAAACAATTATCAAACATTTTCAAAATTACAAATAGATAATGATGCAAACCATGACTAGATAAATTATTAACAGCTACATGTATTATTTTGCACATTAAAAATGGAATAAAAATGTGAATTCGGTTGAAAATATAAACATTGGGTTGAACGAGTTTAAGATTGAGATTCTCCTGTTAGCCAAGCGATGGCCCATTTAAAAGTTGAAAAAAGTCAAATAAAACTACCTCACTAGACTTAAACACTTTTTAATTAGTATGAATCCTGTGATCGCTAGCTGCATTGAAATATATTCCATCTGATTAGAAGCACTGTATAGTAAACACATCTTTAGTTCTCTCGAGAATGAACAGCTTTTAAATAAGACTAGGAGTCCATGCTACTCGCTGTCAGCCATGACAGGGTTAACCATGTGGTAGTCACATGATTTTTTTTCAGCAGGTAGATTATTGATTATTTATAATTCAAAATTATCTTAAGAAAGACTTTGCGTGAATAAACGAGATTTGTGTCCTGGTGATATTAATTTTAGCAGGTGAGTCACCCTGACATTTTACTTTGGCCAGTAACTTTATCAACTTCAGGTCGCACTGACATTAAAGTGGTCGCCTCTGGTGTGCCGGCGACCAGTCAGAGTTTGGTGTTTAGCAGCACCCACGAGAATATCGTGTCCAAATGACAACAAGTGTGGCTGGCAAAATTTCCCGTTTTTCCCATTGTAATAGATCGTAGACTTTATGGCGATGAAAATCTAATTCCTAGCTAAAATGTTTGTCATTTTTAATTATGCTCATGATTCGGTATTTTTGGCTTAAAATTGGGGAAAAAAGATACGATTTGTGATAGGAAATATAGCTGAATATCAGCTAAAAAAAGGAAAAAAGCTCTTGGTGGTCGGCAAGATTGCTCACTTGCCCAAATGAAATTAACTGGGCGATTGCCAAGTACTTTTCTCTGCAATTTGGGTCACCCAGGTCTGATTTCAGTCGAAATTGGCAACCTGCTGACTGTCTGTTTCATGCCATGATTAGTATTTGCTAAGTATCATAAGACTTGTATCAAAAGCAAGTGTAGTTAATGTATGAGAAGTAAAAGCCAGTAAACATGACTTCATCTAATCTTCTTAACAGGACACCGACACTGACAATTTTTCAGTCATATTGTGGAGGCCAGTTTTAAAGGTGGAGGAGAGAATGTGGTATCCTATGGTCTCTTGGCTTCATGATAATTTTACCCTGGGGTTGTAGTAGAGTAAGGACTGGTTAAAATTATCATAAATTTCTGCCATGGTGATTTAACATCCCCTTGCAATAATTTTTTTTTGCTATGTGAAATAAATTGGTCTTCTTATACTTCTAAAAAATGCACAACATATAACAATTTTTATTGATTTATTAAGACGTCTTGAAAAAATAGTTGCATTAACTTTGAGACATCTTTGAGACAGAATAAATTTGTGGGGAAAAGGAACCATGACCAAACTGTCTATTACAGATTAACTCCACCTCTCTTCATTTAAAGATTGAGGAATTTTGATATCATGAATACATTATGTCACAGGTCATTTGTAGCACAGCTGAAACAATCCTTTAAAAAGTTCTATATTTCAAAAATATGCAAGGGGGTGTTAAATTACCATGGCAGTTTGACTATGGTAAATAACACCCCCCTCCCCGCTTTTTTTCAGATGGAGAAATTTTGATAGTATGGCCATTTTACAAGCTGTTTGTAGCATAGCTGCACAATATCAGCCATTAGGGGAGCGTTAATTACCATGGCAAATTGCTTAAGTTTACCCTTGGTACATTAAACCCCCTACTTTCTTAATATTTCAAAAGAAAAATTTATAAAGAAATTAAAAAATGCTTTCATAAAGTAGAGACAATATACTGATGGAAGAAGTTATTTTGAGGAGAAAAAGAGGGTAGGTTTATCCACCACAGGGAAAATCTACCATGGATGATTCCCATGATAGCCTGCTATATGACACTGGCTCCAATGTAGCCTGGAAGATACTACCAGACTTCTACAAGTAAAATGGCAAACTTTCTCACAAAATTAGCTTAGGTAACAATGGGTCTCAACCTGCATTGACAAAAAGCGAGAGACTTAAACTCAACCAGGAGGCCCCTCAACTCTGTGAGGACATTTAGAGTATTACAGAATTATTCAACAATGGAGAAACCCTTTGTGTGATGTGAGCTAAAAATACATGTTTAAGCTAAAAAAATGTTTTACGATAAGTGAAAGAACATCATTTAGCTTTTGGTAAGTAAATACTTCAACAAGAATTTGTTCTTTACCGTAAATTTTGTTCTGCTGTGGTTGCAGCATTCGAAAGTTGTTGAGCAGCATAACTTGTTCTTTCCTTCATATCTGCTAAACCTCGGTCACCTGATTGCAGCATTTCATTTTCTGATCGAACTCGAGCTAGTTGATTCTAAAATAGAGAGAATTAAAAATACTTTTATGTATGATTAAAGATCAGTAGAAAGTATAATAATTTTGTTTTAGAAGAAAAAAGATGTTGGTCATAATTGACTCATCATAGATCTGAATGATAATAAGCAAATTGTCAAATTTGTATAAAATTTGACAAAAGAAACTTGTTTTTGATGGAAACTAGATTGCTGTAAATCACAGAGGGTGCTGCTGCATATATATCAATGTAGGGATCAGAAAAATATTGGTGTTCTTTTTTTAACTTCATCAAAGTATTTCCCATATTATACCCCTTCCAAAAAATTTGGATAAATTCCCTAGATAAATGTAGAAGAAAGAATGCTAATAAGAAGTTGATGGGAAAAACAAAGTCATGGGCCATTTCTCTCACAAAAATTATCCAATAGTGCTAATCAAACTTGATCAAGTTTTTGCCCATAGTTTTAAACCTTCTTATCAATACAGATTAAATCCATCGAGAAATGTAGAATTGAGAGCACGAAGAAGTAATTAGGAAAAAAAACTAAGTCAAGGGGAGTAACTCCCACAGAAACAAAAAGAAATCGAAATACTAATTTAAAGGCAGCAACTCCCAAATAAATAATCTGATGGCACTCTTTTTCAAACTTGGTCATGGTATTGCCATTATACACATTTATATTAATTTGGTTGAAATCGGTTGAGAAACGTAGAACTGACCACACTTACAACTGTTGACAGACGATTGTCACCTGAGTTGAGCAGACTTTAGGTAAGAGATCATAAAAAGTCATTTAAATCATTCAAAGACTGTAGACAATGGATCACAGTAGGACACCTGAGTTAATCAGACTTCAGACATAGATCATGAAAGGTCACTTAAATCACTCAAAGACTGTAGACAATGGATCACAGTAGGACACCTGAGTTGATCAGACTTCAGACAATAGATCATGAAAGGTCACTTAAATCACTCAAAGACTGTAGACAATGGATCACAGTAGGACACCTGAGTTGATCAGACTTCAGACAATAGATCATGAAAGGTCACTTATATCATTCAAAGACTGTCGGCAATGGATCACAGTAGGAAAGGAGATTAACAGAATGACAGTAGACAATGGATCACAGAAGGTAATTTGATTCACTCAACAACTTTAGGCAATAAATCACAGCAGGTCAAGTGATTCATTCAACATCAGTGGACAAGAAATCACAGTAGGTCAAGTGATTCATTCAACAACAGTGGACAAGAAATCACAGTAGGTCATGTGATTCATTCAACAACAGTGGACAAGAAATCACAGTGGGTCATGTGATTCATTCAACAACAGTGGACAAGAAATCACAGTGGGTCATGTGATTCATTCAACAACATGAGGCAACAAATCACAGTAGGTAAAGTGATTCATTCAACAACACGAGGCAACAAATCAAAGTAGGTGATGTGATTCACTAAACAACAGTAGGTCACAAATCACAGGTCGTGTGATCACTCAACAACATTAGGCCTCAAATCACCGTGGATTACCCTAGTCACACATAACAGTAAGCAAGACATCACAGTTGGTCTCTTGCAAATTTAGACTTTGAATTGCAGTTAAATTTTCTCATACTGAAAACGGTCACTATAAAAAGGAATATTTTTGGATTTGGGTGGTTTTTTTTTAACATTTTACTTTTTCTAAAAAACCAATTTTCTGTATACCCTAAAATGACCTAAATGACTGAAATATATAAAGAAGAAATACCTGTAATGATTTCACTTCGCCTTGTAACCGACTCACATTGTTCTCTGCAGATACTGCCCTTTGCTAGAAAGACAAAATATATACTTTGGTTTTTCAATTTAGTAATTAAAGGTGCTCTTTCACAGATTGTCAAGTCATTACTACAAACATTAATTTATTTACTTATAAACGTCTTATTTTGATAATTATAATATTTGATGAGTTGAAATTAATACTGACTTTAAGCTATATCAATAATCAAAATACTTGTAATTCCACATTTGACTGCAAACATGTGACAAAAACATGATAAAGCAACTCACATCTCACATCTTTGACATTATAATTCTTTTTATACCTGTGCATCTTTGACATTATAATTCTTTTTATACCTGTGCATCTTTGACATTATAATTCTTTTTATACCTGTGCATCTTTGACATTATAATTCTTTTTATACCTGTGCATCTTTGACATTATAATTCTTTTTATACCTAAGCATCTTTGACATTACAATTCTTTTTTATACTTTTGGATCTTTGACATAATAATTCTTTTTATACCTGTGCATCTTTGACATTGTAATTCTTTTTTATACTTTTGGATCTTTGACATTATAATTCTTTTTTATACCTGTGCAGCTTTGAAATTGTTCTTTTTAGGCTTGTGCATCTTTGACATTATAATGCTTTTTTATAACCTGTGCATCTTTGACATTACAATTCTGTTATATCTAAGCATTTTTGATATAATAATTCCTTTTTCATACCTGTGCATCTTTGGCATTATAATTCTGTTATACCTGAGCATCTTTGACATAATAATTCTGTTATACCTGAGCATCTTTGAAATTATAATGCTTTTTTATACCTGTGCATCTTTGACATTATAATGCTTTTTATACCTGTGCATCTTTGACATCATAATTATTTTTCATACCTGTGCATCTTTGACATAATAATTCTTTTTTATGCCTGTGCATCTTTGACATAATAATGTTTTTTATAACCTGTGCATCTTTGATATTATAATTATTTTTATACCTGTGCATCTTTGACATAATTCTTTTTATATACATGTGCATTTTTGGTATTATAATTCTGTTATATCTGAGCATCTTTGACATTATAATGCATTTTTATACCTGTGCATCTCTGACATTATAATTCTTTTTTTTATACCTGTGCATCTTTGACATTATAATTCTGTTATATCTGAGCATCTTTGACATTATAATGCTTTATTATACCTGTGAATCTCTGACATTATAATTTTTTTTCATACCTGTGGATCTTTGACATTATAATTCTTTTTATACCTGTGCATCTTTGATATTATAATGGTTTTTTATATATCTGTGCATTTCTGACATTATAATTCTTTTTTTTTATACCCGTGGATCTTTGACATATAATTCTTTTTTTATATCTGTGGATCTTTGACAATGGAAATAAACAATGGACATTATAATTCTTTTTTATACCACTGCATCTTTGACATAATTTTTTGTGGTATTTTATTGTGGTTATTTTACATACTAATTTGGTAATTTCACTCTTTTCACAACATTATGTCTTAATTTGAAATGCATTCTTCAGAGAAAGGCAAAGAATGAAATTTGGTCATAAAATGGAATCATATTATGAAAAAAAAACCAAAGAATTTTATAAAATTTTATGTGAGATCACTTCTGACCGTAGTTGTTATCAGGTTGGCTTCTACTTGTTGCATCATTTTCTCTAGGGCTGACGTTTCCTCAGCTTCTTTTTTCTGTATTGTCTCCATCTCTTTTTTCATTTTATGGCACCTGTGAGGTGATTACAATAAAAATCACCTTTACTAAATATAAATACATTAAATATGTTGCATCAGTATGAAATATGTCCATTTTTGCCAGATTTGTATCTGTCCTGGACATTCTAAAGATTTATGCAATGTACTTTGGTATCTGAGATGTTTTATATGCAGAAGTTCTAGAACAAATTTGAATAAAATCTACAATTTGTATGTATAAGTTGAGAAATATAATTTATTAGAAGTAAAATTTCCTAATGTTTAAAGTTACCATTTTTGGTTACAAAAATACTTTAAAATTCTTAGCATTTCCAGTGTCTTTGAAAATTTAATATCACTCACACTGACAGGGAGTTGTTATGGCGACCATATACATTTTAAACAATACCATGAACATATACAATGTATGAAAGTCAGCTTCAGTCTACAGAGTAATACATTTTACACAATACCATGGACATATGTATATCAGCTAGTACAGCCTACAGAAATATATTTTACAAGATACAATGGATACATATGTAAGTCAGCTATAGTCTATAGAGAAATACAGTTCTCCCCTGTTATAATGCCCGACCCATATCTTTACTACCAACCCTGTATATTGCCATATAATACAAAAATGAATATGTAAGTCAGCTGAAGTTTGCACAAAAAGAAATACATTTTACAAGATACCATGAACACATACCTAAGTCAGCTACAGTCTACAGAGAAATATATTTTACACAATACCATGGACACACTATGTAAGTCATATATAGTCTATAGAGAAATACAGTGACCCCCTGTTATAATGCCCCACCTTTACTACCAACCCCGCACATCGCCATAAAATACAAAAATGTATGATGCCACTATTTCCTTATACGATAGTCCCCCTGCTGTATAGCTATTCCCTGCATATTGACATCTGACATGTAATTTACATGTAATGAACAAACGGTCAGATCAAAGCACAATAAAATGCCTAACATTCCAATTCACAAACACTTGCGTTGATCACCAAAAGTTCTGAAACTCTCTTTCTTATCATTTATGTCTCAGGAGCCTTACACTACATGCACTTTACATGTATATAAAACCAGAACATGTAAAGTCAAATAAAAACCATTAATGCGATAAGCCTGTGTTAGCTATGTTAACACAATGATAGACTTGCAGCTCTACCTCCAAATTACATATACCTGAACTCTGTTAACATATTTAAGATAATAAAATGTGATGGAACAAATGATATAACATTTTAACTAACTGACCATTTTTTAGTTCTTATGTAATTCATTTTTGGATCCAAATTTTTCAACTTTGTTAGCCCTAGTGATTTCCATGAAGTGTACTTTTGTCGATCAAGAAATAAAATACAGTTATATCTGAAGACCAGATTATTGTCACTTGTCCTTTTATGTCATAAACAAATTGACTCTTAACGTCTGAACACTACATTGTATACCAGACATGACATATTGTGAAATTTTGATTTATTGTATGAAATCAAGCATTTTATTTCTTGACTAATGCAAAGAACAATACAGGAAAACACTAGGGCTTACAAAGTCGAAGCAGTGCACCAAAACTCCGGATCCAAAAACGGATTATGTAAGAACTGGAAAATGGTCTATTGCTCTTATTCTGTGTTTGGTCTATGTGTATTTCATGATTGATCGGTTTAATCTACCCATGATAGGTAAGTCAAAAGTGATTGGGAATTTTATCCAACTCACTAAATTTTGCTTTGCAAATGGTCATAAATGTATCAACAAACATGAGGGAATTAAAATAAAATTTTGACAGATTCTCACAGCTGCAACAACTGAAAACATATCTAATGACTTAATGTCACACAACTTATGAAATTCTTGGGACTTTTTCCTTTCCTGCTAGATGACACATTACAGAGAATTCCAATTAAACATTGATTAAATCAATTGAATTAACTACAATCAATTCTTTGATATACACAATGTTTTAGATCTTTGTGTATTTAAGTGTTCACTGACTTTGTCATTCTTTGTCCACCAATGGAAAAGAATATCTGAAACCTCATTACAATGTCACCCCCTTTATATCGCCATATTTCCCACTGCACATGTACAGAAAAAGGCATTACAGCGAGGAAGCACATGTAAGTAGCCATACATAAATACCAAACACAAAATTCTTTACAATGTAGATAAGCCTGCTACACAGATATACATATATAGTCATGTCACCTAAATTTGAGGTACTCCCAAGTTCGGGGCATTTGTTTTCATACTGATATTATGTCACAAGTCCACTGACCTCCTGATCTATGGCTGTCCTTTGCTGACCCATAACATACCTGATACATTGGTTGAAAAAAATACATATCTGTTGCAGTCTAAATGGGAAGTAATAGCAACCCCAGCTCAAAATTTTAAAGTGATCTATCTAGTTTAACATTGTTAATGATCTTATAGAGCTAATTAAACCCTTTCCAAAACAGTTTAAATTTTCTAGATATCTTAATTGTGTCAAAAGTTATGCCAATTTTAAGTTTGGAAAATCCGGTCATTTTCTGGAATTTGTTGTACTAGATTAGTACATAAGGAGGCTGGCGTGTTGCGGAATAGGCGACGAACACATTTTCAGTTTTTTTCATGTAATTTCCTTATTACTTGAAGTATCTTTCTAAAATTTTGCACCCAGCATGATTTTTTCATGCTGAATCCATTTCTGCAGTCAAAAACTGTTATGACCACTATTTTATAGTAAAAATGAACAAGAAATGCCAAAAATTGTATGTTGCGAAACCATGGATGAAAATATTTTCAGTTTTATTTCTTTAATTTCATATTACTATGAGTTATCTTTCTAAACTTTTGCACCTAGCATGATTTTTTCATGGTAAATCTATTTCTGCAGTCAAAAAACTGTTATGGACATTCTTTCTTTGTGAAAAAATGAACAAGAAAAGCAAAAAAAAAAAAAAAATTATAAACAACAGTGCTATTGTCAGAAGTTTATAGAAGTTAAAACTTCAGAGCAACAAATTAATTTAATTTCTATCTAACCTTATAGGCTACATTAACTTGTGTATTTTATATAATTGTGATTATGGAAAAATGTACATAATTATGTATACATATATATGACAAAAATAACTTCCTTATACAGGTAGTTCATGTATATGTTTTGATTTATTTTCATTACTTTTGAATACCAGTATGACAAAATGTATAAAATACAGGCAAATCCTTTAATTCCAGGAGGTCATGCTTCTTTTGAGTGGTTAGGTAACATATTATTATTTTTCATCATTCACATTTAAATTTTTGCATAACACTTAATATACCTGTAATAAATTAGTAAATCCATTCATGGCGAGAACACTGTTTGAGTACATACTCAAATATTTCTGAGGATTTCTTCAAATGAGCCATATATATTATAATTTTGATTATTTACAAATTTATCCATTCGATATGCAAACAAGTCCAATTACAGAATAATTTTGGGTTTTTGTTTGTTTTTTTTTCCCTTAGAATCATGAAAAGTTAGTTGAGCTTGATCAGAACTGCATGAGCAAATTTGGTGACTTAGTTTTATATAATGCTGATGTTAGTAGGCCATTTGGCAGAGATATTCTGTCTTAAAAACAGGCTTACTAGAAATTCGAATTTTCAACAGTGCAAAACTAACATTTATTATTTGTGAAAAAATAAATCTCTGGAGATACAAATAAATTAGATCTAGCTAGGTTTCTGAAAAACTTTTCAAGTGTAGATTCAGTATTTAAATTTAAACAATATTTTGTTTTCTCAATTAAAATACATACAGAGTCTACTGCAGTAATTATTAATGATTTAGATGTAAAATTTTATTGATTGTATCATGTCACATATGACCAAGTGCTACTGGTCATTGTAAAGACAGTTCACCCAGAGTTTTGGCCTTCAATATCTGTCATAAATTCAATATATGAATATAAAATTTACCAAAGGCAACCATGATTTTTTGCTCAGGATTTATTTTTAGTACATAGACATCATAAAAACTCAAAATTATCTCAAATATTACATTTTATTTATGTGCATTGAGTGACTTATTTCCTTCGGTCATATGCAAATTAGCGATAGACGCTGATCAATGTCGGATGTCTAAAAAGCTCATAAAAAGACATATTAGCGTTTTTTTTTAGAAGCTGAAACATTTTTAATTGATTATATTTGGAATTAAAACATGATAGATGTGGATAATTCATTTTAAATGTAGCGGATTCCGACAGTCACTTTGTTAACCTTTTACCCGTAGGTTAAATCCAAGATAGCGCCAACTGAAGCATGGGTTGTCTTCAATTGCACCGGTGCACTAAAAAAGTTTGACGCTCGATGCAAGGTAGTAAATCATGTCGTAGAATGCTGATTAATATGTCAAAATTTAAGTTAGAACACGGTCTTTTTAAAAATGGATAAACAAAAGTGCAATACCTAATGACCATTATGCACATCGCGGTCAAAGATTCACTTCTGCAAATTCTACAAAAACAATATTTTTACAAATGTTCAACATCCGTGGCATAGAAAAATTCATTCTTTGATTGGATATAAAATTTCATGAATATTTATTAACATTTAGGCACTCGCAAATGTGTTTGATTTCCATAGACCATTGGACAGCTTGTCCGTCACTACAGCCAAAGCGATATCGATGAAAATGTGCCGATTTTTATTTTTAACTCGCAAAATCAGCACATTTACACTAATAAAAAGCAATACATACAATTGGAAAGTACATTTATTTCTCTTTCAGATGGTATATAATATATAAATATTCTGAAATAAATGATGCCTGAAGTTGAGACTTAAAAACCATAAACATAAAAATTTGATTAATTCTAGTGTGTTATCGATACGAGCTGGGGTTGCTAGAAGTAACACAATATCCAAAAAATTGATCAAAAGATGTCCAATATAATGGAAATCGATTTTAACTATGTTAACAATCCTTCATTCTTGAAAAATTGTCACTTAAATAAATTTTAAGTGTAATGCATTGGCCCCGAAGACGGCACATGTCTCATTGTAAACAATGATGATGGTTATGTTTGGGCATGCTTAATGCTTAAACATATCTCATGAACATTATGGCTTGCCCTGAACTTGGGTTACTTCCCGTACCGGAGAGTTACATTGACCTATAAAGTTTTGATATGGCTCAATGAGAAAATAATAGCAGGTTTGTGTGCCAAGCTACTACAGTTTGAAAAGTAAAGTTTGCAGGAAATATTAAGGGTACAAATGTTCCATTGTATGTTGTACATGACCTTTTTCACCCTCAAAGCATTAAGTGCACCGAAATATGGTTACGCTAGCCTACATAGTAAATTACCTCTGAGTTTCGGATACAGCCTCCTGTTTAGCTTCCTCTAACTGTAATCGAAGATTTTGGTTTTCCTCTCGAAGCTGTGAAGATTTACAAAATCATTGTTACTATAAGAATGATGAAATCATGAATATTTGATGATCATATACAATGTACATGTAACTCTGTAATATTTACATACATGTATCTTTCAAGTCTGTCATAGCAAAGACAGGACTCTCTCAACTTATTCTAGGACAGATGCAAGGCGGGGGAGGAAGGGGTTGGGGTGGTAATTATGAACATTAATGATGTTTTTCCTCAAATCAGGAAAATAATTAATAAATTGTATAAGTTTTAAATACAAAAAAGACTAATTATTCCTTCACTTCAGTATTATGTTGTTTGTTGAAATAAACCCAGATATTCTGATTGCAACTTCTTTATCACCCAAATATTTTAAAATGAAGGGGTGATGACTGGCATCAAACTAGCATCTAGATGACAAAAAACCGATTTTTTTACAATCCCCAAGTTTTACCAAAGTTAAGCAGTTTACATGTATTACTAGATTTGGAAAAATTAGAGTTTTCAGTTGGAAAAAAAGATAATCCTTTATTTTAGATTGGGAAAAGGCATCTTTGAAGGAACCAAAGTAAAAAATATCAAGAGGCCCAATAAAGTACAGAATTTAAACTGGTTATGTGTCAAATATGTAAATACATACATGTATACATTGCCAAAAACAAATTTTATACCTTTCTACACTCCAACTCTAAGTCACCATTGACCTCAAGGACAGTAACAGAATTTGTGGTTGTGTGTATAGCATTCTTTGATGTGGTGTTCTTTGAAGATGAAGATGGCAGAAAATCTGTATCAGAATAATTTTCCTGACTATTAAACACACTGTCTGACAAGAAATCCGGCAAACTGACAGGTTTTTTCTCCACTCTCTGTTTGGATGTTCTTGATGGTAAAGCTATGTCTGAATTCACATCTAATGCTTTATCATTATCTATAGAATTTGACCTATTTACACTTGTCAAATCATCTTGAAAACGTTTTGTATTTGTCACTGAATCAATGTGTGAACTTTCAACAGTGAAATCAGGCAAATAATTTCCAGAATTTGTTCGTTCTCTAGATTCTGAAGGATTACTCAAACTTTCACTTGGAAAACAGAAATCTGGTAACCCTGCATCTGCCGGTCTAGCCCTAGCACTTGTTTGGTCGCTATAACGATCTTGAACAAAGTCGGGTAAATCTGTTGCTAAATCTGGCGTATTCTGTGACAGACTCCCATTCTTGTGCAACCGAGGTTTCTGTGAAGTCTTTGATCTTGCACCATTACTTGAGCATTCCAGGAATTTTTTAAATGAAAAAGGATTTTCATCCCCTGATTTTTTCTTCTGCTTTGAATTTGACGTTTGAGGTGGTTCATCTGAAAAGCAATCAATTTGATAAATTAGTTTTACTATGTAATACATATAATATAGTTGAAATACAAAATATCTTAAATACCAATTTTCATACTTTATAAACTTAGAATTATGAGCAATAGGCAATCTATGTACAACTTACATGCATACATTTTTTATGAGTTTCAGATGTAAAGTCAAATGTGTATAGGAAACTGGTACATGTCGCTGGTAGCTTCTCAATATAGTTTGTGACATGACACTTCTGGAGTCACCAAGCATTTCTAGGGTCACAACGAGAATGACACTTATGAATTTTGTGACATGACATTTCTAGGGTCACCAAGAGACTGACACTCCTGTACTTTGTGACAAGACATTTCTGGAGTTACTTAGAGACTAACACTCGTGTAATTTGTGACATACCGGTAGCATTTCTGGGGTCACCAAGAGACTGACACTCCTGTATTTCTGACATAATATTTCTAGGGTCACCAAGAGACTGACACTCCTGTACTTTGTGACAAGACATTTCTGGAGTTACTTAGAGACTAACACTCGTGTAATTTGTGACATAGCATTTCTGGGGTCACCAAGAGACTGACACTCCTGTATTTCTGACATAATATTTCTAGGGTCACCAAGAGACTGACACTCCTGTACTTTGTGACAAGACATTTCTGGAGTTACTTAGAGACTAACACCCATGTAATTTGTGACATAGCATTTCTGGGGTCACCAAGAGACTGACACTCCTGTATTTCTGACATAATATTTCTAGGGTCACCAAGAGACTGACACTCCTGTACTTTGTGACATGGCATTTCTGGAGTTACTTAGAGACTAACACTCGTGTAATTTGTGACATAGCATTTCTGGGGTCACCCAGAGACTGACACTCCTGTATTTCTGACATAATATTTCTAGGGTCACACACACACACACACACACACACACACACACACACACACATACAGAGAGAGAGAGAGAGAGAGAGAGAGAGAGAGAGAGAGAGAGAGAGAGAGATTGAGAGAGAGAGAGAGAGAGAGGGAGAGAGAGCAATTACGTTTTACTACACGGTACACCACTGTAACACCTAGGAATTGCAGGATTATTGTCTAATTTCTGTTGGAAATCAAATGTAACTAAAGTTAATCTGTCAAGTTCTTTTTCAAAACCGATCAACAGTTACTATCAAGGTGAAAGTTTGGCATGCAGCCAATGATGATCGGCACATCAAGCGTACATGGTCTACTTGGGATAATTTAGCAAATCAATTTCAAACTCTCGGAAAAGAAGTTGTTGTAACTTTCAGTGTTTAATGTCATAATTTTAGTAGTAGTAATACTATTATGATTAACAAAAATTAGTGAAGGGCAGAGTTTATTTACATGCATGGGTACAACTGAACAGGACATTACCAAAGCGACTGTGATATTCTCAGTCTAACAAGACATGGGATTTATCTATTGTTTATTACCTGTAGGGTGTGAGGCTGTAGTGATAGTTAATTAATGTAGGCACCCCATGGAGAAGTTGAATACAAAACGCATCAGCTGACAGTGTCACAGAGTTAATCAATGTCAAAGAAATATGCCGTCATAGTGTAGAGTGAAATTTTGCATATGATTACACTATAGTTAGAAAGAGAATCACAATGGTTTTTGGTTGTTTTTGTCATCATTTTCGTGGTGCTGAGTGTTTGACAGAATAAACACCACATTTGTACTGTAGTAACCAAAATACGAAGACAACACAAAATAGAAGTGGTGACAAAAAAATAACAGGTCTAAAATTACCTGTCCGAAGGTATAGGCCTAGGGACACTTGAACATGTGAAAAACTGGTCACATACCGGAATACATTTTACTGGCCACACATTGCCAAATAAAACCACCAAAGTAAACTAATAACACTCATTCATATTTCAGTCTTTCTAAAAATAAAGTACGAAAATTAAGTACCGTAATTATTTTTACTAAACCCAAACTATTTCACAGGTATCTCGTGCTCCATGTCGGACCGATGACAAAAATTACCACTTTATAAAATTATAATATAAATTAACAAAAACATTAGAACGTACTCTAGATACATGAAAAACACACACGAGTAGTGTCTAAAATAGTCATTTAATTTGGTAGAAGTGAATGATGGCAACAGACAGGAAGGATTAGAAATGATATAAAAATGAAGTTCACCTCACATGAACATATCCATAAGACGAAGGAAGGGAAATAATTGGATATTTTCTAACAAGACATAAGTTTTATTTGCATGTACATTTATTTTTAACAAACATTTTACATGTAAATTAAAATTTCTAGCCATTTGAAAACAGCGGAAATTCAGCGAGTTTGCCGACATTCCCAATCAACATAGGCCTACTGCAGTAGAGCTGTCTGACCCAATCTCAGGCGATTACCTGAGGCTATTTAAATTGATCAACCATGAAATTAACATAGACTTGACACGGGTAATTGGGACAGTTAACAGATTAAGGAATACACAATAGGGAAGAGGGTTTCACAAATAGAATATTTTAGTAATCAGGCAATTTCGCCAAATGATTTTTGGGGGGTGGGGAGGCTATTGACAGCATGAAAAAGGGCATGGCGCTGGAAAAATGGGCATGGCATTTCAAAAAAGGGCATGGCGCCACGCCATGCTATGTTGCTCTAGATTCAACACTACCTCATAACAGTAGGTATCAACCATTTTATTTTAATCAGCCAAAACCAGCGTACCCAGCAAACTTGGCTCAGACTATACAAAGCTGTTCTCACATCAAGGCAGTGCCTTTCAAATCACATTATGAGTACATGGTATAAATCAACCTAGAAAAACTAGGTACTTGGAGATATTTTTACTCATATTACTTGTCGGTAGACATTTCAATCAACACAATCAATATAATTTATAAATAACAAGCATATCATGACAGAACCAACTCTACAATGAACCCAGAATCAGTGAATGTCTACCTGTCGCTTCAACAATTGCACTTGCCCTTTGTCGAGACATGTTACTGACATCTGGTAACACTACTTCACAATCATCGTTAAAGTCTTTCCTAGTATTCGCGTTTACTTTTTTGGACTTGTCCTTCTTCTGAATGAAATTTTTAAAGGAAAATGGGTTGTCTTTATCATCCTCACCACCTTCCGCCATATTTACATTGGTAAAATATTTTGCATACCGAGCCCGATATGATATTGACTATTTATTGGCCTCTTGGACTCTCAGCTTGATTCCACAGATATTCTAAAAATTTGATCTATTAAAGTTAATTCGAATAGCTTTCATACCAAAGGAATTCGAGTCTTTTTAAGCGGTCTTCAGATTTGGTCAGAAGCTTCAATAGGGCAAGGGTAACACCAAATGTAGATTTAGTGATCCTCAGTGGTACCCAAAACTAAATCTACCAAAATTTGACAAACTCTGGAAGTTTACCAAAAAGAGCATAAAACCTTCTATCTAATTTGTGAAATTTATTAAACCTACCCTGGGAGCATAGGTTCAAGGTCTTGAGTGGGCCAATATGGCCATACAGTGCCGATATTGTGTTTTATCTTAGAAAATTTTCCTCTCTTCTCCTATGCATTGAAAATCGAAATTGAATATCTGACAGGAAGTCGCATAAAGTTTGTAAATGAAAAGGGGTTAATGAAAAGGGGTTAGGGGCCAGAGGGGGCCATAAAGGACCCCAAATAGGACTAAAACTTAGTTTATCTTTAAAAATCTTTTCTCACGAACTAATTATCAGATGACTTGCACATTTATTATGCATTGTTTTGCGAATAAAAACAAAATCTGCCCACAATCGAGCCACCTATAATTAGCGCTTCAAATGACAGGGTACAGTTGTATACAAATGGCTTAATTATGAACTAAAAACTAATTGACTTGTACGGACAGGCTACAAAGATGTCAGGGTTAGAGTAGGTGTAGGCCTATGAGGAAGTTGTTAAGTCTTATTTATGGATCCCAAATGAAAAGTGGATAAAACCATTATGGGTCAAATTTTATACAACTTTGAAAAATCTGGAACCCATGATCAGCCTATTCTCACTGTACAATCATGTTCTACCCAGTTGATTGTTGATTAACCAGGACTATAACAAAAAATGATATCATGTTCTCACTTTTTGGTAAAACCCTGGAAAATAAAACAAGGTGAGAACACGATACCTTTTCCAGAGAAGCGTGTCTCCAGATTCCCTAACAGAATGCTCTCCTTATATATACATTAAAGTTATGGTATAGTTTTCAATTCTCTGAATTGTAAAACTTTAATGTAACGTATACATTATCATGTAAAGCTAAAACTCAACTATACATTTATTAAACATGTTGGTACGCGAATCAATACTTCTTTCAAATCAATAATTGTGAGCCGTTTTATGATCAGCGATATATAACAGACAGAATGCAAAATACTTCCGTGTTCTTTCGGCTGTCAGAGCGCTTTTAAAAAGACCGAAACTGGAGCACAGTACAGGTTTTCCGAGAATTCTATTATTGGTAGTTCGATCCACCTGGGGTGTATGTCGGTAAAGATAAGAAAGCAGGTATGAATAATGTTTTAACAATGTACGAAATAATTTAAGTTTACCAAATATAAACACATATATATATATTTTAAAATGACGATAGGATAGAGTAAACTGGTATTTAGTTCATGTTTTATCAGAATTAAAGAAAAGCCGAATCTTTCTTCTTTCGTTTTGATTTGAAAATTTGACCCGTGTGTGTGCGTGTACGTGTGTGTGTGTGTGTGTGTGTGCATTGGGATCCACCGAACTCGCACTGCTTTTAGATGGTGAAAATAATTTGTTACATATTTCAGCCTTATTAGATAACTTTAAGCATCAGATGTGTTATATGCCTATGTCACTTTTGTTTTTTGCTTAATCTTTATTTCAGCATAGAACCCAAATATTCTTACACCATTATTCTGGTGTCACTGTGAGTGATATATATATATAGTCGAAGTTCAAGGGACAACTTTGAAAAGTTCGAAACATCGGGACTTCGCGAATTGACCCATGGATGATCGTTTGTGTTTTCACAGGGTCTATAACGTGTATATGACCATTTCAGACATGTACAGTCATTATGATTTGATAATTAGAGCTAAATTTAACTAAATTTTCGTGAAATTAAAACATTGAGTGTTT
Organism: Atrina japonica; assembly: GCA_030159075.1. Lineage (NCBI taxonomy): Eukaryota > Metazoa > Mollusca > Bivalvia > Pterioida > Pinnidae > Atrina > Atrina japonica. Next base: position 264,979 of record BROG01000588.1, on the reverse strand, counting down.
ATGAGAAGGAGAAAAATTATTATGGGACGATCTCGTACACATGCAAATTTTGACTTCGAATTATATGTTGGAATTTTCGTTGTTTTTATAGAAATGGGCCCAAATATTTATTTGAAATATCGAGAAATTCGACTGATAAAAGTTCGAATTATAGAATGTTTATAAATAGCGTTAAATAACAAAATTACTCTGGACTTTTGTGAATAGTTCGAAAAAAAAAGAAAAAAAAGAGAAATTCGACTCATTGCAGTTCGACTCCTCGAAGTTCTATTGTAACATATTTTGTACTAATAAGGATTAAAACTATGCTGCCAGAGATATATAGATCCCTTACACCGAGTTGTACAAATCACTTGGTAGATAAACTGAAACATGATGACTGAGGTTAATTCATAGGGGTAAAAACGCCAATAAAACACAGCACGAGTTCAAAATAATCGCACACAAATAAAAGAGACAAAACTCATGTAACTATTCGGTGATTTAAGATACAATCGATAAAACTCCTCGTGTGATATAAATTTTGACAAAGATGACTTCAACACCTATTTATAATTTTAAAGTTGACATATATAGACCGGTGTTACGTGAAAAAGTACCCGTCGTAGATCCGGGATTAATATTCTACGTCGAAATTTTACCTGTGATCTCGTAGTAATGGTCCGTTTCAACATTTCTGTCATTAGTCCCATGAAAAAGTTACCCCCATAGAAAAGCGACTCCATACATTTGAAGGAACAGAAAATTGAAAAACATAATAATCGATGATACCCAATTCTTGACACGGAATGAATACACCATCTCCACGCGTACGGAGCCTTGTCACACACACACTTCTCCGCATTTAAAAAAATAGTAATAATAATAATAATAGTAATAATGATAATAAAATAGATAAATCAATAAATAAAATAAAAAAATTACGCCCCTCTTTGAAAATTCCTGGATCCTCCCTGACCCCCCACTTAAGTGTTACCAAAAAATAAAATATAGCTACATTCATTTTAGGGTTCACGTTATAGGCAACTATGACATTGTAGAAGTTACCGTTGTATCTTGGAAAGAGGAGGGGTTAACCCCGTGTTCATGCTGAATGTTTAATTTTTCTATAGTAAATATAGTATACCTGGGCAAATGGCTGGGCATACCAGAGGTTTCTGAGCGACGCCCAATTGCAGGAGTAGGAGTTAGGGGTGGTATATGTCATTTCACATGCTGACTATGTCAGTAGTAATAGGCAGCTCCCTGGCACGCAATGTGAAATTTGCCGCCAGGGGGCGCTTTTAAACGATTTTTATGAAACGATTTTTTCATGACCGCCTGTCATCAGATATGCTGGCTACGTCTGATTAGTCAATTCATGGCGAAATGCGTGTCTGTGATGGAAGTGGAAGGTTGTGGAGGCGGCCATCTTGGATAACGAGCCAATGAGAGCCTTCGTTACAAGGTGACGAGAGGTCACGTGAGTTCACGAGAGGTTAACAGCTTAAGATAGAAGATGGGTTTTTCCAGTTTTTGGTTGAGAGTGAATCTATTTTTAAAACCGAAACTTTGGATTTTTCCAGGTTTGAGTGAAATCAGTAGCTGGTGTCCTAGTAGGTTGTACTAAGACTTTAAGAGTTTATGAGTATGTTCAACGGGAGATCACTCTGTATAGACTCTATAGGTAGGACAAAAGGGAGATCACTGTGTATAGTCTCTATAGGTGAAATATCGCTCTGTATAGACTCAAGGGCTGGAACAAAGGGAGATTACTCTATAAGAACTGCATACACTAAAACAGAGAGGGAGGTGGGTAGTGAAACCGAAAGTATAGGGAGGGTAGCCATCCTGGCTATGGAAACATGGGATATCTAGTTTCATGGATAGATAGGGATTCAAGGCTAACGAAGGATACTTCATTTTACCGGAAACGAGAGACTGACTAATCTCACGGCAGGAGAGATACATAGAACATGAAAGTGAGTAACGTACTCAATGTTTGTAGGGTGATCAAATGGCACCTGATCCCACCTCTTGGTTTCCAGAGGTCCATGTTTATCCATTTTTACCGGATTTGTATCTATGTCCTGGACATTCTATTGATTTATACTTTGGAATCTGAAATTTTTTTTATATGTGTACCGTTCTCAAAGTTTGCTAAAGTGATAAAGGGTGTACCGTTCTCATAGTTTGCAAAATGATCAAGTGTGTAACGTTCTCAAAGTTTGCAAAGTGATAAAGTGTGTAATATTCTCATTAGCCGGAATCCCTATCTATCCAAGAAACTAGATATCCGGTGATTCCATATCCAAGATGGCTTCCCTTCCTATACTTACAGTTTACTACCCACCCTCCCTCTCTGGTTTAGTGTATACGGTCCATATAGAGTAATTTCCCGCTGATCCATTCCTACAGTCTATACAGAGTAATCTCCCTTTGTTCCAACCCTAGAATTTATACAGAGTGATCTCCCCTTTGTCCCACCCATACAGTCTATACAGAGTAATCTCTTTTTTGTCCTCTCATACAGGCTATACAGAGTGATCTCCCTTTGTTCCACCTATAGAATCTATACACAGTGATCTCTATTTTGTCCTACCTATAGAGTCTATACAGAGTGATCTCCCTTTGTACATACTTATAAACTCTAGTCTTAGTATAAGGATAACATGTTCAAGCTTAACTCACGGTTACGGGCTCGGCCTACCGTTTCTATCGCTTGATACGGGATCGGTAACTCTCGCTAACTCTCGCCGACTGTGGCGACACCTACTACTGTTTACACTCCAACTCTCAAACCTGGAAAAACCCAAAGTTTCGGTTCTAAAAATAGATTCACTCTCAACCCAAAACTGGAAAAAACCCAACTTTAGCCGTTGTCCTCTAGTGAACTCACTTAACCTCTCGTGACCCCGACTACTTGTAACGAAGGCTCTCATTGGCTCATTGTACAAGATGGCCGCCTCCACAACCTTTCTCTCCTGGTCATAGACACGCCTTCAAATTCAACAGTTCAACAGAACCTCACCTCCGGTATGACTTGCTTCCGGTATGAAACACTTCCGGTTATGACGTCACACGTGGTTCCATGGCACGCATTTTGAATTGAACAATTAAAATCCAGCATTCTGAAGACGTCACCAAAAACCGTCAAAAGGCGCGCCCTGGCGGCAAAATTCAAAATGCGTGCCAGGGAGCTGCCTGTTACTACTTCTGTCGCATATGCCCTAAACTCCTAGGAAGGGAACAAGGTTTGTGTAGGAGGGGGTAAAATGACATTTTGTGGCCAAAATTTCTTATAATTAATGGCGGAGTAGAAAGGTAAAAAAGAGTTTCTGAGCTACACGTACGGTATGGAAGGAAGGGATGTGCATTACCTCTCAGTAAGGTGGGTATGGCCGCTCACATGCACACATATTCCCTAGACCCCAGGAAAGGGACACTTGGGGTAGAATAGGCACTTTAAGACTGAATTTTTAATTGATAACTGGGCTTACCAGGAGTTTCTGAGTGATGCCAAAGGTATTGGAGGTAGAAGTGGGTATGATCTCTCAGATGCCCTATGCCAGGATATGCATAGTATGTGTACTTAGATATAAGAGGGAATTTATATCGATCATAAAATGAATAAAACTGAACTAGAAAATCTTTCCATACAGGAAACTTTTACCTGTAGCCTATTGTTTGACAGAGTAAACCGTAGCCCGGGATAATTTCTACACAAAGAACTTTCCCCAGTGGAAGTGTTCCATCGTAAATAGAAAATCTCACCCGAGATATATTTCCTCTACAGTATTATATCAATAATATAATTCAATTTTTGTATAAAACAGTAACTGTAATTGGCCGTTGCATTAATTTTATTTCTCGATACAATGGTTTGGTTCCTTAGACATGCCCACTTCCGGAAATGCTCTCCGATGTCATGATAAGGATGTCGTTGCACAAAATCAAATGGACGAAGCTTCCAAGCCTTCTAATTTCACTTTAAGCTCCAAGAATTTGTCGACTGGACTTTTGTCTAACTCTTCATATGCCAACTGTATCTTTCACTTAAATCTGAATAGATAAATTTCTTTCATAACCAGCCCTTGTTACATTGTGTGTCGTCTCCACTGATTCAGAATGGCTGACTAGCATTTTATGTTAGAGGTTGGTAAGGACAACCGAGAGTAGCGGATATATTCTTCCGCTTTCATTGATATGTTTAGTTGACGTTTTTAGTTAAAAATTAAAATGTGAGACCAATTTATTCTTATTTTGAATTAAATCATAAGGATTAACTTTAACAATTTTGTAATGTATTGAGAAATATTATGCTTTGAGGCGGTGCACACTATTTTACAATCCGGATTATAAAGTGTGCACCGCCTCAAACCATATTTATTTCTCAATACAGTGTGATTGTTAAAGTTAATCCTTAAATACAAGTATTAACATGAAAAGATAATTACAATTTGAGTTATCTTCCGTTTATTAATCAATTATTTCATAAATATGATTAAATATAACAACTATTACATTCTCCCCTGACTTGTGACTTTGTCGTCTTTTTGTATATTCCTAAAAGGAAAATGGAGTAAAATGTTGTAGTAAAGAGGACTATACAAGGTCATCACAAGAACGGATTAAATAGAATAGAACGGTTTATAAGTAGTATATCAACACATAATTGTGCCAATATATAACAGTATATTATATATGAATTTATTATTGATATCAATGGAATTCCATTAAATGGCCATATATATAATTGACACAGGGATATCGAAAACCGCGTTTAATGTCAACGTTCCGCAAATTTTACGGTCGGTATAATAGTATTGTTTGCGACTACTCTGTTTCACTGGGTGAAATGTTGAGTTGCCTTTTCGTTGGCGATTGTTGAGACGTCTGTACCAATTGTGACGAGGATACACCCTTCACGTATTTCATTGGACTTGACTGTGGACTCACGGCGGGTGTGACCGGTCGGCAGGGGATGCTTACTCCTCCATGGCACCTGATCCCATCTCTTGGTTTCCAGAGGTCCGTGTTTGTCCATTTTTTCCGGATTTGTATCTATGTCCTGGACATTCTATTGATTTATACTTTGGTATCTGAGATATTTTATAAATACTATTGTTTCTAATTTTACTACTTGTACTTGATGCACAATGACAAATAAGAGTATAACTAGGCTTATACAATTCATATACTCCTATATATTTTGTAAAAATAAGGTCAGATCTAGTGTGGTATGCATACAATGTATACAAAAAGTAAGGTGAGTTAATCAATTGCAAGTGAAAAAGTGCCAAACTGGGTTTCTCAAGCAATTTTCACAAAATATATAGGTATTTATGAATTTGTATACCTGTGTTTATCTCTTTTTTGCTATTGTATATCAATCTAAAGTTGGAAATCCGAAAGTCAATTAAAACAATTACCCCACAGCTCTTTAAGTACATGTATGCATGTAAACATACAATTTATTAGTGTATAAACAGTACGTCATTTTGAATTATCATACATAACACAATAAATGCAAGTACAGTTTGAACTTTCAATCTCAAGGTGATTTTCAATGCCTAATGCTATATCTTCAATGCCTAATGCTATATCTTCAATGCCTAATGCTATATCTTCAATGCCTAATGCTATATCTGTAGGTAGTCAAGGCTCCCACCACTCCAGTGGTAACATGTCTCGTTGGGCTGTACACGTGTACCATGACGATGTGTACAATATACTGATTACAGCCTCCTTTATGTTTTGGTGTCAAAGTCCCTAGCATCGTAATCAATGTCTTATTGAAATTCTCAATTTGATCATTACCCATGGGATGTTAGGGAGTGGTGTGTGATTTCGTGATATCCAACAGGATGCGCTATTCTTTAACGATGTTATTTTCAATATTGGCACCTTGTAGTTTTGATGTAATTCAGTAATATACTATAAAACTTTGGTAGATAGCTTCAGCTGTTGTCTTTGCTGTCATAATTCTTGTTGGTACTACCACCGCATACTCGGTAAAATGATCTGTATAGATACAAACCACATTTAGAGGGCTAGTCTTATAAAATCCATATATACTAAATCCAGTGGTTCTGATGTGGTACCACTGACTAGTGGTGCAGTTTGGCGTGTTTACCTGCTACCAGTTTCACAAAGAGTCATACGTAAATTCTTCGTCAAAAGCTGTCATAAGTATTAAGGAATTTCCGTACCGGTTTTGACAAAATCTCGTAATTTTCGCTATTTTCAAAATGGAAGAAACCAACTAATATTTCAAGTTTGTGAAATAAACACTTTTATATGCTAATAATGTAGAAGACATATATTTTTTAAATAAATAAGTTTTAAGAAATTAGAAATGTGATTAACATTTCAAATTAATGCCCGAATTGGAGTCGATGTCGGAAAATTGCAGTCATTAAAATCCCTGTGTCAAGCAACATACCATTTTCAAAATTAAATCCCGAAGCTATCCTATGGCGTAGAAACATGGTTAATGGCTTGAAATTTTCGGAAAAACCGCAATTTTCCAAATATGACTGGGAATGGTCTATCTAATTTCAGTTACGGTGTGTAAAATATTTCTTTAGAAAACATGAAAAATAAAAATGGTCGTTGCCATGTTTTCGATCATTCCCAGTCAGATATCAATAGCCCCACCCCTGCTAACCATCCCAAACCATGGTTTCACTCTGCAAACAACACTAACTCGCGGAAACGATCAGATCTAGATGCTGGGGTCATCTCGTATTTAAGAAAGCGAGAGAGTTGTCGTTCGTTGGTGCCCGAAATCTCCGGATGATTTCCGTCCTCCTTGACTTCAAACGCCAACTCGCAGTCAACATTGTGTTATACTAACGTATATGCCTTTATATTATAAGTGATAAAATGACTTTTACGATAGAACTTTGCCAAGGAGACACATCCCGCATGATTTGAAGACGCGTAACAAAACAGAAATAAAATTCTAACTCCAAATAGAAGTTGTAATATGTGCGCGATTCGATACTAACGGAAAAAATCTGCAACCTTTACAGATTTTCCTTAAAATTACGATCTCTTTTGTGAAAATTACTTAAATATTTACTTAAGGATTCCGTAAGTAAAACACTTACGGAAATACTTATGATTCTTTGTGAAACAGGCTGCAGGTTTTTTACCCATATTTCGTTAGTACTCTGTACAATATTCATTGTTTTAGTTGTAGTCTATCAAAGTTCTGGAGAAGAGCAGAATTATATATTGATACAATGGGCTGGTCTTTTCTAGGCTTGAACTTTTGTTGGATGAAATCTGACCACGTTGCTAAATTTGGGTCCTCAAATAATACAAATGATATACAACTTGCTGTGACGTACATCTAAAACATCTGCTGAGGTTGGTAAACACTCAATATAGGGGATGCTATTCCATTGTAACAGGGATCATTCAAGTATCTTTTTCTTAATAAAAACAAGAATTTACCTGTTGGGATCGCAGTATTTTTTTGTCAAGTTTATAACACAATGTAGCTAGTATATTTCTTACACAAATCTATATATCGCTGTATCGTGATTGGCATTATTTATGGATAAACATTTATCTATTATTTTAGACAAGTTACGTCGACCGTGAAGATGACGAGCTCGGACGAATATATTCTTGTTGCCGCCATTGATTTTGGAACGACTTTTTCCGGATACTCCTTTTCTAGCAAATTTGATTTTAAAAAAGATCCCTTGAAGATTCATGCGAACCAGGCTTGGAGTTCAGGCGGAAAAAATCTGGCATCACTGAAGACTGCAACTGCCCTTCTGCTCAATGAAAATGGAAAGTTTGAGTCCTTCGGTTTTGACGCCGAGACCAGTTATGCAAATTATATGTTGGACGGCAAACATTTGAATCACTACTTTTTCCACAGATTTAAAATGAAGCTTTACAACAACAAGGTAAGAAGCTTTTCCCAAAATAACGAGATGCAAATTAAACATCAACCAATTTGATAACTGATATGATTAGCAAGTTACATACATGTACTTGAGGCTAGCAAGTTACATACATGTACTAAAGGCTAACAAGTTATATACATGTACTAAAGGCTAGCAAGTTATATACATGTACTAAAGGCTAACAAGTTATATACATGTACTAAAGGCTAACAAGTTATATACATGTACTAAAGGCTAACAAGTTATATACATGTACTAAAGGCTAACAAGTTATATACATGTACTAAAGGCTAACAAGTTATATACATGTACTAAAGGCTAACAAGTTATATACATGTACTAAAGGCTAACAAGTTATATACATGTACTAAAGGCTAACAAGTTATATACATGTACTAAAGGCTAGCAAGTTATATACATGTACTAAAGGCTAGCAAGTTATATACATGTACTAAAGGCTAGCAAGTTATATACATGTACTAAAGGCTAACAAGTTATATACATGTACTTGAGGCTAACAAGTTATATACATGTACTAAAGGCTAGCAAGTTATATACATGTACTTGAGGCTAACAAGTTATATACATGTACTAAAGGCTAGCAAGTTACATACATGTACTAAAGGCTAACAAGTTATATACATGTACTAAAGGCTAGCAAGTTATATACATGTACTAAAGGCTAGCAAGTTATATACATGTACTAAAGGCTAGCAAGTTATATACATGTACTTGAGGCTAACAAGTTATATACATGTACTAAAGGCTAGCAAGTTACATACATGTACTAAAGGCTAACAAGTTATATACATGTACTAAAGGCTAGCAAGTTATATACATGTACTTGAGGCTAACAAGTTATATACATGTACTAAAGGCTAGCAAGTTATATACATGTACTAAAGGCTAGCAAGTTACATACATGTACTAAAGGCTAGCAAGTTATATACATGTACTAAAGGCTAGCAAGTTATATACATGTACTAAAGGCTAACAAGTTATATACATGTACTAAAGGCTAGCAAGTTATATACATGAACTAAAGGCTAACAAGTTATATACATGTACTTGAGGCTAACAAGTTACATACATGTACTAAAGGCTAGCAAGTTATATACATGTACTTGAGGCTAACAAGTTACATACATGTACTAAAGGCTAGCAAGTTACATACATGTACTAAAGGCTAGCAAGTTATATACATGTACTAAAGGCTAGCAAGTTATATACATGTACTTGAGGCTAACAAGTTACATACATGTACTCAAGGCTAGCAAGTTACATACATGTACTAAAGGCTAGCAAGTTATATACATGTACTAAAGGCTAGCAAGTTATATACATGTACTTGAGGCTAACAAGTTACATACATGTACTAAAGGCTAGCAAGTTATATACATGAACTTGAGGCTAACAAGTTACATACATGTACTAAAGGCTAGCATGTTACATACATGTACTAAAGGCTAGCAAGTTATATACATGTACTTGAGGCTAACAAGTTACATACATGTACTAAAGGCTAACAAGTTACATACATGTACTAAAGGCTAGCAAGTTACATACATGTACTAAAGGCTATATACATGTACTAAAGGCTAGCAAGTTATATACATGTACTAAAGGCTAGCAAGTTATATACATGTACTTGAGGCTAACAAGTTACATACATGTACTAAAGGCTAGCAAGTTACATACATGTACTAAAGGCTAACAAGTTACATACATGTACTAAAGGCTAGCAAGTTACATGCATGTACTAAAGGCTAGCAAGTTATATACATGTACTAAAGGCTAGCAAGTTACATGCATGTACTAAAGGCTAGCAAGTTACATGCATGTACTAAAGGCTAGCAAGTTACATGCATGTACTAAAGGCTAGCAAGTTACATGCATGTACTAAAGGCTAGCAAGTTACATGCATGTACTAAAGGCTAGCAAGTTACATACATGTACTAAAGGCTAGCAAGTTACATACATGTACTAAAGGCTAGCAAGTTACATACATGTACTAAAGGCTAGCAAGTTACATACATGTACTAAAGGCTAGCAAGTTACATACATGTACTAAAGGCTAGCAAGTTACATACATGTACTAAAGGCTAGCAAGTTACATACATGTACTAAAGGCTAGCAAGTTGCATACATGTACTAAAGGCTAGCAAGTTATATACATGTACTAAAGGCTAGCAAGTTATATACATGTACTAAAGGCTAGCAAGTTATATACATGTACTAAAGGCTAGCAAGTTATATACATGTACTAAAGGCTAGCAAGTTATATACATGTACTAAAGGCTAGCAAGTTATATACATGTACTAAAGACTAGCAAGTTATATACATGTACTAAAGGCTAGCAAGTTATATACATGTACTAAAGACTAGCAAGTTATATACATGTACTAAAGGCTAGCAAGTTATATACATGTAAAGACTAGCAAAGGCTATACATGTACTAAAGACTAACAAGTTATATACATGTACTAAAGGCTAGCAAGTTATATACATGTACTAAAGGCTAGCAAGTTACATACATGTACTAAAGACTAGCAAGTTACATACATGTACTAAAGACTAGCAAGTTACATACATGTACTAAAGGCTAGCAAGTTACATACATGTACTTGAGGCTAGCAAGTTACATACATGTACTTGAGGCTAGCAAGTTACATACATGTACTAGAGGCTAGCAAGTTACATACATGTACTAAAGGCTAGCAAGTTACATACATGTACTAAAGGCTAGCAAGTTACATACATGTACTAAAGGCTAGCAAGTTACATACATGTACTAAAGGCTAGCAAGTTACTACATGTACTAAAGGCTAGCAAGTTACATACAGTTACTAAAGGCTAGCATGTTACATACATGTACTAAAGGCTAGCAAGTTACATACATGTACTAAAGGCTAGCAAGTTACATACATGTACTAAAGGCTAGCAAGTTACATACATGTACTAAAGGCTAGCAAGTTACATACATGTACTAAAGGCTAGCAAGTTACATACATGTACTAAAGGCTAGGAAGTTATATACATGTACTAAAGGTTAGCAAGTTACATACATGTACTAAAGGTTAGCAAGTTATATACATGTACTAAAGGCTAGCAAGTTACATACATGTACTTGAGGCTAGCAAGTTACATACATGTACTAAAGGCTAGCAAGTTACATACATGTACTTGAGGCTAGCAAGTTACATACATGTACTAAAGGCTAGCAAGTTACATACATGTACTTGAGGCTAGCAAGTTACATACATGTACTAAAGGCTAGCAAGTTATATACATGTACTAAAGGCTAGCAAGTTACATACATGTACTAAAGGCTAGCAAGTTACATACATGTACTAAAGGCTAGCAAGTTACATACATGTACTAAAGGCTAGCAAGTTACATACATGTACTAAAGGCTAGCAAGTTACATACATGTACTTGAGGCTAACAAGTTATATACATGTACTTGAGGCTAGCAAGTTACATACATGTACTAAAGGCTAGCAAGTTACATACATGTACTAAAGGCTAGCAAGTTATATACATGTACTAAAGGCTAGCAAGTTATATACATGTACTAGGCTAACAAGTTATATACATGTACTAAAGGCTAGCAAGTTATATACATGTACTAAAGGCTAGCAAGTTATATACATGTACTAAAGGCTAGCAAGTTACATACATGTACTAAAGGCTAGCAAGTTACATACATGTACTAAAGGCTAGCAAGTTACATACATGTATTACTGGCTAGCAAGTTAGGATACAGATACAAATCTGGCAAACATGGACAATCATAGACCTCTGGAAACCAAGAGGCGGGATCAGGTGCCATGGAGGAGTATGCATCCCTGTCGACTGTTGTTAAATTGTGCAATATAACTTTACAGTTCGACGACTCACGTATTCAAACACTACTGTCTACTAATCTATGTTTTCCTCAAATCCACAAAAATGCAAATCTTTTTAGATAAGCGAAATTTTTAATAAATTGACTACACCCGCAAACAACGCTAGACCATATAATCTACGTTTAACTAAATAAAAAGGAGAAATAGTAAATAGTTGTTAAACCAGACTAAACGAGACTTAGACTATCGTTAAGTAGACGACAAACTTGCCTACTTTAATGCTAGGCCGTATAATCTACGCCTTTCAAAAGTCTACAAATATATGCTGACGAATTTGTTGGAAAATCCGACAAGAAAGTCGTATATGAATATAAAAAATATGTTTATTGACTAACTCATCAGAATATCCGACGAGAAAGTCGTGTGTGAATACAAAAAAAAATATTGACTAACTCATCAGAATATCCGACGAGAAAGTCGTGTGTGAATACGAAAAAAAATATTGACTAATTCATCGGAACATCCGACGAGAAAGTTATTTGTGAATACGAAAAAAATATTGACTAACTCATCGGAACATCCGACGAGAAAGTCGTGTGTGAATACGAAAAAAAATATTGACTAACTCATCAGAATATCCGACGAGAAAGTCGTGTTCTAAAAATAACCAATGTGTACTAGAATGAGACAAAGATAAAAACGATTTAATTCAAACAAGAATTCTGTGATGATTTAGTCAAAATTTTACGCAAAAGGAAAAAATTAACACGTGAAAATCTAAATGTAATTGATAACGATGACTGGATTATCTCGGCTCCGTGAATTTGAACAAAGACAAAAAAATCGATCAAATATGTCTGTTCCGTAAATAAGTAAACAGAACAAAGATAAAGGAACAAAAAAATTAGAACAATATTAGATTTCACCTAAACTATTACTTGAATATATCTCGGTTCCATAAACTCGAAACAAAGAATATTGCGCCAAACTTAAATAGTCCAGATCTACAGGTACAATGACAATGTCGTGAATACACCACAGTTCGGTCAGGAATCACACTTCTGACGACAATATTGTGAGGTGTATTTCTCAATGTGTAAAATAATATTAATATCTACCAAATTAGGATGGTTTGAATGTCTGAAACCATCTGAGGGAGATGCCGGGCCTCACCGGTACGTTAATACGTCCGGCCCCGTCAAGGTCTGTGTAACAACTCCCCATATTAAGCATGAAAAGTACTGTTGTATCCTGAATTTCTAGTTCGCTGGGATATATCGCATTGACATATGTATGGAAATTGTCATTATTAATTGACAAAACGTTGTCGATATATTTAAATGTCAAATTAAATGACATTGCCAGCTTTTTCTTCTTTTGATTCAGCAGTTTCTGAATGAAGTCTGTCTCGTATTAGTAAAGGAACAGGTCGGCCAATAAAGGGGTACAATTGGTACCCATAGGAATACCGACAGTATGTTGAAAGACCACGTCTCCGAACATTACAAATATATTGTCTATTAGAAATTCCAGCATCTCTTTTTTATCAGCTTCAGTGTATTTATGTGTAGAGTCAGAGTAGTGTTGGACAAAATAAATATCATGATAACCAATCACTAGATATTTAATTTTTCGGGTACTACTGTGCTGTATAGCGGAAGAACAAAGACACTTCTTGCAAGTGTACTCGCAAATGTTTATTAGCAATATCAGACACAACCCTCCCAGGAGGCAGAGGGTGAAAACTGAAAGAAATGATAGACAGTCCTTAGTAAAAGATCACAGAAAATTATAGCAATCAAAACATTTACAATAACACGATCAATACAATTACTACATACTATATATCTGAACAGACAGATAGCGACAGTGTGCATGCCACTGCATGAGTAACAAAACAACAACTGATTAAATCGGACAAAATAATACATAAACTGCATGTAATTACGGTGTATCAATAATATCCAACCGGATATGATATATAATTAAAGTTTTGAAGGGGAGTGACCATGTGAGCTATGGATCGGGTTCTAGACTATGGCTAATGCCGACAGAAACCCGCGAAGGATGAAAGTTGTAAATTGTAAATTTGTTAACTCACATAAGTATGACCCCAGCTTGAAAAGCTTATAATGTCAACTATTCAAATAAATGCCATATACATTTAAGAACATATATAAACAAACATATCAATACTCACTTCTTTATGGAGCATAAACATGAGAAACACGTTGTGTGTGTTTGGCTTGGCACGTACGACGGAAAAAGGTGAGAATCAATAAGAATAAGAACCAATAGAACCGCTAGAACCGGAGTCATCATAACCACCTTTAGTGAAAAAAACCAGTTGTCTATGATGCTAAAAAGTCTCTTTTTTAATTTCTTATGTAGAGTTGTTGTATACAGAGTAAAGAAGTTGTATGTTTTAATACTCTGAATTTGAGAAAAACCATGCTGGAATTTCTAATAGACAATATTATTTAAACTGTTCGGATACGTGGTCTTTCAACATACTCTCAGCATTTCTATGGGAACCAATTTTGCCCTTGTTTTGCCGACCTGTTCTTTTATTCATACGTCCAGACTTCATTCAGAGACTGCTGAATCAAAATAAGAAAACGCAAGCGGTGTCATTTAATTTGACATTTAGATATACCGACGACGTTTTGTCAATCAATAATGACACTTTTCATACATATGCCAATGCGATTAATCCCAGCGAACACTAGAAATCAAAGACACAGCAGAATCAAGGAAATACTTCATACTTAGAAATTTTACTTACTATAGACACATACGGGAAATTGGCAACTAAGCTATACGCCAAACGCGACGATTTCGGCTTTCCCATCGTATATTTTCCACATTTAAGAGGTAATATCCCACAGTAACCCGCATATGGAGTTTATATTTCATAAATGATCCAATATGCAAGGGCGTATTCAACATATGAACATTGCATATACAGATGTAAATTACTCGCTGACAAATTATTGACACAGGGATATCGAAAACCGCATTTGAATTCAACGTTCCGCAAATTTTACGGTCGGTATAATATTCTTGTCTGCGATTACTCTGTTTCACTGGGTGACATGCTGAGTTGCCTTTTCGTTGGCTGTTGTTGAGACGTCTGTGCCAATTGTGACGATGAATCGTTCCTCACGTATTTCATTTGGACTTGACTGTGGACTACCGGCGGGTGTGACCGGTCGACATTGGATGCTTACTCCTTCATGACACTGTCATGTTGTAAAATGTTGAATTTACTGGGTGGGTGTAAATACAAAATTTACATGACAGTGTAAATACAAAATTTACAACATGACAAGTTGTCATGTTGTAAATTTTGTAATTACACCCACCCAGCAAATTCAAAAAATTGACAACATGATAGCACCATGTCCAGTTTTACCAGATTTATATCTAAAGATTTATACTGTGGTATCTGAGATGTTGTATATAGTGTAAAGCTACCGTACTATTTCAAAAGATTTGATCAAATTTCGAAAGATAATAGATTTACCATCAATGCTAATTTTAGGGTTATTCCAAAGTGGATTTTGTGGCACAATCAAACACGAGTTAGAATAATAAATTCATGCAACACTGTTAAAAAGTCCTTCTGAAATTTATTATTAGTGTTTTGAGATAATTGTTTTGAGTAATCTGATCCGAATTGGAATAAGAGTGAGAAATCACATCTACTTATTAAATTGAATATAGATTTTAATGCATCACTTGTTTCAGATGTAAGTCTTCTGAACCATGTTAGTTTTGGAGATTTTATGAAGGAATTGATATGTGTCATTCGACACCCGCGCAAATGGAAATCTTGTTATAAAAACTTTCTAGATACTTTGTCTGGTTTTCCGTGCAAGATAAATTTGAATATAAAGGCATTTCAGATACGAAAGTATTAATCTAAATTATGTCCATGATATAGGTACAAATTTGGTAAAAGACGGCCCTCAGGCATGGATCCAGGTGACTGATCAATCCGTTTGTTTTTATTTGTCTGTATTCATTTAATTTAATTATACATTATATTGCATACATTTCTAGGATTTGTCTAAGGACATGATGATTGAAGATATTGCTGGCAGGAAGTTCTCGGCATTGAAAGTGTTTTCACTCTCAATCGAGGCCTTGAAGAAGCACTTGTTAGATACCTTGTCGAAGCAGGGGTTAGATATTGGTGAGCCTGAGATAAGATGGGTTTTAACCGTTCCAGCGATATGGAATGATTCTGCAAAACAGTTCATGAGACTTGCTGCCAAAGAGGTAATAGAAATTACATATTTTCTTCTTTACAAGATTACATGCGGTTAGAACATCTCGCTCACTAAAATCTTAAAATAAAGTCTTCTAGTCGGCACGGACTCCGCTGAACAATACTTATTCAATTATTTTTACCAAAGTCTCAATGCAATCTACAATCTCCTCCATATTCAGGTCGCGTGTTTCCCATTCATATTGAATTGGATCAAATCATTACGTTGTGCTGAAATATTGGATAACATATTATTACATATAACATGTTATATAACATTGGATATATTGGCTATATACAATAAAGTATATTTATCCATTGCATTGTACTTCGAAAATTTACTTAACAACTTGCCACCCTTAATATTTTCAACCATCCACATTATGCGTCGCAAAGTATAAAGGACACACACGTGCATTTATATATAACCTTAAATCACATATAAATGAACAAATATAAAACCAATATTTTATTTAATGACCAATCAGTGTGCATTGTTCATTTGCCCGTCCAGAAAACATTGGGTTTAGTTTAAATATATTCTATTGTCTCAAAATTCAACAAACGAATCGGGCGTTAAGTTATTGCAACTTATTAACAGTCCTCTACAATAAACATGTCACAAAGATACACATACTGTTGTCACAAAATAGTCAAAATCTTCAATTATATATATTTTGAAAGTAGCTATTATCTAATTGTATTCATTTTTGAAAAACGTTGAATATTAGTTACAGTCATAGTTAGTACGAACATTGAATATAATAGGTTACGGAGTGGATTAAGATTTTCACAGTTTGCCAATACAACAGTTTGTGCCATTGGTAAATACCACAAAAACACAAGTGTATGGTTCTTTGCGATTGGTTTGGTAGCCACCACGTTGACTTTAAATGTCTCTTAAGAATAATACAAACAAGATGTGTAAAGTAAGTTTGATAAGACTGAAGTAGAAGAATGGCGTTATCTGCAAGTGTAACACCGATAGTGTTATACTGAAGTAATAGCTTATTTTATTACATTTGATTGTTTTCTTATATATCATTAATGTGTTCCACCAAAGAAGCTGTTATCAATAATAATACAATTCTATCATTTTCCGTTCGGTTGAAATCATTGTTTATTTAACCTGATAAATGTGTTATCCCCGAAACCTCGTGTGAAAGGTGATATTCCCAATATCTCTGTTGAAGATTATGACATGGGGAATATCATCTGATTAAAACATCTTGGTGTTAACATGAGAAAATAATTGATTTTACTGTTAAATGAATCACCTATATAGATGATCGGCCAGTCGATTTTTGTGCTAAGCTGAGATCTACAATTTTTTGTCTGCAGTGTGTGCCAGACGATTTGATATCCGACTTTCTCACTGGTAAAAATTACAGCGCATCAGGGGTATTCCTTTCTACATTTTATAGTTAAAGTGATTGATTTGTGATAATTCATTTGCTTGCAGATTTGCATGTATTCGGGTTTACAACAAGACAATGCTCTCGGTCAACCTGAAACTAGCAAATATTGTCATAGAACAATAATACATATTTGATTGTCATAGGTTATAATGTAAAATTATACTTGTAGGCAGGGATTACGCCAGAAAATCTCAGAATTGCTCTCGAACCGGAAGCAGCCTCAATATGTTGCCAACATCTACCCGTAGAGCGAAAGTCTGCGCAATTTTCTGTGTATAGTGTTGGAACAAAGTACATGGTTGTTGATCTAGGAGGTACATTTTGTTTTTTCATTCCATTTCATTTGTAGTATGGCTGAAAGAAAGAATAAACCATTTGCTGAACATTAAAATTTCTTCCTATTTTTGGCTTTTCAATACTTAAATCGACTGTACATCTCTCTCAATAATTTTTTACGAAGACGGATGCTAATTTGCATGAAGGTATATCTTAAAATGTCAATTCATCTTGACCCTTTTGGCAACTATGGATAAAAATAATCATGCTATTGTGCTTCGTTGCATAATTTCATAACCTTTCTATGTCCTTGTTTTAAAGTCCAGCAATCCGACTTTAATTTGGGTAAGTATGTAGAAACTAACCCTTTGTTGATGATATGAAGATGTGGATACATCAACACGACTTAGTACGTTTTATAAATTCATTGCCCTCACCAGACTTCGGTAGTTTTTTTTAAAAAAAGATTATTTTCTTGATCAGTCTATTGGCATTTATTTGTCTTATTTCATACGTCAAATAACTTGAATTATACCCTCGAATGGAGATCTAAAAGCCATTAGATTACCTATAGGAAAAAGTGGAATACATGTTTTCAGTTTCTTTAGAAAGGTTTTTCACTTAATTGGAATTATTATTTTCAATATCCTCTACAGGTGGTACTGCAGATATAACGGTGCATGAAAAGTTAGAAGGTGATAAACTTCGAGAATTATATAAATCATCCGGAGGCGCCTGTGGGGGCACATCTGTCGATCAACAGTTTTTCCAACTACTTACCAGAATAATTGGTGGACCAATCATTAGAACTTTGCACAAAAAGAATACCATGGCTTACTTTGACCTTTTAAAAGAATTTGAATCGGCAAAACGCACTATCAAACCGTCGACGCAGGGCAAAGTTAGTATCACTATCCCGTATGTTGCATTAGATTCCTTGTTACTTGATGCAGGAGATGAAAACTTGGTTTCTGTCGTAAAAGAGTGTTCGCTGTCGGCCGACGTGTCGCTCACTGGAGACAAACTTCGAATAAATGCCGAGTTAATGAAAAATCTATTTCACAAATCATGCGAGGAAATTGTTGATCACTTAAAAAATATAATGAATAACTTCAAAGGAGAAATATCAAGATTTTTAATGGTTGGAGGGTTTTCAGAGTCCCCCATGATTATAAACGCAATAGAGAAAGCATTTCCAAGCGTTCGCCTGATTATACCGGCAGATCCTGGACTTGCTGTTCTAAAAGGAGCAGTAATATTTGGACATCAGTCTGATACAATTGTTTCACGTGTAATGAAATACAGCTATGGCGTACGAACAACTCCAGATTTTAACAAAACAAAGCACAACCCGAACAAGATGTTCAAAGAAGGTAATAACGAACGATGTGCAGACGTTTTTTCCGCATTTGTCAAGGCTGGCACATCAGTTCCCGTTGGACACAGATGTGTTCAGGCTTACACAACAACAAGACCATTTCAGGATTCCATGCCAATTATGATTTATTTTTCAACAGATTCCTTGCCGAAATATACGACAGATGATTGTTGCCAAAAGCTTGGTACATTGGATGTGAGTATTCCGAAGCCGTCGGCAGAAGACCATCACGTGGCAGTTCAATACGTATTTGGTGACACGGAATTAAAAGTACTTGCCGTTGAAATTGACTCTATGATGCCTTGTGCAGGTGAATTTCATTTGATATGAACAATGTTTTAAAACAAAGATCAGTTTGGCTGTAAGGTGTGTAACTATAAAACTATTCACACGTATGATACGTGATTTAATCATCAAGAGAATATATACTGAGCTCACAAATTCTACGCGTTTAGTATTGAAAATATTGTCAGGTGTAAACAATATATATATACTTTATTTTATTTAGATGAAATTACACTTTAGAAGATGTAATGAAACTTCTCTTTTTTAGTACTAGTACCTTGTCTGGCCCAAAAGTTCAAGTGATACTCTGAGGTTCCCAGTCTACCACACTGAATTATGTGTAATCTCAAATGTGGGTTTTGTAAACCATTTAAGGATATAACAAGGAATTCATAAATGACAAAAAGTTAGCTTCAAAGAAACTTTCATATTTCTTTGAAGAGATAATGCCCGTGATAACGACTATTTGACAAATATCAGCGACTTTTGATTTAATTATATCACAAATAATTTCCCTATGGAATGAAAATTTTCGCTTGAAAAGTATCACGGCTTGTAAAGTAAACCCTTATAATACTAGAATTGGGAGTTTCAAGGGTTACGATTGATTGAGTGTAGCGAAGAGGAGCAGAGGTTTTTATGATATTCATTGAAACTGGTGAATTTGATGTTAATATAGGATTAGAGATCTAAGGAATAACATAATACATTTGAATACTACTCGAAAAATGCATGCCTAAAATAATTAAGATAATAATGAAATACTTGCCGTTATTCTTTCTATTACTGACGCTTCATTATCGAATATGGTTTTACTTAACAGTTTGTACTCACATTCGAATTTTGTCATTCTTTCCTTTATTATTATTATTTGTGCTTATATGTTTTTATTTTGTCTGTAACAGTGATTAAATGAAAATACAATAAATTTGCGCCAAGTGTACTTTCACGGTGCTGTGTATTTTCGCCTGATCTGTTGACACATCCTGTGAATATTACAGATATGTAATGCCTTTTATTGTTACACATTTGAAATGTCTAGTACGAGTTTTCGAGAGCCGGCCTGGCTTAGTCGGTAGCGCGCTCGATTCTTGATCGTGAGGTCGTGAGTTCGAGTCTAGCCGGCGGCAGGTTGGTTTCCTGTCCTTCGGATGAGACAGTAAAAACCGAGGTCCCGTGTCACAGTAGGTGTCGGCACGTTAAAGAACCCTCACTGCTCAATGGCCGTAAGTGCCGAGCATAGGCCAAAATTTGAAGCCCTTCACCGGCATTTGGTGACGTCTCCATATGAGTGAAACATTCTTGAGTGGGACGTTAAACAACAATAAACAAACAAAAACAAACGAGTTTTCGAACATTCACTGTATACCGGTAT
Organism: Atrina japonica; assembly: GCA_030159075.1. Lineage (NCBI taxonomy): Eukaryota > Metazoa > Mollusca > Bivalvia > Pterioida > Pinnidae > Atrina > Atrina japonica. The sequence goes on along the minus strand of BROG01000588.1, from coordinate 244,218 downwards.
ATATACCAAGAATGTGCACAAACAGCGGGCCAGAATTAGATCATAACATAACAGGGGTGACATGTTACGTGTTGTCACAAAAAGTAGGATACTCCATATGTGGAATCATGGAAGGCAAATGGTTTAAAGTAAAATCTATGTAAGCTGGCGGGGTGGAGTTTTGTGAACCATCTCTTCACCTGGACGAGTTTAAATTTTAGGTATAACATTAAAATAACAACGGCAAGAGTAATCGATCATACATCACCAAACATAAGAGAGTATCCAGTGCGGAATGAAACATGCAGCTTGTCATAATCGAAAACCAAAAAATCATCCGCATGATAATCAAAAGGTTACTCCGCCCCGCAAAATTATCTGAATCGGACAATACCTGCACATTTCTATTTTTGGAAACGGGTATGTTTTCTAACAGAACCCGGATGTGCCACTTTATCAGATAGTACGGTCATGTTTTCTGACAGAACTGGGATGTGCCATTTTATCCTAGCAGGACTATACATATTTATTACATGCCTGTCTTATTCTTTAGTTGCTGATTGGATTACTTTATGATATCAACTTTGCTTGTATATCAATCTCAAAGTTGCTGTGTAGATTGACATAACACTCCAACAACCAGTAAACTGTGGGTTATAATGACGGCAGGTAACTGAAATTATTATATAAATAGAAGATAAAAAGTTTTTGATTGTATAAGCCGTTTTTACCTCTGTTATATCTGCATATTGGAAGTACTCTGACCAGTTTAACCAGGACAGTAATCGCAGAAGATGATCAACGTGAGTTGCAAATTATTTGATAGTCATATTACATTAACTATACACGTTTATATAGCAGTTATGGACTTTTTAGTGGGCGATTGTGATGACATATTGACCGGAAACCCAATTTTGACAGAGACGACAGCCATAATTGAACATTATTGTTCCATTGTATATTTCATTAATATGAATCGGACATATAAGGTAAACATGTACTAAAACAATTGTTAACTCTACATATCAGTTGACACCTTGATTTATCAACCACAAAAAACGTGATATACACCTGAGCCAGTGTAATATGATATAAATATTTACATACCGACTGCAATTCCCTTCATTGCAAGTATATAGAGCGATATATTGTATATTCCGGTAAATGCAGTCGCGTGCGCCGAGTATTAACCGCTTTACTTTTCAGCGTTAGAATATATGAACGAATCAATAAAGAATAGAATATCACATGTTTATTTCTTATATATTTAATCTTAAAAGCCGTACATTAGGCCTACCACAAAACAAATAAAAATCACAGAAAGAAATCGGAAACACGAGACTACATCTGTAGCACATTGTACAGCCTACAGGCCCATATGGCGATATATCTAGGTCATGTTATGACCAGAACCACAGACCACCGTCTGGCACAGAAATGAAAGTTCACTTCATAGTTACAACAGAAAACAAGAGAGTAAGGCCTAGTGCAAATTTGTCAAGCATCTCTTGATAAACAAGTCGATTTGTTTGCCTTCACTGGATTTTTCTATCAGAAACAATTCGTCACCCGCATCGTGTGAAATCAGGTCGTGTGAAATAGGCCTGCTTACGTTGGTTACGTACCAATCAGTCATCGTGGTTCCCAGCTGCTTGGTAAAAATGTCAAATAAAATGGCTACTTTCAGTTGTCATGAATGAATATTAGCTGTCTCACTTCTTGTAAGTCACACTCAAACTTTCTATAGTATATCCCATTATAATATATCAGAATTCAACGCAAATTCGTTGTAAATACATTATACAGCATACTCATGGGCGCGTTTGCATTTTCAATTCTCTTCTGACACATTTAACCTTCCGGTTACCAAGCAGACGAATATTCTAAAATAACTAATAAAACAAATCTGACTCTTATTCAAAATTTTCCATATCACTAGTTTCTTTCAAAATGATATGAAAATAAGAAAATAAACCTTAATTCCATTTAGTATTTCCAGACAGAAAAGGGGAACTACTTCTCGTTTCACACTGCTGTTTAGCTGTTACGTCATATGAAAAAACTCCTACCGCAAAGCCCATTAAATAGAATGAATTTCGTAACCAGCTGACTACAGATTAACAGAAAATGGTAATATATATAAATATAAGGATTGTTTTTCATTTTTTGGACTGCATCGAGTATAAATGCAATGGCGTATGGAAAAAAAATCAATGTGCAGCACTAAAAACAATCCTTAATTGTATAATATGATACACGTAGATACGTTATATCGTCCATATCATCCGCTATAAATGCCTATTTGGTAGACATCCTATAGCGTTTCATACTGTTGAACAAATACAGAATACACATTAAACTTCATATTCGTGTCAATATTTTCTGTTGTAAACAGGAAACTGTTAGACGAAAAGTTTGTTATTACAGTAATTTTTATTTCTACACTACGGGATCATTGTATCGACATGTCATTGCTGAATCTTTCCGTTTCTCGCTTATTTGTACACAAATTACCAAGGCATTATTTCGTCTATGCCGAAGGTGATGATGAGATATTCCTCAAATGTAAGTTTGACCAGTAAATAACGGATGCTTTGTGCTCTATGACGACACTCGATTCCGCGTCTAAATTTTTTCAATGTTCAACATGTTTGTATGTTGTCTTATGGACCTCTGATGGTTACTGTATGTGGATTTAAATTAGGGCACTCATATTTTAGCGCTATAAGGGGGTCTAGACTTATCAGCGCAATCTGGTGTACACGAACACGTACAGTAACACTGGTGTATGTAGTGATTATATTGTCAATTAATTTATTGTTGGTATACGAATGAAATGTGAATGGAAATGAATCCCATCTATATGTAAATAAAAATCCACTTTTAGCATTTTTCAATAATTAATTCATTAAAAGAATTGTGATATTTTTATTTATCAAATAAGAAATTCAAAATCACGTGAAAGTTTCGTATGCGTTGATTTGTTTAGCATATGAGATATTTAAATCTAAGGTGATGCAGAAAATAAATACTGTGACTACATGATCTGATCAATCGTTCATGTAGAAACTAATTTTGCGATTTCACCTGTATTATTTTCCAAAAACAGAAATGACAGGTAATTCTGATAAAATATATCTGTAGTGAAGTTCCGAGAGTTTTTGGTGTTTTAAAAAGTTTTAAAACAAAATTTATTATTCAGACCACAACCGCGACCTTATATCTGGCATGTTGGTCTTAAGCCCCAGTTACACTGTCACGTATGAGAGCTACGTTTTGAAAACGTAGCGAAACGGCATTATACGTAATGAAATGTAGGAAATCGAAGTGAACCGTAACAAAACGTAGTTGTTACGGTTGTATACGAGACGATACGTGGCATCTCTACTTTTTTTTCAAACTGTTTAAAACAAACGTAGACGAATTTTATATGTAGTAAATACGTATAAAAACCTACTAAAACGTAGGAAAAACGTACTTTAATCTTGATAAAACGTAGTTAAAACGTATTGCATACCCACGGAAACGTAAAAGAAACATGTGTACGTATCAACTACGTTTCAGTACGTCTTACTGCGTATAGGTACGTTTCTGTACGTTTTTCGTAGGTTTATGAAGCCTCGTTTTCAAATTAAACAAACTTGATGCAAAACCAAATAGAACTGCTTGACATCGCAATGGCTCTAAACATCAATGTATTACAAAATAGGGTGCTATTATACTGTTTTGACAATATAAAAAGAGGGAAAAGAAGGAGAAGAACAATTTGGGTACGGGAATGTATGGGGTACCGTTTTAGTATTTATTCACTATTTTCTGATATAAAAAAAATCATTTTTTGATATCAAATAATCGAATTTCTGATATCAGGAAATATTTTTGCATATCAGAAAACTCATTTTTTCATATAAAAAATTTCTGATATCAAAAAATCTAATTTCTGATATAAAAACCCCCCGAACTTTTGACATCAGAAATTCAATTTTTGATATCAAAAAATGAGTTTTCTGATATAAAAAAACGGCTCCCCATTGGAATGGCTAAAAAGGAGGAATCAATATGGAATTTATGAACAAGTTTTGGAGGAATGTCAGAGAGAGAATGTGACTACATTTTTATTGCGAAGTAATCATGTTATGTTTCAAGAAGTAGTAGGAAGACTTACTCCTAGACTCCGAAAGAAAGACGCATGGTTTCGCAAACCTTTGCCAGTCGGACTCAAAATAGCCATCCCCTGCGATACTTGGCCAGCGGTGACAATTACCATTCCTTAATGTATTCTATTAGAATTGCATACTAAACAATTTCAGAAGCGTTCACACAATTATGTGAAGCTATAATTATGCAGAAGAGGTAATTGATACTCCAACTACGGAAAGATGCATGGCTTCAGGTGGTCAATCAGTTAAGTGAATTTTTAAAAATTTTTTGAATGGTGTTTTACGTCACACGCAACAATTTTTCAGTGGAGGGCTGTTTTAATGGCTAGAACCCGGTTACAATGTACCCGGGAAGAGACCACCGCCACTCTGCAAGTAAACTGGCAAAGTTTCCCGCAAAAATCAGCTTAGTTTCCAGCGGGACTCGAACCTGCGCAGATGGAAACTGAGAAACTTCATGATTTAAAGCGCGATGCTCTAACCATCCCCCCCCCCCCCATTTCCATACAAAGTGGCAATTTCATCGTGTGCTTGGAGCGTTAGACAGAAAACATGTTGCCATTAAGTTTCCCCATGGAGGAAGATCAAAATATTTTGACTACAAGGGCTATTACTCTACCGGTTCGATGGGCCTGGTTGATGCCACTATAGGTTTGGGTGGGTAAACGTTGGTGCCCTTGGTTCCTGTTCTGATGCCGAGAACTGGAACCACTGTGACTTACATATTTCGGATGAAATTTCAACATTCCACAAACAGCAACTATCTAATCGACAGAATAGTGGTTTTTAGAAATAGCCATTTTTCCTAAATGTTGATACAATATCCTTGGTCCCTTTAAAATTCAATGAAATGATCTTGCTGTTCTTGAGATAGCTTGATTGGTTAGAACTCTTCGAAATCGTCTTGTGGGCGCTTCCTTAGGAGGTTTAGTACTAGGTTGTGGCACCCTAGTATCATTGTACTTCTAGATCAGAATTAAACATACATCTCTGTTATTCAAATCTATTTTTATTCTTACACGCGCAATTGACGTTCATGAAACGTGTTTTATATCACTTTCTTCAAAAGATTTGTATAAACAGGATTTACTTCATATTTGCCTCTTCCATTAACGGGCTTTTTCCCTTTTCTTTGTTCGTGCTCTCTTTGGCATCGTTGCGATGAAATGAAATGATTCAAATGTTAAATGTGACAGCTTTTATATATGCCACTGCAATACGTAGTAAAAAGTAGTAAAGCTTAGACAACCGTGCTGAATACCTAGTGATACGTAGTAAAACCTAGCAGAAACGTACCGAATACCGAGCACAAAACCGCATGATACGTAGTAAAACTTACAGATACGTCGTCGAAACGTCATACAAACCTAGTAAAACGTAAGAGCGTCAAAACGTGGAGACATTTCGACAAACTTAAAACGTATACCGTTAGAAGACCACGGCTATGAGTTGAGGACAATCTGTGTTTTAACATAATGTCCTCTCATTCATTGAATATATATATAAGTACAATGTAGTTGTAAAAATCACCCGAAGGGGCTAGCAATATAGCCCAAGGTTGGTCTAGATTCAGCACTTGACCAGTCTTTGTTTCAGGGATTTATATTGTTCTCAGTATGTATATCTATCTATCTATCTATCTATCTATCTATCTATCTATCTATCTATCTATCTATCTATCTATCTATCTGTCTGTCTGTCTGTCTGTCTGTCTGTCTGTCTGTTTGTCTATCTATCTATCTATCTATCTATCTATCTATCTATCTATCTATTACTATAGTGAATTTATGAATTTATGAATTCTGTCAAAGATTGTACCAGACGATGGGCGAAACATGAAGACGTGGAACCAGACACTTTGTCTGAATGGTTAAAAGCTATACGATGGTTGATTTAATCTCGTGTTCGAAAACCTAAAGGAAATATGAAAACACGTTATTCCACTGTATTTAGTGATCCAGAAGTGGTAACAGAACTGGATAGATTACATGACCAATATGTACTGGGCCCAGCAGACAAATACTCAATTAATATAGTTTTTATTTGTAGGGCCCATCAATATGATATAAAACATCTAAGATACCAAAGTATAAATCTTTACGATGTCCAGGATATAGATACAAATCTGGTAAAAATGGACAAACACGGACCTCTGGAAACAAAAGGTAGGATCAGGTGCCATGGAGGAGTAAGCATTCCCTGTCGACCGGTCACACCCGCCGTAAGTCCACAGTCAAGTCCAAATGAAATAGGAACGAATCCTCGTCACAACTGGTACAGACGTCTCAACTACCGCCAACGAAAAGTCATAGAAGAACTAGGTTTTAAATACTAATTCTGGTAATCCTACATATACACGTAGCCCACTTCCAAAAGACGAGATCCTTCAAAATCACGTGTCCGTATTACGTTCTTTTGATGTACCTACAACCGATACTGATCTTGAGCTACTATATTTATATTGGATACCTAAACTTCACAAAACTCCATATAAGCAGAGGTACATAGCAGGATCAAGCAAATGTTCTACCAAACCTTTATCTTTACTCCTTACGAAAAATTTTGACAGCCGTTAAGGAGAAACTTCAGCAATTCTGTACAGTTGCTTATTCCAGAAGCGGTGTAAATCAGATGTGGATAATTAGACATTCTAAACAACTTTTAGAAAATTTGAAGGCACCCAATTTTTCTCAGATTCACAGTATCAAAATATACTTCTCTACTCTTTACACAATAATTTCACATAAAAAATTAAAAGAGAAAATTTTTAGCATCACAGACAACTGTTTTTTCACTAAAGGTGGTACCCGAAAATTTAAATGTCTAGTGATTGGTTATCATGATACTTATTTTGTCAAACCACGCTTTGATTCTACACATAAATACACTGAAGTTGAAATAAAAAAGATGCTGGAATTTCAAATAGGCAATATATTTGTAATGTTCGGAGACGTGTGGTGTGCCATGTCAACTTTTCGTTATTTTGGGGCGAACAGACGACAAAACGAAAAGACAACAAGTTAACATTTTGTACAAATATTGAGGCGAATGGACGACAAAATAACCCATTAGATTAGCGATTTACTTTCATCGTCCATTCGCCTGGCGTTTTGTAATCAAAAGTAAACATGGCGGTTGTTATGACGTCTGTACCTATTGTGACAAGTATTTGTCCCTCACGTATTTGATTTGGATTTGACTGTGGACTCACGGCGGGTGTGATCGGTCGATAGGGGATGCTTTCTCTTCCATGGCACCTGATCCCACCTCTTGATTTCCAGAGGTCCGTGTTTGTCATTTTTTTACGAGATTTGTACCTATAACCCGGACATCCTAAAGATTAGTACTTTGGTATCTTAGATTTTTTTTTTTTTACATATTTATATATGTGGATGTTTCCGACAAAATTATAAATAATTTGTCATTTTTGTGACTAATATACATTTCTCACCAAAATCTTACTATAACTACAAAATCTGGATACTGTACATGGATATCGTTGACGACATACAAATTCTGAACATTGTCCATGGATATCGTTGACGATATACAAATTCTGGACATTGTCCATGGATATCTTTGACGACATACAAATTCTGGACATTGTCCATGGATATCGTTGACGACATACAAATTCTGGATACTGTACATGGATAACTTTTGGTCTTGAGAAATCCGCAATGGGAAAGTCAAAGAGACAAGATTTACATTAGTGGTGGTGAAATATAAGGATTTATCAATTAAACAAATTTGTTAATTTTAATCGTTAATTTTCAAAGTATGAAAAATAACACTCCATGCAAAATCAATGTAATCTGTGTTATTTTTCACTCGGCCAATCACGAGATACAACGCCTCAGACATGCATGGTTCACTCATGAACTCGCGGAGTGTGACCACTTTCATTGATAAATAAACAATATAAACGAAGATGAGTCATCTTTTTACAGTTGTTACTCTTAGACGGATTTGGCTATACATATAGATTATTTGGAATTGTATGATACCACGTCTTCTTGAGAATTTATACGTCTATTTTAAATTGGAGCTCAACTGATGAAATCTGATTGACAAAAACAATCGTCTAGAGCATTTATAATGCTTATAAAAGTAAAAATGAAGAAGTACCAATTAATAATCGAAGCTCAAGTCCATTAGAACACGACGAATTAGATGAGCAATCGTCTCAACATGAAGAACAACTGCGAATCCCAAACAGGATAGGATCAGGTGTCGGAAGGAGCCAGCGTCCTCTGCTGGCTTGCCACACCCGTCACAAATATTCCATGGAAACCTTTCTAGGTCGGGGTTAGATCTCCGTATCGACCATAAAACTTCTTAAACGACGATTTCAAGCATTCAACAACATAACCTTATGTAAGTAGTTTATTTTCGAGTCGTTTCGCTCTCAGAATAAAACATTCATAAGAATAGCATGTCCTGGCATAATGTATAACTTGTGAAATGAAAACGCCATAGGCAGAAGATGGAATATTACTACTTGGAAACGGGAGGTTCTTGATATGGAAAATGAAATAGCCGCGTCTGACATTAATGGAGGTGTGAAGTTGACCGTCCTTTCCAATCGACAGGAGGAAATCTAGATAAGCTCTCTGTCGTCTCATTGATCTCTAGCTCAATAAGATACATCTGGCCGAGGTAATTCTGAAATTCTGAATTATTTATGGACATGACATCGTCGATATACCTGTAAGTAAAATTGAGACTATATAAATTCCGCCTCATATGAATACAAAGAGATGTCAGCCAAAGGAGGTGCACAATTGATACCCATTGGAATGCCGACAATTTGTTGGAAAATATTTCTCTCAAAAACCACAAAGATATTGTCTACTAGAAACCCCAGCGTCTTGATAATATCGTCTTCAGTGTACTTGTTACTGGAATCAGTGTTGCTTCACAAAATAAGGTTCTTCATGACCTAACACTAAATATTTACATCTGCGATTTCCATGTTTGTACACAAAAGAGTTTTGTATAATAGATGTTAATCTGTTTTTATAGTTTTTGATGAGGAATTGTTGTGCATGTCGAAAAATCAAAAGATTTTATGCTTGTAATATGTATGGAATTTGGAGACTTCCAACAATTCTTTTGAATTCTTCAAAAGATGAAAAAGCTTTCATTTGACATATAGATATATCGTCGACATGTTGTCAAATAATAATGACATACATACATTTCATACATATTCTGTCAACGCAATAAATCCCAACAAACTAGAGATCAAAGACACAACAGAATCAAGCACATACGCTTCCTACTCTGACTTTTTACCTACTGTAGACACAGAGAGGAAATTAACAACCAGGCTATAAGACAAACGCGACGACATTCGCTTTCCAATCGTGAATTTTCATATAAGTAGTAATATCCCAGAATCACCTGCATATGGTGTTTATATTTCACAAATGATCCGATATGCTAGTGTGTGTTCAACATGTAAATATTTTATATACAGAGAGAGAGAGAGAGAGAGAGAGAGAGAGAGAGAGAGAGAGAGAGAGAGAGCAAAACGAAGCAAGTGACTTGAATTGCATGAAAAATTCAAATCTGTTGTCTGATTTAGAGATAATTATTTCATTGATCTAAGTATTAAGGAGCCCCGTTGTTGGACATTGAATTCTTAATTGCGAGTGCATTTCAAAAGAATGTTGTAGGTTGATAGATTCCGTGAACGGATTATAAACTGTCAATATCTAAGATGTGAAATGCTTTGCAAAATATCACAACTACTGAGATAACAAAGAAAACCATTTTAATCAAGTATGAATTACAGAACGATTAATTTGTAACTATTTCTGATATGTATAATTGTATTTGATCCCGTGTGATGATAGATTAATGTTCCAATTTACCGACCGGATTTCAAGACTCCAAGAATGTATAATTGATTGGCAAAATGTTACTTTAATCTGTGCTTGGAATTTTTTACCTTATTGCAAGATTTCTCCAGAGTAAACCCCGAAGATGAAATTGAAAGACCGCGAACACAGGCTGACCGGATATTAAACACATTCGTTGACATATTGCTTTGAATTGAAATCTGAAAGATAATGCCGTATAAAAAATAGATTAAGGGTATCAAACTAATTTTTAACGCTCACTTAAAAGCCGAATAATTTACATCGAAGTTCGAAGCAAAGACAATGAAGAGATTGCAATAATATAATTGAAAAGGCAGTATGCAAAAAAGGAGTCAGAGGTCAAACAGATGTGAGATCAGCTATGAAGGAAGGCATTAAATAAAAAAAGGAAAAAACATTTAGAATTTCTTATAGTAGACCTAGTTATTTATTTCTTCGAAATCAACAGACGTATAACATCCAAGTATACTCTAAATATATATTTACGTTCACTATATCACATCTTGATTTCAGTTTTTAAATGAAAAGGCACTTACAAAGAAAAATGTAAAGAATTTCATAGAGATATGAATAAGGTGGTTTTTTTTTTCAAAAATCACTACTTTTGCAAAACTATAAATTTTGCATAATTCATGATGAGTGGACCAACAAAATCGAATATGACCTGCAGGATCCTCATATTAGATGTCCAGATAAAATTACAAACACGGAACTTTGGGAGAGTACCAGCCATATTCCAATCGCTGAAACCATAACCATGTGGATAGGACACATTCTGCGATGTCCACAGCGTAACACCATCAAACATGCTCTGGACTGGAACCAATAAAGCAAAAGAAGGAGATGACGGTCGACAACCACCTGGAGAACCACATACGCTGAGCTGAGAACATATCAGCATACGTGGGGAGAGGGCAACGTACTGGGATGGATGGAGGACTATTGTGGAGGCCCTATGCCCTCTAGGCAATAACAGGATCTGTTCTTCACGTATTTTATTTGAATTTGACTGTGGACTCACGGCGGGTGTGACCGGTCAACAGGGGATGTTTACTCCTCCATGGCACCTGATCCCACCTCCTGATTTCCAGAGATCCGTATTTGTCAAATTTTTACAAATTTTGTATTTATATCCTGGACATCCTAAAGATTTAAACTTTGGTATCTAAGATGTTTTTATATTACAGAGATATGACCATAACAACAAACATGTGCCATTAGTATTTCAACTCTAGCAATTTCTCATACCTCTCTATGTTAAGTCAACTTTTTTTTTAAATAATTGACATGACTCATATGTTCCATAATGTATTGTAGACTTTTGCACATTTGTGTTTCCATGAAATTTTAAATGACAGGCGACTTTCTGCTAAAACAACACTATAACGTTTTGTAAGTATTTGATGGAAACATTAATTTGTGACTAAAAAGATTCATTTGATAAGGATTGCTACAGAAAATGAAGTCAGTTCACAATTTACACCACACTATACATCAATTTAATATAGCATAGATAAAATGCATAAAGATTGACATTTTTTTGCATTCGTTGTATATAATTTGCTGAATTCACAGGGCGTGATAGATGGTGCATTATTATCTTTATAATAAAAGCAAGATATTGATTATCAATAATATGAAAGCGTGAGGTTTGTTTTTCTCAGTCAAAGAAATAAGAGAATAGCACATTACATTTTACAAACTCGTCGCAGAATAACATTTAGTAATCTTGTGATCTTTAAGATTTCGTTAGAGCGCCATAATGTCTTAAGAGACAATTTCATGGACAGGAAATTAGAACATGTTTAATTGTGTACGAAATGAGGTTGTTATTTTGCTACCCATTAAACTGCATGAAAAAGACAGATAAAAAATAATTCGAAATTGCATCATCGCATCGTTTTTGTCATGATGAAAATTAGCGACAGTTAAATAGGTATTAAAGATTCATTAAAGTTCTGTTGAAATCTTATAAGTTGTACTATATTGTTATAAATCTAAATTGTGATTGACTTTATCAGATTTTGAATCTAGTATAGAACCAGAAAGACCGATAGTTTATTCGTTATCCTTGGATTAATATAAAACATCTCAGATACCAAAGTATAAATCTTTAGTATGTCCAGGACACAGATACAAATCCGGCAAAAATGGACAAACACGGACCTCTGAAAACCAAGAGGTGGGATCAGGTGCCATGGAGGAGTAAGCATCCCCTGTCGACCGGTCACACCCGCCATGAGTCCACAGTCAATCCTCGTCACAATTGGCACAGAAGTCTCAACAAACGCCAACGAAAAGGCAACTCAACATTTCACCAAGTGAAATAGAGTAATCGCAAACAAGACTTTTATACCGACCGTAAAATTTGCGGAACGTTGACATCAAACGCGGTTTCGATATCCCTGTGTCAATAATTTGTCAGTGAGTAGTTTACATCTGTATATGAAATGTTCATATGTTGAACACGCCCTTGCATATCGGATCATTTGTGAAATATAAACTCCATATACGGGTGACTGTGGGATGTTAATACTTAAATGTGGAAAATTTACGATGGGAAAGCCGAAATCGTCGCGTTTGTCGTATAGCTTAGTTATTAATTTCCCGTCTGTGTCTATAGTAAGTAAAATGTCTAAGTATGAAGCGTGTGTGCTTGATTCTGTTGTATCTTTAATTTCTAGTTCGCTAAGATATATCGCATTGACATATGTATGAAAATTGTCATTATTAATTGACAAAACGTGGTCGATATATCTAAATGTCAAATTAAAAGACACCGCTAACTTTTTCTTATTTTGATTCAGCAGTTTCTGAATGAAGCCTGCTTCGTATGAATAAAGGAACAGGTCGCCCAATAAAAGGGCACAATTGGTTCCCATAGGAATGCCGACAGTTTGTTGAAAGACAACGTCTCCGAGCATTACAAATATATTGTATATATATTTTTATATTTAATACAAATATATCAACGACGTTTTGCCTTTTTGTTGGCGGTTGTTGAGACCTCTGTACCAATTGTGACGAGGATTCGATCCTCATGTTTTTTCATTTGGACTTGACTGTGGACTCACGGCGGGTATGACCGGTCGACAGGAGATGCTTACTACTCCATGGCACCTGATCCCACTTCTTGATTGCAAGAGGTCCGTGTTTGTCCATTTTTGCCGGATTTGTATCTGTGTCCTGGACATCCTAAAGATTTATACTTTGATATCTGAGATGTTTATATTAAGATGTTTTATGGTCGATACGAGGATCTTATTAAGCATTATGAAGTACCCCTCTCAGGAATATTAGATTGTATTCTAGAGCACGAACAGTGACTCTCTTTCGCCAATCGTGCTTTTCAATGAACTTGACCTTTTCACCAAACTTTATCTTTTCACCGAATTTGACCCGTTCATCGAACTAGAAAGGTTTCCATGGAACATTTGTGACGGGTGTGGAAAGCCAGCAGAGGACGCTGACTCCTTCCGGACATCTGTTCCTATCCTGCTTGGGATTCGCAGTTGTTCTTCATGTTGATGCCATTTGCACATTTAATTCGTCGTGTTCTTGGACTTGAGTTTCGATTATCATTTGGGAAGATTTCGGCTTTCTCATCGTTGGGTTTCCGCATTTGAGAGGTAATGTCCCACAATCGCCCGCATATGGAGTTTATATTTCACAAATAATCAGATATGCCAGGGCGTGTTCATATGCAGAGGTAAACTGCTCGCTGGCAGATTGTTGACACAGGGATTTCGAAGGTAGCGTTTGATGTCGGCATTCAGCAAATTTTGCGGTTGGAGTAATAGTCTTGTTTGCGACTGCAGTTTCACTAAGTGGGGTGTTGGGTTGCCTGTTCGATAGCGGTTGTTGAGACGTCTGTGCCAGTTGTGGTGGGGATTTGTTCCTCGCGTGTTTCATTTTAATTTGATTGTGGTCTCACGGCGGGTGTGATCGGTCGACGGGGGATGCTTGCTTCTCCATGGCACCTGATCCCACCTCTTGATTTCGAGATGTCCGTGTTTGTCCATTTTTTTGCCATATTTGTGCCTGTATCCTGGGCATTCTGGTGATTTATACCTTGGTATCTGAGACTTTTTATATTGATTTGGTACTTTTTCATTTTTTCTTATATAAGATCATAAATGTACTACTGTTTGTGTCCAGTGATTATGCTATACATATCTATTGTTCACGTTAAAACATTATTGAACCATATCGTTGTATTAGCTAAGTTAAAGTGATTCCAGTTTTCTTATATTTGTAATTTTCAATATGCATTTTGAACATCTTTCTAAATTACATTACTTAGTCTATTTATTTTTATATTCTGTGCCAAACTGAAGAAGACGTCAGATATCTAGTATCTTATGCAACAGGTTTAGCCAAAGTCCTTCTAAATTAAGAATACGTCTGACCCATGTCATTTTCAATTCTGATATATATGTTTGTAATTCAATTATATTAAGTCCCCATACCCATAATTTAGAGTAACCAGATCCCTCTGAAGTTGATCTTTTTTATAATTCCATAAAAAGTCAGTTATTTAATTCTTCCGATTGTTTTATTTACTTTGGTTTCGTTGAGATAAAATGATGAAAAATCAGTTGAAACTGATTGATATACGTCTAACTTTGTCTAAAAGTGTCATTTCTTGTTTACACCAAAACAACCACAATTGCTTACACAGATTCACATTACTATTCATTTTGCTGTATATTCAAATTGCTTTAATTTTATCAATATTGACCTAAAGCCCAGATATTTCTTCAAGCCAACAAACAAATGTGATTTGAAATTTCATGATAAAAGCAGGAAAATCAGTATTTGTGCCATACTGAGTACACGGTGTGATTCTTTTTACATCAACGGATTTATCAAAGAATTAACAATTATCAGTCACCTGAGAAAAATTTCCTATCAAGTTTGGTTAAAATTAGTCCACTGGTTCTTAGGAAGAAGTCAAAAATGTCTGAAATTTGCTTACATAGGTGACTGGACCTTTACCTTTCACCCCATGACCTTGAAAGTTTGTCAAAATGATCCTTATATAATTCCTAACAACTTTCTCATATATCTTTGTATACAAAAAGTCAATCAGTTTTAAGTTATTAAGCTATTTGTATCAATTGTACCCTATGTTATTCA
This sequence comes from Atrina japonica, assembly GCA_030159075.1. NCBI lineage: Eukaryota > Metazoa > Mollusca > Bivalvia > Pterioida > Pinnidae > Atrina > Atrina japonica. Next base: position 229,052 of record BROG01000588.1, on the reverse strand, counting down.
AGCGCCTCCTAGTGGACCGTTTATCGACAGATTTCGTTTTCATTCGCATACAAAATTTGAAAGTTATCTGATCATTGGTTCATGAGAAGAATATTTGTAAAGTTGTACCAAATTTTAGGATTTTGGCCCCTTTTGGTGTCCCTATGAGTACTAGCTCCTTTCTATTCGCAAACTTTATGCAGCGTCACATGTGGATGCTACATGCCAAGTTTGGTTTAAAATGGCTCACTGGTTCTTAAGAAGCAGTAAAGATGTCTCAAATTTGACCAAAATTTTATATTTTCTGTTTACTTAGGTCCTGTAACATTGACCTTTAACCTATGACCTTGAGATTTTGTCAAAATGATCTTTAAATAATTCCTAACAACCGTCTTATATTTCGTTGTGCACAAAAAGTCCATCAGTTTTGAGTTATTAAGCCATTTGTACACAACTATACCTCGCATACTTTCTGGATATAGACTTAACAATGATGCATCAAACTTTCAGTCACCTAATCATTGGTTCAAGTGAATAAGATTTTTATAGATGTAACAAGTTTTAGTCCTTTTTACCCCATTTTGGGCAACTATGTGTCCTGGCCCCTTTTCATCCTGTATGCGGTTTCACATGGGGATGCTATATGTGAAGTTTTGTTAAAATTGACCCACTGGTTCATTTTTTGACATTTTTATGAGGTAATCTTTTTTTCTGCCATCCAATATTTCAAAGAATTGACAGGTAATGGGATCAGGTGCCATGAAAGAATAAGCATCCCCTGTCGAACGGTCACACCCGCCGTGAATCCACAGTCAATTCTAAATGAAATACGTGAGGAAATATAAAAATCTCAAATATCAAAAAATAAACCTTTAGGATGCTCAGAATATAGATAGGAATCTGGTAAAAAATGGACAAACACGGACTTCTGGAAATCAAGAGGTGGGACCAGGCGCCATGCAGGAGTAAGCATCCCCTGTAGACCGATCACACCCGCCGTGAGTCCACAGTCAAATCCAAATCAAATACGTAAGGAAGGAATCCTCGTCACAATTGGTACAGACGTCTCAACAACCGCTATCGAACAGGCAACTCAACATTTCACTTAGTGAAATAGAGTAATCACAAACAAGATTATTATACCGACCGTAAAATTTGCGGAACGTTGACATGAAACAAGGTTTTCGATATCCCTGTGTCAATAATTTGACACAGTGAGTAGTCTGCCTCTGTATATTAAATGTTTATATGTTGAACACGCGCTGGCATATCGGATCATTTGTGAACGCCTTATGGTGGCAACTGTGGGATTCTACTACTTAAATGTGGAAAATTTACGATGGGAAAGCCGAAATAGTCGCGTTTGTCGTATATTTTAGTTGTTAATTTCCCGTGTGAAGCGTGTGTGCTTGATTATGTTGTGTATTTAATTTCTAGTTCGCTGGGATATATCGCATTGACAAACGTATGAAAATTGTCATTATTAATTGACAAAACGTGGTCGATATATCTAAATGTCAAATTAAAAGACACCGCTAGCTTTTTCTTATTTTGATTCAGAAATCTGCTTCGTATTAATAAAGGAATAGGTCAGCCAATAAAGGGGCACACATTTTTCCCCATAGGAATGACGACAGTTTGTTGAAAGACGAATAGCATTACAAATATAATGTCTATTAGAAACTTCAGCATCTTTTTAATTTCAACTTCAGTATTTTGGGCAGTATTTTTTAGCAAATGGCAATAACTCGGTAATTAAAGGGTCGATCAGAGTGGTGTTGGAAAAATAAGTATCATGATAACCAATGACTAGAAATTTAGATTTTGCGGGTACCACCTGTAGTGAAAATGTGTTTATGATGCCAAACATTCTCTATTTTAATTTTCCATGTGAATTTTTTGTGTAAAGAGTAGAGAAAACAGAGGTACAAACGTCTTATTCGAAACTACGGATAACGAGCAATAAACAGATATATGAGCAGGAAATATTAAACAAACACTCTGGAAAGTCACACGTAGGTCACACATTTAGAGCTTTTAGTGAACACAAAATTTTAAGATACATTGGTTTAATGAGATGTTATCAATGTTTATCGATAAGAAATAAAATGGTAGAAATCATTACTGAAAGTATAATTTCTAGTATCAGGGTTTTATATACGTCAATACTTGGCCAGAGCGTTAGGAAAGATGAGAATTGGAGTAAACGGTATTGATTTTGGTCGCCTATTGTAGCTATATTACAATGTATTGACGAATTTTTCGGGAAATAAAACATTATGTAATAGCAAAAATATTCCTAATTCCAAATGAAGTAAAATTGAAGAAGTACCAATCAATAATCAAAAACTCTATTACACGACGAATCAGATGCGCAAATGGCCTCAACATGAAGAACAATTACGAATCCCAAACAGGATAAGACCAGGGGTCCGGAAGGAGTCAGCGTCCTCTGCTGGCATGCCACACCCGTCGCCAATGTTCCATGGAAACCTTTCTAGTTCGACGGACGGGTCAAATTCGGTAAAAAGGTCAAGTTTAGTGATGAGGTCAAGTTCGGTGAAAAGCATGATTGGTGAAACGGAGTTACTGTATGTGGCCGTGATCCAGAATACTATTTAATATCTCTGAGATTTGGACTTCATAATGTTTAACAAGATCCCCGTATCGACCATAAAACTTCTTAAACGACGACTTCAAGCGTTCAACAACGTAACCTTGTGTAAGCAGTTTATTGGCTGGTCGGTTAGCTCTCAGAATAAAACATTCATAAGAAGAGCATGCCCTGGCATAACATATAAGTTGTGAAATGAAAACACCATAGGCAGGAGAAGATGGAATATTACTACTTAGAAACGGGAAGTTTGTGATATGGAAATTGAAATCGTCTCGCTTGTCATAGAGGGATGTGTGAAGTTGACCGTCTTTTCCAATCGACAGGAGTAAATCTAGGTAAGAAGTAGATGTGTTGCTCTCTGTCGTCTCATTGATCTCTAGCTCTACAGGATATATCTGGCCGAGGTAATTCTGAAATTCTGAATTATTTATGGACAGAACATCGTCGATATACCTGTAAGTAAAATTGAACCGAGATGTTAACTGTTTGTTTCCTTTGGAGAGCAGAGACTGTATAAATTCCGCCTCATATGAATACAAAAAGATGTCAGCCAAGAGAGGTGCACAAATGGTACCCATTGGAATGCCGACAATATGTTGGAAAACTTTTCCCGCAAAAACCACGAATATGTTGTCTACTAGAAACCCCAGCATCTTGATAATATCGTCTTCAGTGTACTTGTTATTGGAATCAGAGTGTTCCTTGACAAAATAAGGTTCTTCATGACCTAACACCAAATATTTATATCTGCGATTTCCATTTTTGTACACAAAAGAGTTTGGTCTGATAGATGTTAATTTGGTTTTGAGTTTTTGATGAGGGATTGTTGTGTAAAGGGTCGAAAAATCAAAAGACTTGATGCTAGTAATATGTTTGAAATTTGGAGATTTTAAATGTTCCAACAATTCCGTTGAATTCTTTAGGATCCACATCTGATTGACTCCGCTTCTTGAGTAGGCCGTTATACAGTACTTCTGAAGACCATGTTTAAAATGTGTTAGAAGTTTGGTAAACAAAATAGATAAAGGCTTGGTGGAACACTTAGATGACCCAGCAATGAAATAAAAGAGTATTGTTGTCAATGTTTAGTTCTATAGAATTTTTTTGAAAAAAGAGCAATAACTCTGCAGTAAAAGGGTCGAACCCTGTAACTTCTGTTCGGGACACATTTTCTTTATTCCATTACTATGTATACCAAATATCATCATCCTATCTCAAGTACATAGAGTTATGCTCTGGACAGTATTTTTTAACAAAGTAAAATATCTGTAAAAAAGGGTTAATCCCCGTATTTTTTGTTCATGACACATGGTCTTGGTGTCAATACTATGTATATATAATTTTATCATCCTATCTCAAATACTGTAGATTACATTTATTTTGCGTGAAATTTAATTTCGCGTTAATCCGGGAGACACCTCGAACGCGAATTCAAATTCATCGCGTAATTTTATACACAATTTTTGCCTAATTTTCGCAAATAAGATATATACAGGCATGTATGTTGCTTCTACTGCATACATGTTTTAATCGCCCATTAGTCCTCCCCCATTCTTTTATCCATCCATTGTCCATTGTCTTTGTTTAAGTTTCTCCCGATTTCACAGAATGTATTTGTTGTTTCAATGATATTTTGGCGGTATCACTGTCCGTGAGGACGGTGACTTACTTGTTTCTTTTCTGCAGTGCCCATGCGGGATTGTAGATCTGATCGTAAGGCCGTTTTGCAGTGATAGTCAATGCGCATACTCGGATGTTTGTGATTGACTCTAATTGCAGAACGGCTTTACAACTAGATCTTACAAACGTTTTAGAAAGAAACAAAATAAATAATCATCCTCACGGACAATGACATTAGAAATCACCTATCTATATATAAATAGCCTAGGTATATCGCAAAATATTGAATGACAAATAACACAATGCAAACATCGAAGGGACATAACTCTTACTAAAAAAAACCTGCGTTCGTAATACGATCGACACGTTACATTCGTAGAGGTCGCGAATTCAAATGTTTTCTAGTTTATAAACGCGAATTCAGATATTCGCGAAAAGACAAAGGAAGATGGCCTCGCGAAATGTGGTACACGCGAAATAAAAGTAATCTACAGTACATAGAGAGTTATGCTCTGGATAGTATTTAACAAAGGGCAATAACTGTAAAAAAGAGCCGATCCCCTTAATTTTTGTTCATGACACATCGTCTTGATGTAATTACCATGTAAATCAACAAGTAATAAGTCTCCCTTATGAGAAGGGGAGTCATAAATATTACCAAACGCATTTTAAAGCTTTTCCTCCATGTGTCTTTTTTTGTGTCTTGTCTTGTACGCAATACTTTACAGACATGGGACAAAAGTAATAGAACGCTATCATTTTTACTATACAAGCGGAAAAAAGAAATTGTGTAGTTTAGTAATTTCATTTATAGATTCATATACAAAATATTATGTTGCATTATGTATATCATTATTTAATATAATGCATTGTCTTTCAATTCAAACATCAAATCATGGATTATGTCCATTATGGTTGATACGAACAGCCGCTGAAAGTAGGGTGGTGCAAAATAGTTTCACAAGTTTAATAGCGTGTATGACCGCCGTTTGCACCGATGCAATCCTTACGCCTACGACGTATTGAACGAATCAGGTTATGCAGAAATGCTCAGAAATGTTCCGCCATATGCGCTATAGAGAACGATGCAAAGCGTCCAACGTAGCAGGGGGTGGCTCTTGACATAGACGTCGTTCCATTTCATCCAAACATGTTCTATAGACGATGAATCCGGTGACATCGCAGGCCAGGGTAGCACATTCACGTTTTGCTGCTGTAGATAGTCACTAACAACGCGTGCGGGGTGCGACCGTGCGTTGTCCTGCTGCGGAATGACGTTACGTTGGTTGTGGTGAATGAATGGAATGTGCTGACGTACAATTTCGTCACTGTAGCGTACGTCAATGTAAGTGAACGTTTTCCGGCACGACGGTAAGCCCAAACACGACCGACACTGCTGTCGAGATGAAATCTCGACTCGTCTGTAAACAGAAATTCCACTCAGTCTCTGTTATTGAGACGACGATGCCTCCTACACCAAGCTAACCTCGCTACACGGTGACGCCAGAGCAGAACAGGACGGATAGCAGATCATAGAGGACAAATGTTGGCCTCTGGCAATATGTTCCTTATGGTTCGAGGACTTATCCGTCGATGTCCAGGGATGCTTCTAGCTGTCAAAGAAGCCGATTAGAAACTATAATGCAAATGTGACATCCGTATATACGTATCTTGCCGACGTGACGTCACAGCGAGTGTCCTGATAGTGGGCGGTCCCGAACGGTGCCTGTTTGCTGATATCGTCTCCATAAAGTATTTAGTGTTAATATGAACTCCAAACTGCCTTGCCACATTGCTTTGAGACACCCCAGCTTCCAGCATCCAAATAGCACGCAAACGATCATTTCCAATCATGCGAGGCATCTCTCAATCAAAAATTTTATTCCAAATCCTATGTTTTTCTGTTTCAATACATTGAATATTGTCAATGAATGCTAGAAATTCTAATTGATCCTGGTAATCCTACATACACACGTAGCCCACTTTCAAAGGACGGGATCGTTCAAAATCACGTGTCCGTATTACGTTCTTTTGATGTATAGTCCGTTTGCTCTGCATTGAGATTGGGGTTTTGTTAAATTTCTTAAATTACACTTAATCATCAAATTTGAATTTTACAGCAATGTTTTTAAATTTACCATACATAAGTAAATTGTGAATTGCAAATGTTTGGTTTGCTAACAAAAAAATTTTCCATACTGCAATATAAAATTTTGTAACAGTTTGTGTGGGCAAATGCACAGTTGATAAAATAGCACCCATATTTTTTTCAGATTCATGCATAAGTAGGTCGTATGCAAATCAGAAACTCTGGGATATATGACAGCTAGACTGGCATGTGATTGTATCTTGAATAAATTATTTTTTATTAACTGAAAAAAAAACCCAGACATATAAAGTCTGCATCATGTTTAATATAATGCACAAAACTATGTTACTGAAATAATTTCATTTTATTAGTAGTAATAGTATTCTTTGCACGCAGGATGTAAAACAACATAAAAACAAACAAAAAATGTTAACTTGAAACTCATGTTGACTTGCAATTGTGAGATGATCTCTTATTGATCAGTCTGCATGAATTAAGAATGTGACAAGTTAGGCCTATTCATGCATACATGTATAAAATGTGAATTGAATCATGCCCTTCTATTTAAAGACATGTTTATCCTATATATAAATGTAATTGCATCCTTTGGATATTATTGAATCAAGGGATCTATATATTTTCATACATGATGGGTATTGCATATATGTAGCAGGCACACTAACTATTTTTCGGTAGACATGTGGTTTGAAAACTTTATATTTACAGTATTATGGCTGTTCAATGTACGGATTTACACCCAAGTATTTTTTCTTGAAATTTGAAAAAGATCTAATATTATTAGTTATGGGAAACGTTTCCCCCTGAATTGTTTGATGCAGTTAAAATTCATTTTTAGTTATGTATAACCTTTAAAACAACAGATTAGCATTTTAAATATATAACTTATGTAGTTTTTGAAAAAAAAAATACTAAACTCCAGTTTCAATAAAGAGCAAACGTACTATACCTGCAACCGATACTGATTTTGAGCTACCATATTTAAATTGGATACCTAAACTCCACAAAACCCCATATAAGCAGAGGTACATAACAGGATCCAGCAAATGTTCTACCAAACTTTTATCCTTACTCCTTACCAAGTTACTAACATCCATTAAGGATAAACTTCAGCAGTACTGTACAATTGCTTATTCCAGAAGCGGTGTAAATCAGATGTGGATACTTAAAAATTCTAAACAACTTTTAGAAAATCTGAAGGGACATAATTTTTCTCACATTCACAGTATCAAAACATACGATTTCTCTACTCAAATTAAAAGAGAGACTTTCTAGCATGTGTTTTTTCACTAAAAGTGGTACCCGGAAATTTAAATATATGAAGCAGACTTCATTCAGTAAAAGTTAGCAGTGTCCTTTAATTTGACATTTAGATATATCGACGACGTTTTGTCAATTAATAATGACAATTTTCATACATATGCCAATGCGATATATCCCGGCGAACTAGAAATTAAAGATACAACAGAATCAAGCACACACGCTTCATACTTAGACATTTTACTAACTATAGACACAGACGGGAACTTAACAACTAAGCTTTACGACAAACGCGACGATTTCGGAGAATCACCCGCATATGGAGTTTATATTTCACAAATAATCAGATATGCCAGGTCGTGTTCAACATATGAACATTTCATATGCAGAGGTAAACTACTGACAAATTATTGACACCGCGTTTTATGTCAACGTTCCGCAAATTTTACGGTCGGTATAATAGTCATGTTTGCGACTACTTTGTTTCACTAAGTGAAATGTTGAGTTGTCTGTTCGATGGTGGTTGTTTAGACGTCTGTACCAATTATGACGAGGATTCGTTCCTCACGTATTTCATTTTGACTGTGGACTGCGGGTGTGAACGGTCGACAGGGGATGCTTACTCCTCCATGGCACCTGATCCCATCTCTTGATATCAAGAGATCCGTGTTTGTCCATTTTTACCAGATTTGTACCTATATTCTGGATATCCTAATGATTTATATCTTGGTATCTGAGACATTTTATATTACTAACCACGTGTCGCTTAGGTTCGAAACTCCAGGAGGCGTGCTGTGGCCATCAAGACGAATCGAACGCGATATTTAACAAATTGAGTTCTCAAACACGCGTTTAGTGTATTAAACTATGCCTTTAAGAAAAAATAGCGATGAAAGAATACTTTTTATGCTTTGTATTTAACTATTAAGTATACACAGTTTCTTTATTCCGCTAGTATATATATTTAATATAAAACGAAATTTAAAAAATAACAAATATTGTGAAGCTATTTTTTATCAAAATTCACTAAAATTTAACATTAGATAGAGAGTGTTTCCAAGTCTCATTGATTATTTTGGTGTAATTCTCTAACATCTGACAATTCAAACAGAAAGTAAAAATTCTACTTATCACTATAGGGAGTTTTCATCACAAAACTTCAACTTTGTTTTTGAATAGATAAATCTTTCAATTTCAAATTTAGAAATTAAAAATCAAAATATATAATAAAACTTGATTTAATTCCTGGTATAACAGTAAAAATTCAATTTAAATGCAATCAGAAATGGCTTTGCAATATGTTTTTGAAAAAAATGTGGCTTTATATGAAATAATTAGTAAAAAATGACAGCGTTCCATTACTTTTGTTCCATGTACTGATTTCTCAGTTACACGGTAATTGCCAATATCTAATGATGGAGTTGAAATCCCGAATGTAATGTAAACAACAAAAAACCATCGGCCTTCCGCAAATAAGCTGACAAACTTCGCAATAGAATCAAGTGACAGCCGTGACGATGTGCGAGACTTCACGATTTATAATAATGCCATTATTTAACGTCTAGGCCAATGATCAAACACTTCCACTGGTAAAGATATTAACAAAAGTATTCATGACCTTGGCATTTTTCCAAACATTAAGAAATTCATCCCAATGCAGTTCAACTTAACGAACATCGTATATATATATATATATATATATATATATATATATATATATATATATATATATATATATATATATATACAGAATGCCACACCACAAAACAGTTTTAAGTTTTATTAACTTACATTGCGACACGTGTTTCGCGTTACATATATAGTCAGTTCATTTGCATAGTCAGACAAAATTTGCAATTAATTGAACTTTGAGATAAAGCGACACGGAAACAACCAAAACAATATTTCAAACGATTATATCTAAAACAAAATTTTACAATGTTTACGATGGATCGTCTTTATATATCGTGTGTATGTTCTGTTTCTTTTATTTTTTAACTTTCCTATTTACTCAGAATTGCGGCAATTCATTGTCCAATTTAGAGTATTAAAGTTTATCTTTTGCACGCATTCAGATCCATATCTTATTAGACTATATCTAGTATGTTTTACTCTTCAAATACATTTAAAGGAACCCGCAGGACAGCAATTACAACGACTGTATCAAAGTACACAATAGAACGACAGTGAGTCGAACTTCAATAGGTCGAATTTCTCGTCGCTACTGATAAAGTGTTAAAGTTATAAAAAAAATTCAGATGCCAAAGTATAAATCAATAGAATGTCCAGGACATAGATACAAATCCGGTAAAAATGGACAAACACGGACCTCTGGAAACAAAGAGGTGGTATCAGGTGCCATGGAGGAGTAAGCATCCCCTGTCGACCGGTCACACCCGCCGTGAGTCCACTGTCAAGTCCAATGAAACACGTGAGGAGTGTATCCTCGTCACAATTGGTACAGACGTCTCAACAACCGCCAACGAAAAGGCAACTCAACATTTCACTTAGTGAACAGAGTAGTCGCAAACAAGACTATTATACCGACCGTAAAATTTGCGGAACGTTGACATTAAACGTGGTTTTCGATATCCCTGTGTCAATAATTTGTCAGTGAGTAGTTTACCTCTGTATATGAAATCTTCATATGTTGTACACGCCCTGGCATATCGGATCATTTGTCAAATATAAACTCCATATGCGGGTGACTGACGGATATTACTACTTAAATGTGGAAAATTTACGATGGGAAAGCCGAAATCGTCGCGTTTGTCGTATAGCTTAGTTGCTAATTTCCCGTGTGTGTTTATATTAAGTAAAATGTCTAAGTATCTGCTTGATTCTGTTGTATCTTTAATTTCTAGTTCACTGGGATATATCGCATTGACATATGTATGAAAATTGTCATTATTAATTGACAAAACGTCGTCGATATATCTAAATGTCAAATTAAAGGACACCGCTAACTTTTTCTTCTTTTGATTCAGCAGTTTCTGAATGAAGTCTGCTTCGTATGAATAAAGGAACAGGTCGGCCAATAAAGGAGCACAATAGGAATGCGCAATGGGTTCCCATAGGAATGCCGACAGTCTGTTGAAAGACCACGTCTCCGAACATTACAAATATATTGTCTATTAGAAATTCCAGCATGTTTTTATATCAACTTCAGTATATTTATCTGTAGAATCAGAGTGGTGTTTGACGAAATAAGTATCCTGATAGCCAATCACTAGATATTTAAATTTTCGGGTACCACCTTTAGTGAAAACACAGTTGTCTATGATGCTGAAAAGTCTTTCTTTTAATTTTTTATGTGGAATAGTTGTGTAAAGAGTAGAGAAGTCATAAGTTTTTGATACTGTGAATTCGAGAAAAATTGTGTGCCTTCAAATTTTCTAAAAGCTGTTTAGAATTTTTAAGTATCCACATCTGATTTACACCGCTTCTGGAATAAGCAACTGTACAGTATTGATGAAGTTTCTCCTTAACGGCTGTCAATATCTTGGTAAGGAGTAAAGATAAAGGTTTGGTAGAACATTTGCTGGATCCTGCTATGTATCTTTGCTTATATGGGGTTTTATGAAGTTTAGGTATCCAATATAAATGTGGTAGCTCGAAATCGGTATCCGTTGTAGGTATATCAAATGAGCGTAATACGGACACGTGATTTTGAAGGATCTCGTCCTTTGAAAAGTGAGCTACGTGTGTATGTAGGATTTACAGAATTCGTATTAAAGCAGTCAAAAACTCCCTTTATAACCTCTAAATTACAAATAGTCTTGTACTCGATTTTAATTTTTGAGTAGAAATCCCGAAGTTTTGAACTATTCTAGGTGGTCCCTTGAGCTTCGACTCATCTCAGTGTCTATTTGGTTTATAAAGTTACATAGCAGTTAAGTATTCTGTTGCATAAAAGAACTTGAGCATTTCGCCCAACTCGAAGTTTCCAATTTCTAATTCGCAATTGTTCCTCGATTTGTGACCCTTGTTATATATCGCGGGAAAAGTTTTCCAACGGATTGTCGGCATTCCAATGGATACCAATTGTGCACCTCTTTTGGCTGACATCTTTTTGTATTCATATGAAGCGGAATTTATACATTCTCTGCTCTCCAAAGGAAACAAACAGTTAGCATCTCGGTTTAGTTTTACTTACAGGTATATCGATGACGTCCTGTCCATAAATAATTCAGAATTTCAGAATTACCTCGGCCAGATATATCCTGTTGCACTAGAGATTAATGAGACGACAGAGAGCAACACATCTGCTTCTTACCTACCTTACTCCTGTGAGATTGGAAAGGACGGACAACTTCACACCTCCCTTTATGACAAACGCGACGATTTCAATTTCCATATCACGAACTTCCCGTTTCTAAGTAGCAATGTTCCATCTTCTCCTACCTATGGCTTTTTCATTTCACAGCTTATACGTTATGCCAGGGCATGCTCTTCTTATGAATGTTTTACTCTGAGAGGAAAACGACTCGCCAATGAATTACTTACACAAGGTTACGTTGTTGAACGCTTGAAATCGTCGTTTAAGAAGTTTTATGGTGGATACGGGGATCTTGTTAAACATTATGAAGTCCCACTCTCAATAATATTAGATAGTATTCTGGAGCACGGCCACAGACAGTGACTCCCATTCGCTAATCGTGCTTTTCACCGAACTTGACCTCTTCACCAAACTTGACCTTTTCACCGTTCATCATACTAGAAAGGTTTCCATGGTACATTTGCGACGGGTGTGGCATGCCAGCAGAAGACGCTGACTCCTTCCGGACACCTGGTCCTCTCCCGTTTGAGATTCGCAATTGTTCTTCATGTTAAGACCATTGCAAATCTAATTCGTCGTGTTTTAATGGACTTGAGCTTCGATTATTAATTGGTACTTCTTCATTTTTACTTCTAAAGAAAACTTAATTTTTTAGATGTTTCATGAAATTAACCCTTTCCCGGAATTTACCAAGGTCGAATGGGATTTACCCTAACCGTAACCCTATCCAAATTTAACATGTTCATATACACATACCAGAGTATATACAAATTTTGTGAATAATGGACAAACACGGATCTCTTGAAATATAGATGTAAGATCACGTGCCACGGAGGAGTAAGCATCCCTGTTGACCAATCATACCCGCCGTGAGTTCACAGTCAAATTTAAATGAAATAAGTCAGGAATATATCCTCGTCTCAATCGGTACATACGACTCAATGACCGCTATCGAACAGGTAACTTATGTAGTTAAACAGAGTTTGTTTGTTTGTTTGTTTATTGTTATTTAACGTCCCACTCAAGAATATTTCACTCATATGGAGGTCACTTATTGTAAGAGCCCCGTCAAATGTGAGATAATACCTTTATATATTTTATTATAACACTCCCATGCCCTGCCTTTTCGCAACAACCCCGAAAAACATAAAATCAGATATCAAAGTTTAAATCTTGTAATGTTCGGAGGCGTGGTCTTTCAACAAATTGTCGGCCAATGGTGATTCTTTATTGGCTGACCTGTTCCTTTATTCATACGAAGCAGACTTCATTCAGAAACTGCTGAATCAAAAGAAGAAAAAGCTAGCGGTGTCGCTTAATTTGACATTTAGATATATCGACGACGTTTTGTCAATTAATAATAACAATTTCCATACATATGTCAATGTGATATATCTTTATTTCCGCGTTTGTCCATTTTTAAATCAGATTTGTACCTATATCCTGACATCCAATAGATTTATACTTTGGTACCAGCATTTTTTTTATATCTTCAGAATGTCCTAGATACATATACAAATCTGGTGATATTGGACAAACAAGGACATCTGGAAATCCAGAGGTAGGATCAGGTGTCATGGAGGAGTAACCGGTCACACCCGCCGTGAGCCCACAATCAAATTAAAATGAAATAGGTCTGGAAGGAATCCTCGTCACAATTGCTACAGACAACTAAAACAGTCTGTTTAAGAAAGAGAAAAGGTTGTAAATGTCTGATAGTGTAGTCACACACGTGTGGCCAGTGCGGGTTTGAACACCACTGGAACCTAAAATGAAAATCTGAGAAAGTTTGTAAATTTCCTTGCGGAAGGTCGATGGTCTTCTATCGGGTGTATCGTAACCGGAATTTCTACTCCTCTATCACAACAGCTTGCAACAAAGAATATATAATAGATATTACCAAAGGTAAACGTGATACTATGTGAAATACAATAGTACTAACATATTGAAGTCTGAAACAATGCTGACATTTTACATTAATAAAAGAAAAAATGCAATGAAAACATTAATTCATCATTGAGGAAAATGAAATCCTCTTGACACCCATGCAGCCATTAACGCGAATCAGGCGATGATGTTATTTATGGGGAAACGTATCATTTTCTAATGGTTACCGTCAATTGCAATATTGTCAAATGACTCCTCTTTAAAATAAATCATAGCTTCTATTATAGCGACTATAAAGTAAATACGAGAATTTGAAATTACACAATTACTTTCTGATATTAGGATACACATACATAAACGTTACATTACTAGACTTTGTCTCTTGTTATTTTTGAATTAGAAATGGAAATCAAGATTACATTTAAAGAAGGAGTTGTAGAACAATTCCGAATAATCGTTCATGACAGATTCTGTAGCTCTCGTATTATGAGATAAGATTGAGTGTGCCTAGAATGGAAATGTATTATTCGTATTAGACGGTAAAGTCGGAAATACTTCGTTTTACGAAGGTATTCTTAGCTTACCAGTAAGTTTCAGTGATATGGTATTCACTGTACTACGCGTCTGTCGTTAAATGTCAAGAAATGTGGTGATAGTAATGCAATAAGATCCCTTAAGGTGGGTGAGGTTGGCACGGGATACTTCCTAGTCGTCCGGAGGTAGTCAGCACCCCTGCCGACACGCCACACCCACCGCAAATGTCCAGCGGAAACCTCTCGAGTTTGGTGAAAAGGTCAAGTTCGATGAAAAGGTCAGATTCGCTGGTGAAAAAGTAGATATAAAAGCGGTCAACATGGAGAGCAATTGCGAATCCCAAACGGGATAGGACCAGGTGTCCGGAGGGAGTCAGTGTCCTCTATGTCCTCTCAATAAATAAAACAAATCAGTGATCTATATTTTTATATGTTAATGATTATGAAATAGTGAAGAACTTAGATGGGATCTCTGCAATAAAGAGAAATTAAATAACTTAATTTTGTAAATGCATCAGTGGCAATGTCAGCAATATGGCTTAGTATGCTTTCATTATTACTAATATCACTCTGTCAATGACAGTAGAGATACTTACTATTCGAAGTTCTTGGTTGCATTAATCGGATATTGATTCCTATAAGACTGATTTATTGTGATATTCATACTATAAAATTTTCTGTTACATTAGCACTGAAAGTAGATTTGAAATCGATTACATTGCTGCATAACCATTGATATCGATTTATTGCAAGGGAATGGAAAAAGATTTCTTAATGTTAGTGCCGTAGACCGAGGATATAATTATGTTATTTCCATTTACATGTGATATTTACCTTTTACGATTTCTGATTATTTTAACAAGAGTGATTTCATGGAAACATATGACTATAATAGTCTATTTATGGTTGTAAAACGAAGTTTAAGTGCGTGACAACCACAGTAGTTGTACAGCTTCCATATATCAAACACAGTGATAGAATATTAAACAAGATCAATTCCATTATATTTGCAATTGTAAGTTTGTTTTCCGCTATACTCAATATATATGGACATAATGAAAGTCAAGTTTTCGGGACGACCTGTCCCTTCATCAGGACAAAACGATTAAAATAACATGAAAAATCGTACACATACACACTCGCACGCAAACACACACTCACACGCACACACAACTAAAGATTGAAAGAAATGCTACATATTACAAGTACAGCGTAATAATGCAATTAATAAATGAAAATTGAAATCAAACAAAATAATTACTAAAAAGTAAGCTCAAACTACCAACGAAATGTGAATCGAACTAGATCTAAGTGAAAATAACAAGAAACTGCGAAATTACTAAATACATTTGATCTACAAACAAAGTCATAACACGAAAGTCAATTCAGGTCGTCCCGAAAATTTGACTTTCATTTTGTCCGTGTCGTTAGTCATTTTAGTTCTTTAAATATACTTTTCTTGACTTATATCTATTGCTTAGATCCGACGCCTTTCGATATATAGCGTTGTTGGTATTATTGCATTATATATATATATAAAGGCCCATGACCGGCGGTGTACACTCAGCAAGGTTGTTAATTTTGTTTTAAATGATAATGTGCTTTGCAAAATGCTTATATAAAGTCATTATTTTCCCTTTAAAGCGATATGAGCTGTGGTAGGTGAAAAATTTTACATGCTACCTCTTGGTTTCCAGAGGTCCGTGTTTGTCCATTTTTACCGGATTTGTATCTATGTCCTGGCATATGTATCCCAAAGAGACCATCTGGTGGTTAGGATAACAAATGCATGTTTTTAATGGCAACAATAATGCCAAACGTAACCCGTAATATCAGTTATTGTTTGTCCGCCATTACTTTGAGCATTGCAAATTAATTTTCGGTATTTTTTTACGAAGATTACCGAGTGTCCAATAAGCACGTGCTATTTGCAGTTGATATACATTCTATTCTTATTACCCTTTGCGTTTATTTTCGTACATCATCATTTCATACCTAAATCAGGCAAAGTTGGTCTTTTCCTTCGTTTCTGAAATTGTCTGAGTGCCGGGTATATCAGGTGATATCGACCCATTTTTAACTCGTCCCATCGCATTCTCGGCTTTATCATTCTTGACACATATGATCATAAACTGCCCAACTACATCGGGCATGGCTGCACGATTTTAAAACGCGAGGTACGCCATGTCAGCATACAGGGTAACATTAAAGATTGGAAAAAATTCATATATTCATCCGATTTTATTCAGGTATTTAAAACAGCGTTAGAAAGCACATATTTTACATAACATAGGCACTTTCCAATAAAATCACATCCTGAATTTGAAAAGTAAATATAAAACACATAAAAATCTTACAATACGCCGATTGTGTAAGAGGCCCAGATTGCTGATAGACCGGGCGGGTAAGGGACGAGACTCCCCTGATCGAATTACGAATCACCTCTGATATGGCGAAAGAGTTTATCTGAAAGGTCATTGCATACGGAAATACAGATGAATTTTTTAAGGTACGGGAAAACGTAAATTCTAATAAAACAAGTAACTTCAAAAAGAAGATCTTTTACATTGTTTCACGTGTTTGATAATGCATTTGAACACACATTTTATCATATTCTCAACTATATGTCAGGGAACAATAATCATCATTGTGACAGCTTATATCGCTTTAATTACGCTTCTAAGTGATTCACTGTTTTCTAGCAATTTGAGTTTGCCAGCAGAAGACGCTGACTCCTTCCGGACACGGGGTCTTATCCCGTTTGGGATTCGTAATTGTTCTTCATGTTGAGACCATTTGCACATCTAATTGTTATAATGGACTTGAGTTTTGATTATTGATTGGTACTTCTTCAATTTTACTTTGAAGATCAAAAAATGATTTTTACTCGTAACGACAATAAATACAAACGGAGTTGCGTAATATTCATGGCAACCTCAGATTAATAAAT
This sequence comes from Atrina japonica, assembly GCA_030159075.1. Classification (NCBI taxonomy): domain Eukaryota; kingdom Metazoa; phylum Mollusca; class Bivalvia; order Pterioida; family Pinnidae; genus Atrina; species Atrina japonica. The sequence continues at coordinate 211,820 of BROG01000588.1, read as the reverse complement.
TCAACATATGGGTTATTGTCATCTCGTATTCATCACAACTCGTACCTAAGTGAATTGGTTGACTCGTAGCCATGTATTAGCTGACTCGTGTCCATGGATTAAATCATCCGTGCCTCTCGCCTGTTTGATTGTAGAATTATTTACGAAGGTATACATGTATTTACCAATATAAAAAATCTCAGATACCAAAGTATAAATCAATAGAATGTCCAGGACATAGATACAAATCCGGTAAAAATGGACAAACACGGACCTCTGGAAACCAAGAGGTGGGATCAGGTGCCATGACCAACATAGTAATTACCATAAAATATGCCGTTTGGTATTGAAATGACATACAACTATCTGTGGAAATGAATTGGCTTCAGAAGTATTTCGCTGACAGAGGTATAATCCAATTCACACAACATGACAGAAGGATTAATCTCTTGATTATCTTGCGGATGATTTTACTCAATTTTCGGTTATGACAATCTTTATGGGAAAAACCTTTTTATTCCCAATTTGATACTCGTAGGTAGGGTAACAAGAAAGAACGACACTATTCATGTCAGTGTAAATTTAATGTCCTTATTCTTTATTACCTAAAATTTGAACGTGTCCAGGTCAGTCAAGAAAGGGTTCACGAGACTACATCCCGCCAGGTTATATGGATATAAGGTAAAGGGGCCGTTACAATTTTTGAGCTTTTGTCGATTTGATTTTGGTTTCGAAAACAAAGAAATTTAGAACCCCCGAATGTGTAAAGATATTTATATAGATGGGCGCCCTCATAGTCGTAAAACCACGAATCGCTATGCACTTGCCTACCCGTGGTTTCATGTACCCGAAATCACTCGTAGCTAATTAATATTTATAAAGGAGTAAGTGTGTTCAATTTATCCAATCACAGTAGTTGTGATCGGCAACGGAAATTATTGCGAAGTTACGGAAGCCGATACGTGCCACATGTAGTAATAAAAATATGTCGTTATAACGACATATATCTTGTTAAAACGACTTAATATGTCGTTATAACGAGATATGTATTATCTTGTTATAACAAGATATTATGTCGTTATAACAAGATATTATGTCGTAATAACAAGATATTATGTTGTTATAACGAGATATGAATTATCTTGTTATAACAAGATATTATGTCGTTATAACAATAATAATATGTCGTAATAACAAGATATTATGTCGTAATAACAAGATATTATGTTGTTATAACGAGATATGAATTATCTTGTTATAACAAGATATTATGTTGTAATAACAAGATATTATGTCGTAATAACAAGATATTATGTCGTTATAACAAGATATGAATTATCTTGTTATAACAAGATATTATGTCGTTATAACAAAATAGTATGTCGTAATAACAAGATATTATGTCGTAATAACAAGATATGAATTATCTTGTTATAACAAGATATTATGTCGTAATAACAAGATAATATATCGTAATTACGGAAGCGTATTTGGGCCACGAGTTGTCTTATAATTGTTAGTTATTAAGGTTTTATTTGATTTTTTTTCACATCGTTGTTGATATGGATATAAGGTAAAGGGGCCGTTACAATTTTTGAGCTTTTGTCGATTTGATTTTGGTTTCGAAAACAAAAAAATTTAGAACCCCCGAATGTGTAAAGATATTTATATAGATGGGCGCCCTCATAGTCGTAAAACCACGAATCGCTATGCACTTGCCTACCCGTGGTTTCATGTACCCGAAATCACTCGTAGCTAATTAATATTTATAAAGGAGTAAGTGTGTTCAATTTATCCAATCACAGTAGTTGTGATCGGCAACGGAAATTATTGCGAAGTTACGGAAGCCGATACGTGCCACATGTAGTAGTAATAAAAATATGTCGTTATAACGACATATATCTTGTTAAAACGACTTAATATGTCGTTATAACGAGATATGTATTATCTTGTTATAACAAGATATTATGTCGTTATAACAAGATATTATGTCGTAATAACAAGATATTATGTTGTTATAACGAGATATGAATTATCTTGTTATAACAAGATATTATGTCGTTATAACAATATAATATGTCGTAATAACAAGATATTATGTCGTAATAACAAGATATTATGTTGTTATAACGAGATATGAATTATCTTGTTATAACAAGATATTATGTTGTAATAACAAGATATTATGTCGTAATAACAAGATATTATGTCGTTATAACAAGATATGAATTATCTTGTTATAAACAAGATATTATGTCGTTATAACAAAATAGTATGTCGTAATAACAAGATATTATGTCGTAATAACAAGATATTATGTTGTTATAACAAGATATGAATTATCTTGTTATAACAAGATATTATGTCGTAATAACAAGATAATATGTCGTAATTACGGAAGCGTATTTGGGCCACGAGTTGTCTTATAATTGTTTAGTTATTTAAGGGTTTTATTTGATTTTTTTTCACATCGTTGTTCTTAATAAGGCATAACACCGCATTACTATCTGGTAATAATTGTGTTACAAGACACTAATCATGTTATATTGTATCATTCTTATTCAATATTATTATTAACGCAACCTTAATTTAAAGAAGCTATATTTTATGAAAAATAAACCACTTCTAACTTTTCACGAAATACTCCTTTTTTAAGGCATTGTCTTGAGAAAATTGCAACAAATTGTTGTGTAATATCACAACCTTCATTTATCTATTTCTATATATTTTAATGGTGTCTTAATTTAAGTTGTATTATGGTTTAACCCTTTCACCCCTGAAAATCTGAGTGGTATGCTCTTTTTATTGTTAAAGACTAGTTTTTTATGGTCTGTATAACAACATAATAAGTCGTTATAACAACATATATGTCGTTATAACGACATATTTTTATTACTACATGTGCGCACGACTTAATATTTTTTTTCTCTCATTTGTTATATCGTGCGCACGACTTAATGTTTTTTTTCTCATTTGTTATGTCGTGCGTACGACTTAATATTTTTTTTTTCGCACGACATAACAAATGAGAGAGAAAAAAATATTAAATCGTGCGCACGATATAACAAATGAGAGAAAAAAAAATATTAAGTCGTGCGCACGATATAACAAATGAGAAAAAAAAATATTTAAGTCGTGCGCACGACATGATTTTTGAAGAAAAATAGTAATAAGTCGTGTGCACGAGATAAAATATTTTTTTCCACATATCCCTTCCATACTTCCGTATGAACAGGCATTTTATCAGCGTCAAGATACAAAATTACGCCTGTCTACCTGCCTAATACAGTGGCGTAGGAAGCAAATCAAAAGGGGGGAAATTTGTTTTTTTTTAAAATGTTTTCCCCGGTAAAAAAAAAACACTTTCATATACCTTTTGATTATGCAATAAACATATACAACAGTGGCGGATATAGATTTTTTTCAAGAGGGGGTCAGTGGGTTTGATGCTGGAGACATGAAATTATACTTGTTAAAACTGTCATATAATGCATACCTCACCAAAGGCAGACTTATGATTTAAAGTTGGATAGGGTGCAAATGTAGAATATATTCGCATTTTACATTTGAAAGCTCCGGGAAGCATTTTCCTGGATTCCAGATGTGTTGATAATATAAAAAATGTATGTGAAAAAGTTGGGGGGGGGGGCGTCTAGGTAATATGTCAAACTTATTATCAATCTAAACTAAAACTGTTTCAGGAAACATAATCCATCCCTCTGATAGACGGATCAAACCTCCAAAATGAAGTGAAATTCAACTCCGGCTAGGGGATTCTAGAGTATGTTCTCCAGATAAAAGTTGGAATGTTTCCAATTTGGAAGCCCAATGAAGCATTTTGTAACTGCCCCCCCCCTCCCCCCGAAACAAATCAGTTTTCCATATGTTCCAGGGAGTATACTAGTACTTTCTCGGAAATGTTAAATTTCACAAGTCCACAGAGTTCAAAGTTCATTATCTAGGTTCCAAACATTAAATTAGGAACTGGTTTTATCTCAAATTCATTAAACGGAGAGACTGATTATTTGTATATTTCAATTATTTTTTTTTGGGGGGGGGGTGTCAGCGTTTTTCTACTTCTTCATGGTGGATTTGAGGAACAAATGGATGCAGATGACCACTGATGGAGTCAGCAACGAAACTTCTTTGATCTCAATTATATATAAATGTCTTTATGTATTAATCAAAAAAGAGGGGGGTAGCCAGTCGACAAAATTGTAGAGAAATACGTTTTTAAAAATGATTTTCTTTAGCACCAGTTAAGGTCAGATTATTTATCAATTTGCTAATAAAGGACAGACTATTTCTTTTCAATGTTTTCAAGGCCAGAATATTAATTTAAAATCAATAGTTATCGCCTTATATATCCCATTCCTTCCATATTTGGCATACAGAATGATGGCGAGAATGAACTGCATGGGAGCTTAAAAATTAAAAACAAGTTAGTGCGTTAATATTAGAAATATGACACAATTATTTGGAAAAATATCAAACAGAAAATGTCTTATAACGGACCAATCTAATTATAAACCGATCTCTAATCTCTCCTGTTTTCTGATATGTCCCGTGCAGGATCTAACGCAATCCGCTATTGGGTCACGCGAGGATGACCTCGTAAAATTGTCATTTTCGACCCATGAAAAAGCGACTTACACAATCTTGTAAGCGATCTAATGGCAAAAGAGATGTAAATATTTTTTAACATTTTAAACAAAAATCCGAAAGTACAGAAATATTTTCATAACGTTGGATATATTCGAATCACCAAATACATTCCGATGGACTTTTGCGGACTGACGGTTTCATTTTTATAAAATAAATTACATCTCTTTGTAATTTAATTTTGTAAGTCGCATTTTCATTGGTCGAACATTATAAACTTAAAAGAGGTCACTCGCACGTGACCCCATAGCGGATTGAGACATATCAGAAAACGGGAGCGGTGAGATATCGGTTTTTAATCAGATTGATAACGGACAATTTAAAACAAAGCTTTTTTACATAACATACTCTTAATATTATCAGTTTTAATAAAACGTATTTATAAAGGTTGCGATAGTAACAATATTGAACAAGAATGATAAAATGTCACATGCCTTATTAAGAACAACGATGTGAAAAACAATGCAAACGAAACAATTATAAGACAACTCGTGGTCCTAATACGCTTCCGTATATTTCATATCTCGTTATAACAACATAATATCTTGTTATAACAAGATAATTCATATCTCGTTATAACAACATAATATCTTGTTATTACGACATAATATCTTGTTATAACAAGATAATTCATATGTCGTTATAACGACATAATATCTTGTTATTACAACATAATATCTTGTTATTACGACATAATATCTCGTTATAACAAGATAATTCACATGTCGTTTATAACAAACATAATATCTTGTTATTACGACATAATATTTTGTTATAACGACATAATATTTTGTTATTACGACATAATATCTTGTTATAACAAGATAAATTCATATGTCGTTATAACAACATAATATCTTGTTATAACAACATAATATCTTGTTATTACGACATAATATCTTGTTATAAAACGACATAATATCTTGTTATAACAAGATAATTCATATCTTGTTATAAACAACATAATATCTTGTTATTACGACATAATATCTTGTTATTACGACATAATATCTTGTTATAACAAGATATTCCACATCTCGTTATAACAACATAATATCTTGTTATTACGACATAATATCTAGTTATTACGACATAATATCTTGTTATAACAAGATAATTCATATCTCGTTAAAACAACATAATATCTTGTTATTACGACATAATATCTTGTTATTACGACATATTATTTTGTTATAACGACATAATATCTTGTTATAACAAGATGATTATCTTGTTATTACGACATAATATTTTGTTATTACGACATAATATCTTGTTATAATAAACAAAATAATTTATATCTCGTTAAAACGACATAATATCTTGTTATAACGACATAATATTTTGTTATTACGACATAATATCTTGTTATAACAAGATAATTAATATGTCGTTATAACAACATAATAAGTCGTTATAACAACATATATGTCGTTATAACGACATATTTTTATTACTACATGTGGCACGTATCGGCTTCCGTACGAAGTCACCCGCATATGGAGTTTATATTTCACAAATGATCCGATATGCCAGGGCGTGTTCAACATATGAACATTTCATATACAGATGTAAACTACTCACTGACAAATTATTGACACAGGGATATCGAAATCCGCGTTTGATGTCAACGTTTCGCAAATTTTACGGTCGGTATAATAGTCTTGTTTGCGATTACTCTGTTTCACTGGGTGAAATGTTGAGTTGCCTTTTCGTTGGCGGTTGTTGAGACGTCTGTACCAATTTTGACGAGGATTCGTTCCTCACGTATTTCATTTGGAATTGACTGTGTACTCACGGCGGATGTGACCGGTCGACAGGGGATGCTTACTCCTCCATGGCACCTGATCCCACTTCTTGGTTTCCAGAGGTCCGTGTTTGTCCATTTTTGCCGAATGTGTGTCCTGGACATCCTTAGGATTTATACTTTGGTATCTGAGATGTTTTATATTGATCTAATTCAATAAACCATTTTCGAGTTCTTACGTAATCCGTTTTTGGATCCGGATTTTTCATGCGCCGATTCAACTATTGTTTCTATTGGTGATGGAATAACATTTGAAGACGATATCCCGCACTTACGTCATTTCAGCGGGAAGATTACGTAGAGTTACGTCCCATCACCAACAGAAACAAATAGTCCTGCACAAACGTTATCGGGTATCACGTGGTACATGAATTAGTTCCATTATCACCAATAAACCGGTTCACGCTAAAAGTCGCGCATGCGCATAACACCGACTGAGTGGGTAAATTCCAGTTCCATTCACATCTAAAATCACGAGCGTTTGAGTTTGTGTTAGAAAGATAACAAGAGCTAATGAAAACAGTCTTGAAACGATATCACTATTTATGCTTAATCAAAATATTGAACAAATAAATTTTCTTTTCTATTTTCATGCGTGTTATGTAAACAACATTCTATGGTGTCCGTTTATATATCCAAACCACTTCCGTACACGTCATAGCTATTGTAGTGTTTTCACTACCAAGGTTACATGTAAACAACATAATTATCAGTAGGCGATGCGGGAGCGTTTGAATAAACTTCAAATGTGCACCTTAAAGAAACTAGCAGAGGATCATGGAATCACAGTGAATCTGTAATCATCTGTACATGACGTCATACTGTGACAAAAGTTCGCGTGTTTGCGTTCGAGTTCGGAATTTCTTACTATTTATCGGCATACTGGGGTTGATATTGTCCGACGCTTTTCTACTAGATTCTCTATTGCAATATTAAAAAAAAATCAATAGTATCGTATTATCGATATCAAATTATTTGTTATCGTGTATAATGCTGGAATGATATTTCGAAGAAATTCTGAAAAACAGATATAAGACTATTCTAAAATAAGAAAACGGGTACCGATTACGACTCGGGTCTGCGAATTTTCTTGTCTTCGAGATAGGATGATCACCAAGTGTTTCATATGATGCGACACATACAAACTTACTATTTTCTGGAGTTATCTAATTGTTTTCTTTGCACTATCATCATACCTCGCACTGTAAATCCATAATCAAAGACAAGTTGGATATCAATTTTCAAAAGTGTAGCCGATGTATAGGCCTACACCCATACACCAAAAGCACACTTGTTTACATTAACAGTATAACACTTCACAAATATGCAGTTTCATCTATCCCAGATTTGTTACGTCATTTTGAAAATATGACCTTGCCCTTTGACAGTGTCCATACTGAACATCATTTGCGACGAGCGAATTTGGGTTTTATATTTTAGTCCATAAACTGTTAATATATATAATATAATACAGACTGAACAGTTTAATATGGTTCTATATTAACTATCAAGCTGTCGATATCTTACGTTGATAAAATAAATGTTTGTTTAGCAAAAAATGTACCGGTACATTACTACATAGTCTAGATGTACAATAGACCTAAATTTAATATTGTTTAAATAATTAACAAATTTAAGAATAGAACATGGATCAATCTAGATCTATATAAAACGTCTCCATCCCATTTAGAATCTAGATAGATCTATATTTTTTTTTCAGCATCAAAGAAAATGATACTGTCGTTTAATCATTTCCAATTTAGGTCAATTTAAAATGAGTACACAACTAGATCTTAATATAGACCTACATATCGTGTACTCATTTTCAATTTACTAAAATTCGAAATGAATTAACGACAATACTAAAAATATCTTTTGTAGTCTATGCTGGTTTAAAAACATTATAGACAGTTGCAGCCGCATGATCGTTATGAACTATAACTATAAAATATCCGAAAAATAAATCCAGATTTGGACTGCAAGGATATTTACACGGACTAAATCTGAAAACTATATCTATACCAAATTCCTAAATATTTTAGGATAATTAGCTACACAGTTATGCAATTATAAAGTCTTCTCAAATCTGATGTTTAGTCCGACTTTGCAGATTACATGTAGCCTGAAAATTCTGTCAGGATATTTAGCCGAACTAAATTTCTGAAAAGGCATCTGGATTTTGCCTAGATATTTTAGGATACTTTGCATGGACTCCAAACGATGTCGCTGTTTTGACTGTAGCCGAGTCATCATTTCATTCTCGTGATTCTGGACCTCGGTAAAATAATAACTGCTGAACATGGGCATTTTAAGCGAAAAACAGTGGCGAAGGGTTCCAACTCACCATGATAAATTTTAAAAGGGGGTACTGGTGAAAAAATGCATTTAACGACCTTTATTGGTAAATAATTTCATTTAACTCTAATCACGATCACGTCTGGACTCGAGTCTTCTGTCCTGGTGAGTTAGGAAGTAAAATTTATTCGTCCTTCGGTTAGGATGAGCTAAAATCCAAACGTTTTTTTTCAAATTGTGTTGAACTAAGCGTGACAATTTGAAATATTTTTCTTCAAATCGCGTTGAGTCTGGTCCGCGTTAACGCAATTTGATTTTTTAAAAGTGTGTTAAATCTATGTTTGTCTCAAGTTTAGCAAAATTATTTTTTTTCTAAATGCTTAGCCTGTTGTTTTTTTAAAACGGACTTGTTTCACACGAGTTCCTTTCTGTAGGCCTAATTAAGAAGGTATAAAATAAGGCATTTTCAAATCTTGAAAAAAAATAATTAGGCCTGTTAAAGCGAATAGGCCTAATACAAAGTACATATAAATACATAGAGATAGATTAATTAATAGTTGAATATATTTATAGATACAATGTATTTGAAAAATCCCACTCCAATGTGCAGGTCTAGATCTACATCTTTTAAAATATTAGTTTGGCAGCGAAATAATGAAAGAAAAGAAAAGAATTCAATAGGACAAACAGGAAACTGCAAAATGAATTGGATCTACAAAGTCAAAACATGAAATTCAGTCTGATAAATCAGTTTATCACGAAATTCAATCAGTTTCAATTTCGTGTTTTGACTTTGTAGATCAAATTCATTTTGCAGTTTTCTTGTTATTTTCACTTAGATCTAGTTCAATTCTAGTAGTTTTTTAGTTATCCTTTTGTTTGATTTCCATTTATTTATTGCGTTATCTCGCTGTACTTGTAGTATGTAGCATTTATTTCACTTTCCGGTTGTGTGTGTGTGAGTGGATGTATGTGTACGTTTTTTCATGTTATTTTAATTGTTTTGTCCTGATGAAGGGACAGGTCGTCCCGAAAAATTATATATATACTAGCGGAAAAAAACGCAAGTTTATTTTCGATAGTTATCATTTTACATGATTCACTGATGATTAGTTCATTGTTTGGGTTTCTCGATTATCTCATCATTCATTTACGGAATACATTTCGTTGATTTTTGGTGTCCTATCACAGACGGCTTTTGCGTGAGTAGCGTTAAAACAAGGGTACCTTATGCCGTTTCCTGATTCAAATCAGTAACGTGTGTGCCCACCCCTGGCTTCAGTCGCTGCTCTTACTCTCCTTAACATTGACCCAATCAAGGCGATTATTGTCCTTTGAGGGATACTATTCCACTCCTGAATAAGGGCCTGCGTGAGTTTAGCGACGTTATATGGGACGTTGACAGGCTTCCTAACCCTCCTGTCAAACTCGTCCCACAAATGCTCGATTGGGAACAAATCTGGACTCTATGGTGGCCAATCAAGAACTAAGGCGTTGTTTTGAGCCAAAAAGTCACGACAAATCCAACCAACATGGGGCCTCGCGTTGTCCTGCTGCAACGTAAGCTGATCTGTATTGTTCCAATGTTCGATTTGTAATGGTTTACCAGCACATATGGTGTAGTAGTACGGACTAGTACCGCGGATGCACGCTTTCTTGAAAAATTTGCTGAAAGCTTGCAACGTCGAGTTGTGTCACGGTCGGCTGATTTTTAACTGAAGAACATTTTCACAGTGCACGGAGATAGCTCAGTGTCAAATTTAATTAAATTTCCTCCAGGTGTCTAAAAGTTATTTTACAAAAACCGAACTTGCGTTTCTTTCCTCAGCTAGTACAATGTAATATTTTAATCATTATAGATTGACATAATCCTGAAGCCATATTGGTGCAGTGCTATTTGCTTTAAGCCATGGCAGAATAATACAGCAAAGGGAACAAAGTTCTACATCTGATTATGCCAGTGGGTTATTCTCAGGAGTAGTGCATAGTCAGTGTCATTCAAATCCATCCCAATAAGCAGTGGTAACCAAAGGAAACAACAGATGTGAATGGCAATCCTCCAGCTCAGTTAGATGAAATATGACCTTTGAACACATTTGAACCTCGTCACTCACAGGATAAAACAACAAATATTAACTGGTAACTACAACAACTGTCTGACCTGAAGGATACTTTCCCCACAACTGGTAAATCTCATTAGGTTACTTACCATACAGACAAAAAAAGAGATCATTAGTTTATAATGTCAACAACAAAATTATTAACATGATATAACAATTCCTAATAATTGCCTTAAAATCCCAAATGTTTTTCCATAATAATTAAATATTTATATTTGTGTGTTGAATATATGTTATGATTGCGTCTCAATATATTAAGACCATGCATGGGACCATAGACTTGAAATTTCCTTGGGAAAAAATTGTAGAAATTTGACATACATTACTTTCCAGCTTCTATTATTTCCTTTTACTACTTAAATTGATGTACAATAAAAAAGAGATATACACAGAAATGAAAATTCTTAAAATTCCTATATATTTCGTAAAACTGCTTGAGAAACCCAGTTTTTTTTATTTGTATACGAACACCACACTGGACCTGACCATATTTACACAAAATATATAGAAATATAAGATTTGTCACGCCTGTGTATAGCTCTGATTTGTTATTGTACATCAAGTACAATAAGTAAAAGTAGAACAAAAAATGGATATTGTTTGGTAAACATAGTTAATGCCCCTTTAAATGTAATTTAGTTTTTAATTAGATGGATCTACAATAGGTGAAATGATACGTCCTCTCTTTGAAGAATGCATAAAAATGACAAAATAAACTTCAAGGTTTTCATTTCCTCTTGTATGTTACAGTTTTTTGAATGATAGACAAAACATGATAATATTTGTTAGATAATGATTATTCATAAAACAAAGATTTTACATCTCTTTTTGTTTTGTTCAAGCATGTCTCATCTCTGGAATATACCTGATCATAGTTCTGATGCTTGCCAAGAGGTAGAAATTAATACATAGATGCATTGCAGCTCAAAAAGGAAGAAATGCTTTTCACAAAAGATAATTGTAAGTTGATTATGTGAATGTTAATATACATTTCACCGAAAGTGTAAATAAAATACCATTGATAAATGAGTGAATTTACACACTTAAATTTTTTTTCAGTAATATACGTAAACGGCCTATGGTGGCAACCAGTTTACAATGACTGGAGAGAAGATACAGTGCCCAAGGAAACGAGACTTTGCCTTTCATACTTAATTAGATTAGAACAGTGAGGTGTAATAAGTATTAATACTCAACTCAGCTACGGAGGTCGATTACTGTGGATTATGAGAAATTATTATGACTCAAAGACATTTGTATAGGAACAAATCCATGAACATTCACCGCCTCTTATACCGTAAATTGGGATACTTTGGCGTCGCTAAAATTTGGCCTCTTTGGTAATAAAATGAAGGGTTATTTTTTGACCATTTATGTTTAGATCATCTTTAAATTTGGCCTACTATCAGATCTCGGTCTTGTCGTGTCAATCATTCCAGGTGTTTGAAACATCAGAATATTAAAAAATGCGGTAGAATAATTATAATCGATGCGTCACATGATACTTAATTAAAATTAACATCCACACACTGTTATTTTAATAATAATTCCTCTGTTTGTTAATTGATAAAAAACAAATATTTTTAAAAAGTATCGGTAGAAACATTGTGTCCCTTAATTTGACATTTAGATATATCGACGACGTTTTGTTAATTAATAATGACAACTTTCATACATATGTCAATGCGATATATCCCAGCGAACCAGATGTCCTTTAATTTGACATTTAGATATATCGACGACGTTTTGTCAATTAATAATGATAATTTTCATACATATGTCAATGCGATATATCCCAGCGAACTAGAAATTAAAGATACAACAGAATCAATCACACACGCTTTATACTTAGACATTTTACTTGAAATAGACACAGACGGGAAATTGGCAACTAAGCTATACGACATTCGAATCGTAAATTTTCCAGATTTAAGTAGTAATATCCCTCAGTCACCCGCATATGGAGTTTATATTTCACAAATGATCCGATATGTCAGGGCGTGTACAACATATGAAGATTTCATATACAGAGGTAAACTACTCACTGACAAATTATTGACACGGATATCGAAAACCGCGTTTTAATGTCAACGTTCCGCAAATTTTACGGTCGGTATAATAGTCTTGTTTGCGATTACTCTGTTTCACTAAGTGAAATGTTGAGTTGCCTTTTCGTTGGCGGTTGTTGAGACGTCTGTACCAATTGTGACGAGGATTCACTCCTCACGTATTTCATTGGACTTGACTGTGTACTCACGGCGAGTGTGACCGGTCGACAGGGGATGCTTACTCCTCCATGGCACCTAATTCCACTTCTTGGTTTCCAGAGGTCCGTGTTTGTCCATTTTTACCGGATTTGTACCTATGTCCTGGACATTCTATTGATTTATACTTTGGTAACTGAGATTTTTTTATATTTTGGACGGTTTAATTTTCGCCATTTTAAGAGGGTGGTCAAATTGGCCAAAATTAAACAATGGCCAAAATAACCCGACTTACGGTATATACATGAACCATAACATAACCGCCATGTATCTTTACACATACAACATATATTTATCTTTACACATAAATAAATTTAGATACATGTAAATACGAATACCATTGATAAATGAGTAAATTGAATTTTATGAAGGGATGAAATCTATTTTATGATGTCGAAATAACAAACATCTTTTGCTGCCTGAAAAATGGTCATATTTTTTGCAGTTCCACCACCAATCATAGACTCAGAACTTGTGCATTACCTAGAACGAGAGACACATGGGCAGAGATCTTCAGAAATATGGAAGAATTTACACATCTACCGCATTACAAATTCTTTGTTTGGTGAAGTCCTGCATACCGGAGATAACCCTAATTCACTTCTAAAATATATCTTGGAAGGTTCAAATCTTGATAGGTTTGTAAACTTTGGACATTAGTCAAAATTTAAGTTCTGTATCAAACTTTAATTGATATCATTTACCTCGATGTTAGACATCTTACGACTGATTATACCTTATATCCTAAAACTATTAAAATTGAGTTTGAAAATTTGTCAAATAAAGTCTAAACCAATACTCTAAGGTGTGCTCAGTTTCTACAATCAGACCTCGCATTATACCAAAACTGCACTGTGCATTTCAGAATGGGGTCAACATGAAAAGTTTTAGAATCTTACGGCCAAAGATTTCTGGGTTTAATACTTAAATAGTAAACTGAGCAACATGTTTCTTAGTCCTATGATCAACAAATTTTACTAATATAATCATTCACTAAATTATACATATAATCACATCCACATACGACTTCTCTACTCTTTACAAAACAATACCACAGTTTACCATAACTATTATGAATAAGTATCTTTCTTACACTGTATTTATCCAAATACTATAATCTTGTACTTTGTTTACTGCACAAAGAACTTTATATTTTCATAACCATTTAACTAAGAATTGTTAATGTTTATCAATAATACACTCATTCAAATGAGCACATCTTTTCATATAAAATTATTAACTGTATATTTGAAATTGAGGAGTTATATAATATATACACAGCACTTATAATATGTTAGTAATAAATAAGGTTCAGAAATGGATGCAATCAGCCACTGGTGTGTAAGAATGAAAACCATAAACACATGACAGAAGTGTAAAATATCTGACTCAGCTTAGTAATGCACATGGTTGCCAAACCATGAACACCTTCAAATCCATTAACTTATAACATATTACATGTCTATATCAGTACAGTTAAAGGGTACTCCTCACAAGTCAAGTGCATCAAATTAAATATTTCTGTCCACATTCAAACTCTTTGGTGAACATGTGTTTTGGAGTTATCACAAGGACTCTACGTGATATGATTTACTCATTGTAATGTTTCAGTGTTATTTAACCATTGAATACTTTTTCAGAGTAATTCAAATTTCCAATATGATTGTCAGTATAGAATAACACTGAGTCAATGGCAGATTGCTGCCAAAATTTTACATACATAAACAAAAGGCATATAATACCTGTATCAAAATTATTCACAAACACTAGCAGACTACTTCACTTTAATATTGGTTAATTTACGGATTTTTAATTTTTTTTATGTAATTCAGGTAAAATTCAGGCAAATATATAGAGTGGCCCATTAAAACATTTAAGTTTACACTTTGGCCTGCACAAAAGGAATATTAAAATTTGTCAACCAGCAGCAAATTTGAAATATTTTGCTAGATAAACGTGCCATGGATAGTGGTAAAATACCGACAACATTATTGGTATTTCATATATATATATATATATCTGTGTGTGTGTGTGTGTGTGTGTGTGCGTTCGCGCGTGTGTGTGTCTTTCAGTGATACGTTTAACATGAATACGTAATTGTACATTTTCCTGTGTTTGATAAACCTCGTCTGTTGACACCTGACTACTGTTCCCCCTGAACGGTAGTATATTAATAGTGCATCCATTTTTAGATAATAAATCTCTTATCGTAAATCCTTTATCCGACATCACACTGACTCCAGGTTCCAGCATGTCCAAAATGCCCGATAGTGAGTTAGCGATCAGAAACATATCTTCCCCATCCTTCGGATACAAATGAAATCACTTGCGATGGTGTTTTTCCTTCTAGGAATTTAATTGTTATCTGGAGTTTATAAGATGAAAAAGTCAAACTCTGATTCACTTAATTTGATGGTTTTGAAATAAAGATTTCTGTACAGTCTAAAATATCACGTGTTGATGGATATTTGACTTCAAATTGGTTTGGCATATTTCTCTTGACAATGTCCCTACTCACTGACAAATTATTGACACAGAG
This sequence comes from Atrina japonica, assembly GCA_030159075.1. Classification (NCBI taxonomy): domain Eukaryota; kingdom Metazoa; phylum Mollusca; class Bivalvia; order Pterioida; family Pinnidae; genus Atrina; species Atrina japonica. Next base: position 196,154 of record BROG01000588.1, on the reverse strand, counting down.
ATACCGAAAACCGAGTTTGATGTCAACGTTCCGCAAATTTTACTGTCGGTATAATAGACTCTGTGTCACTAGGTGAAATGTTGAGTTGCCTTTTTGTTGACGGCTGTTGAGACGTCTGTACCAATTGTGACGAGGATTCTTTTCTCACGTATTTCATTTGGACTTGACTGTGGACTCACGGCGGGTGTGACCGGTCGACAAGGGATGCTTACTCCTCCATGGCACCTGATCCCACCTCTTGGTTTCCAGAGGTCTTCGTGTGTCCATTTTTACTAGATTTGTATCTACATTCTGGACATCCTAAAGATATATATTTTGGTATCTGAAATGTTTTATGTTCAATAATTTCAGTTTCGTATTCATATGAAGCGGAATTTATACAATCTCTGCTCTCCAAAGTAAACAAACAGTTAGCATCGACGACGTCCTGTCCATAAATAATTCCGAATTTCAGAATTACCTCTTCCAGATGTATCCTGTTGAGCTTGAGATCAATGAGACAAATTACCTAGATTTCCTCCTGTCGGTTGGAAACGACAGTCAGATTCACACTTCCCTTTATATCAAACGCACCGATTTCGATTTCCATATCGCGAACTTCCCGTTTCTAAGTAGTAATATTCCATCTTCTCCTGCCTTGACGTTTTCATTTCAAAACTTATACGTTATGCCAGGGCATGCTCTTCTTATGAATGTTTTATTCCGAGAGCAAAACGACTCGGCAATAAACTACTTACACAAGGTTACGTTGTTGGAAGCTTGTTGAATACATGATCTGTAAAAGAAAAAAAATATTAACTACATGTACATACTAAATTATATTTATTTGAAATTTGTTTGTTTCATTTTGGAGATCACTGGAATTTGTTCAAATTATTAAACTTACAGTACCAAATACCTTAGTTAAACATTTTAATTACTTTTCATGTTATCAAGTAGGACACATTTTATTATAATTTTCACTTCTTTAAATTTAAACAATCTATTTTCTTTATTTCTTTAAAATGTCAGAACCAGTTAGAGCCCCACTGTAACCCAAGCTGATTTTGTGATAAAGTTGCGAGTTTACTTAATTGCCAAAGGCTGGTGGTTTTTCGCCAGGTACATTTTAATCAATTTTAAGCAATGTATAACTGAACTTCTATTTTGTGGCTGTGTAGAACAACATAACAACAAACAAATTATTCAAAATGAGGATGGTGTAACAATGAACTTGAATAACAATCACAGCAATGTTCAGCCTTACAATAGACATTACTGGATGGACGGGCCGAAAATTGGGCCTAAAATTTTTAATTTTTAGAAATAAAGAGATAATTAAATTATAACCTGTAACCATGTATCTTATCAGCAGTTGATGTAGTGTACTTCCCAGTCCAATGAGTCATACGTCCAGACTTCCGAGATACATGCTGAAATAACCACAGGAATATTGCAAAACATGGCAGCCCAGTATGAAATTTGGTTGAGGAATCATTATCCTTTACCTTTTCTACTCACCATTTCTGTGTTCTTAATTTCTCTATTAGCTTTACATTCTCTTGCTGTGGGTTATCTTTTTTCTATCAGAAGTTGGCCGGGGTCACAATTCATACCTACAACACAATTTTAAAAAATATCTATTCATTTCTTTTATAATGAATGCAGTAGAATATATTGTATCCTGACTCTTGAAATTTGGAGGCGTCACTGGTTATTAGATCATTAATTGCACTTTAAACAATGAAGTTTGAGACCTGCTGGAACCTAGCAAGTTAGCCAGTTTACTTGTTGAAGACATCAAATACATTGTAAACACATTTCCTTCTCCATCATTGAAAATTGGCCACCAGCATTTAACTGAAAAATTGTTGAGTGTGGCGTAAAACACCAATATTATAAAACATCTCAGATAACAAAGTATAAATCTTAAGGGTGTGCAGAACACAGATACAAATCCGGCAAAAATGGACAAACACGGACCTCTGGAAACCAAGAGGTGGGATCAGGTGCCACGGAGGAGTAAGCATCCCCTGTCGACCGGTCACACCCGCGGTGAGTCCACAGTCAGATTAAAACGAAAAACGTGAGGAAGGAATATTCGTCATAATTGGTACAGACGTCTCAACAACCACCAAAGAAAAGCCAACTCAACATTTCACTTAGTGAAACAGTAATTGCAAACAAGCCTATTATACCGACCGTAAAATTTGCGGAACGTTGACATCAAACACGGTTTTCGATATCCCTGTGTCAATAATTTGTCAGTGAGTAGTTTACATCTGTATATGAAATGTTCATGTGTTGAAGACGCTCTGGCATATCGGATCGTTTGTGAAAATATAAAATCCATATGCGGATGACTGTGGGATATTACTACTTACGCTGGAAAAGTCGAAATCGTCGCGTTTGTCATATAGCTCAGTTGCCAATTTCCCATCTGTGTCTATAGTAAGTAGAATGTCTAAGTAGGAAGCGTGTGTACTTGCTTTTATTGTATCTTTAATATCTAGTTTGCTGGCATATGTCGGATTGACATATGCATGAAAATTGTCATTATTAATTTACATAACGTCGTCGATAAGCAAGAAAGATATAACCCTAACCCTGACATGAACCAAACCCTGATGTAAAAAATAATGAAAATATATATTTATACGGATCTGTATCATTCGGATAGTAATAACCCTAACCTTCTTCAAAATCATACCAAAGTTACATCTGAGCAAGCTACACTCACTCGCGTGAGTTTGCATACTTACTTTGTGTTTCGTCCATGGCAGTTCTGACAGTATGGGTTATTACCCGTACCAATGAAACTTCCCCGGATATGTCGGCCGCCATGGTTACAATTGTCTACTCCGAAGCATCCGACGTATCAAGGTCTGATTCACGTAAATAATAGAAGATGCGCAACGACAAAGCGTTTAATAAACGTACTATTTCACTAAGGATTGCTTTAATAACGAGTAACTGCGATTAAAAGTACTCAAAATTGGATTATTCTGCAAAACTGAAATTTTATGCTCGGGATTTTTCCACTTCGCATTTTAAAATTCCGAATTTCTCGGGATTTTCCCTTTCCTTTGTGATACAGTAAGGTGAATTTCAAAAATACAAAGTATTAAAAAACTGTTGAATTAAATACAATTTCTGATATCGATTGGTTATAACTTTGGGGAAATTAATTAACGTGCGGAACGTTGACATCGAGGGGAATAACACGTACCAGTCCAAAATATTTTCGGTGTTAATTTGTCAATAATCATGTTATCTTAAAGTTTATATCGCTGATCATGAAAATTAAATTTTTTGGTCAAGGCAAAACAGAGGGCCATTGATTATCTGCTACCGGATCTGTATCATTCGTAGGAGTGGGGGTAATAGTACCATAAAACAAAAATGAATTTCCGTCCAAACGAGACATTCCCCAGCCCCCTTTTATCTCTAAAAACAAGGGGAAATTGGTTCATCATCATGGATAACTTAAGTACTATTTTGTGAGACTATACAAGATATTTCTGAAATTGAAGTATTTTGCCATGTACAGGAAATGTCTGTATCATGATTAAATATTGCCATCTGATGTAAAAAATAATGAATAAATATATAGTTTTATAAAATTCGGATGTAATAACCTAATATAAAATATCTGTAAGTGTTAATCTCGGGGGAAGGCCATTCTACATTGCCATCAAATATCTGGATCTGGATATTTCTACAGATCCAGTTCTACAGGACCAGACTGTAGTGTACACTATGAAGAGTGCATATTTAGGGACACTCTTTTGCATGTTCCTTCCAGTTTCTAGCAGCAATCTTTTGACAAAAATAGTCCAATGTATCAAACCATTTGACAGTCGTTATATCATACGGACTAAATAAATGTCTTGGAGCCTAAAATGAAAGTAATATATACATAGTAGATCCATGAATTATTTAAGGGATATGGGTAGGGAGCAAGCGCAACTAGAGGACTTGGAATATTTTAACCTTGAAAACTATGTTTCAGCATCCCGGTATTAAATAAAGATATTCCCAAATTTATGTATTGATGATTCCCAAGCTCCCCCATAATTATCTGAATTTCAGTGCAATGATGGGGTTTGGGAAAGTTTTCATAAAGCCTTTCCCTGGATTACAGACACCAAACAATAAGTCTGTCAGAATATTATTGGTGTAACCAGGGTCCGCACAGGCGTGTAAACCCCTAATAATAGTAATATTGACTAATGATGATAATTTTGACCTAAATCAAGCATATTATTAATATGTAGAAACCCCCTGCATCCCTGTGCTGCCCCTGGATCTCCCAATAATATTTCTTAAGTCAACTTAGCTTTAATTCTCTTTGTCATTAAACTATACACACATGACAATATCGGTCAAATAGCATACGTCTCCATTATCATACGTCTCCATTATATATATATATATATATATATATATATATATATATATATATATATATATATATATATATATATATATATATATATATATTATAACTTCTAAACGTTCACTGAATCATAATAATTAAGACCTAGTATGGCTATTATGATTAAGATATTGTAGTTCCAGACAAAAAAGATACAGACTAACCTAACAATCAGTACTTGTTTTTTCATTCATTTCTTGCATCACACAGCATTTTAAAGCTGTCTTAGACTGCTCCCGGAAGAGTATTCTTTTTGTCCTCTAAACATCCAACTCGCTAACGTATTTTTCTTTGTAAGAAAACAATATTAGGCCATAAATAACGTTTGCTCAAACGTCTCCGTGCCATCCATCGATAAAATTGTCTGAACAGATCCAACCCGTCCTTTCCACTTCCCTAACCCACACCCTTCGCTTTCTTTTGTCCTTCAGAAAACGGAAAAAAAACTTTTATTTCTAGACTTCGTGTTAGAATCATATTGGCTTGACTGTCCCGCAGTTAACGTGAAAAAGTATAATTACCATGTTTTGTCATACAGCGTTTGCTAATGTTATTTTATGTGATAAAAGAAAATAAGATAAACATGATTCCCTTAACGGTCACCAGAGTAAATATAAAAAATCTCAAGATACCAAAGTATAAATCAATAGAAAGTCCAGAACATACATACAAATCCGGTAAAAATGGACAAACACGGATCTCTGGAAACCAAGAGGTGGGATCAGGTGCCATGGTACCAAAGATTTGGCCCCTGTCGAAGTCTCTTTGCGTATTGGCCCCTGCAAACATTGTATGACTTCCCATGTGAAAAGTTGCTGGTTAGTTTTGTACATTGATTATTCAGAAAAAGTGAACATTTAGGGGGAGGGGTCGTCAGAAAAATAAACAGATAGCTAAGTTGCCTTAAGTGAGTGAAAATGAAGTGAAAAATTTCCCAACAATATCTAATCATAATTTTATTCCCTGATTTTCGATTTGGGTATCTATCTCCATGACCTGAATGAACTAAAACAGCTTTATTCTGTATTTTTGAAAATGTGAAAGGAAATTGTAGGTAAAAATTAGTTGCATTATACTGTTATTATTATTCAATATGATCGCTTGTCCAGTTTTCTTTTATGTTTTATGCCAGGGTAATGATGGACGTTTGATATTATCTAAAAGACCGGAATATATTTAAAATGTGCAGAGTCATTGTCTTGAACCAAGAAGAAAAGAAAACACTCACTCGTCAAAATTTCGTCACACATCAATTCGTCCCTCCTCAAAGTATAATGAAGAAGTACAAATGGATATTCGAAACTCCAAATCCATTAGGATACGATCAATTAGATATTAAAACGGTGCGAGGAACAATTGCGAATTCCAAAACGGGATTGGACTAGATGCCCGGAGGAGTCGGCGTCCCCTGTAAGTATGCCACATCCGTCGCAAACGTTCGTCAAGCTAATTACTACTTTATGAAGACCTCGACGCCCCGAACATAAATTAAATATGTTGTATACACTTACATATTGTGGGATTATGTTTAACCGGGTTTCATGTTGGTGGAATGCATTTGAATACCTAATTTGTGTAACTGGTTTTTTTTTCAAATGGACACTGAAAGTCAATCGATGTGCCCCCCAACGTTTCACTGCTCTCAAAATGTGAAAAATTATAACATTAAAATTCCATTGCTGAAAGAAATTGGTGATAAATAAATTCATGCAACATAGATACAGTCTGTTTTCAAAATAAAAAGCTGTAGATAATCCATGAGTCTAGTAAATTACATTTTTATTAACTCAACTTCGCCGGAATTGAAAACTATCGATAGCGGTCTCATAACTAGGCCTACTGTATAGGCTAAGATCGTCTGGGCTACCAGCATTAAAATCATAAATGGTGTATTCCAAAATAAGTTGAAATACGATATAAATACCTCAGTATTTTTTCTTACTGAAAAATGATGACAACCAGGTCGATTTCCGTCTCAGTTTTGAAGTGCATGTAGGCCTAGCCTAAGCCAGGCCCTAGGTGTACAACTTAAAATCAAATTTGACATCATCGACACGCAAAATTTGACCTACTTTTCTCGGGTCCACCGAAGGGAATATGACAGGCTAGACCTACATAAAGGAGTTGTACAAGTAGGGTTAGTTCTCAAACAAGAGGGTAAATATACACATGAATAAAATTAAAGAAAATAAAATACACAGCACTGGATAAATAGTAAAAAAATATTCGCCTGGCCATCCATTCAGGCAAATCAATAATCGCGCATGTGATTGAATTTCTGTTTCTTATACGAGTATCTATTTTTCGGCATTTTCGTGATGATCAAACTAACCAAATTTTATATGTCTGTTGAAATAGTAAGTTTGAGTTTATTTTGTTTGCATATACATGTACTTAGTTTGAAATAACTCCTAACTGCACGGGGAAACGGGTGCCTCGAAGTTAAAAAAATATAAAGGGATAATCTAGAATTTGAATGCATCTTTTTAAAAATATATGTTAAAATGACTACACTTATTCTCGTCCAGTGTAAACAAATTTCATCACCTACATGGGAAAAAAGCCACAGGCCTAACCAGCGATATATATCGCTGGCCTAACCAACAAGTCCGAGAAAATTATTGCGGAGACCCATTCTATAAGTAAATAAAATTAATTGACTCCGAGCAACTTTTAGTCGGCAAAATAGTTCTGCAGAGTTTAAGCTTCTGATGTTATTTTTTTCGGATTTTAAATTAAATTATCTTATTTTAATTATATTATCTGAAAAAATAATTGTGAAACTACAAGGTCAAGCACAACGTCAGGTCGCAGGAACACGAAATTCCGTCGGTATATTGATAAACAAATCATTTACATTGCCCTCTGTAATGAGGAGGTAAACAAGGGAGGGCAAGCTATGTAAATGATTTGTTTATCAATATACCGACAAAATCTCACTTCCTGTGATCAGATTGATGTCACACAAGGGGCTATAGATCTACATCTAAGATGATCACAGGCGTTGGCTTACAGGTAAAAATAATAATAATAAAAAAAAACAAAAACAGTAAAAACTTTCAGTTTTTTGTTTTGTGTGTATGTTTTTTTTCAACTCCCAGGTACAAGTGAAATGATTCAAGTTGACTTAGAATATAGCGGGATGAGTGTTAATGAATAGCTTGCAAATTCGTCGTAATAAATTGCACGATTTGTCTGATACATTGATAAATACATATACATGTGTCTGTGAGGTATGGAAGTAAATACATAAATGATTTCGTAGCCATGAATAAAACGACAAAGGGAAAAATCAAGGCTACTGCGGTCATATATCAAGAATAAACACACACATTGTTACAATCGATATTTTGTACCATTTGTTTTATTTATTTTCTATTCATCAACACTCATTCTCTCCCGCGAAATCCTCGAGGCGTCGCCTTCTAGTATTTAATAAAATTTCAAAATCCCATTCAGTCATATTATTTATCATTTTCAAATATCTTTCTATAGATTCGGAATAAACTTAACTGAAATGTGGGAAAATAAATCTAATGCTGTACATAATACAGACAAAATGTTTGTTTTAAAATGCAGGTAACACTACAGTAGTATGTACCCATCTACATGTAGTTTATACATATCAATCACTATACTTTCTTCATGTAGGCCTAAAATATTAATACGGAGCGCCACCGCTAAGTAACTGTCAGCTTTCTTGCCATTTAGCCTTAAGTTCTCTTTGGGCCACTTATATCAATGAGTAATCCCTTCAACTTTTCCCTCAGCTGAGATTTTCCTCAAGGTATTTGAGGGATGTTTATACAAGCCGATTTTGAGGAAAAATCAGTTGAAGAAATCTCAACGTCACTCAAGCTTGAGGAAATCTCAAATTTGAGATGTTTTATACAAGCGGGACCAGATGAATAATTGATATTGTTTTCATTTCTTTTGGCTTTTTGCTTTTACAGAGAAACACTATATGTTGTAAGCATATACACTAGCCTTGTTTGAAAAGGATTTAAATAATAATGTAATAATAAAAAGATGCTGATGATGCAATATTTGTCTGCCTGTGTAAATGCTGCTACCCAACTGATGATTTGTAATTCATTTGAATGTCTTAAGCCCTGTTCTCCTTAGCTTGGCACACTCCGTCAAGGTGTATTTGGGAGAATATGCCATACACACAAAAACTGCCATTGAAAGAAATGTCGGGATTTAAAACAATAAATTGCACATGTGTGCCTTGATAAAATTAACCATTCTAACATATAATTTACCTTATCTTTTTAGGTAGTCAGTTTTTATCTGACTGAAACTTTTATTTTTCTTGTCAAACAAGCAATTAAAAATAAAATTTCACTACAAAAACGTTTTTCAAACAAAGAGTACCATTTTATTAAGTCAGACAATAAAGAAAATTGACACTAATTTTTTTTCACGGCGTTATTCTTGAAGAAATCATGGTGGCAAACGATGTTTTGGAGACGTGTGTACTTACTGTGACGAGGACACGTATTTTATTTGGATCTGAATGTGAACTCACGGCGGTCAACAGGGGATGCTTACTCCTCCATGACACCTGATCCATCTCTTGGTTTCCGGAGGTCCTTGTCTGTCCATTTTACCAGATTTGTATCTATATCCCGGACATCCTATAGATTTATACTTTGTATTTTGAAATTTTTCAGATTTTATAGTATGCAATGGAACTTCATGCCAAATTTCATGCTTGTATCACCAAGTGAACTATTTGGCTAGAATTTCACCGTTAGCCGCTCAACTATCAGTAGTAGTTGATATTCTCAAATTGTTTCTTTTAATTTTATCTTCATGCAGTGGGTTGAAATTCAGACAATGTAATTAAAGTAAATTTAATATTGTTTTTAAAGTATAATTTTGAATCATTTATTGTATATTCCATATGATAATGTACTCAAGATCTTTGCCCACCTAAGACTGTTACCAAATCGATAGTTTAATTAAATTTCATGTTTATTAAATCGTTCTTTCGCAATAAACTATTTATTAATTTTTTTATCACAAAAATTTCTTTGTACTGAACAAAGATTGTTCCTCTCCCCGTGACATACCAATTTCCGTTAATTTAGTTGTTGATGATAAACTTAAGCAGAAAATGCTAAATTAAAGGTTTCATACATACAGTCAAACCCACTTATACATTCATCCCTCGATTTCAAAATATCCCTGTTCAAGTAAATATTGCAAAAAGTAATCAAGTATTTATAGAATACCTAAAGTTGCAATAAAACGTGTGACCTTGACCTTCCTGACTACAGGAGTGGCAAAATTTCTAGTATTTTAAAGATATATATTGGAAGTGTGTATCTACAAGAGATATTCTACTGCAATACAAGCTAAAACTTCTAGGGTACTTTAAAGAATATATCATACACTTGTTTTGAAGATGTCAATACACCCAGTAGTAATAACAATATGATATCATGTACTACTATAAATTATAACACTACTATCATTAAGACTGATTACAAAGAAACAAGCACAAAGAACAGCAATAATCAAATAACTAATAATAGTAATTATAACAAGAACGATAATAAAATACCAACAGCAATACTATAATAATTGATAATAGTAATAATAACAATAATTAAGATGATATAAAATGAATTGTCTGATAGTCATGAACTAACTTGTTCTACTCATTATTTTCCGATGATACTGTGCCCTCATATTTATGAAAAAAATCATTGATTGGCGTGGAATTCTAATAAAATACAACTGAATTTGTGTAATGAAAGTTTATCTTCGACCAAACCTAACTACATAATTATCCGCTTAGAATATTTTAGTATAATCGTTAGTCATTGTATAACTAATAATATGAAAAAAAATTATCTAATTGGACAGACACCACCAAATATTTTCCCATAGGCCTCAATGCTAATTTACAAAACTTCAGGTCACTGTCACTCCCATGTTTATTTAAGTACCCTGTGCTGAAAGATCAATATGCAATCAAAAGTATAGGTTGCCGTTGCATTTCTACTTCAAATTTTCACTTGTTTACAACTCGTAGTATTCCGCACCAAAGGAAAATATCTATTCTATACCCTATAATTTCCAAAGTACTACCAATATTCATGTATCTTTTTTATCACCTTAATTTCACTTATTAATGGCAAAACTAATTTTTTCATTTAATGACCAATCAGATCTCTGGGCTCATTTCACCCTCCGCACAACTTTGGGTGTCCAAAATGTCTGCGCCCATGTTGTAAACAAAGCAGGTGTTTTTCCTATAGATTTATCCAAAACATTGCCAAAAATGGTCATTTTGCATTTTTTGGAAATCTCATTAACTGTACACCAAGCCCCCTTAATAATGAGGATGGGAACCCAGCCTCACCCCTACCTCTCAATCCCATTCATTGATATTAACAAATAAATACATTATATGAAGAAGTTGTCTGTTTTTCTTTCATGATTTTCATTCAGAATTGTCTGTAACACATACACTTCGATTTCATACCATTATTTACCAATATTGACCATGATATCAAATAAGGGTAGACGGTACCCCTTAATAATGGAAAAAGTGACAAAATATACCATTTTCTTCACAAAAACTTAAAATTTGGATCATTTCTTAATGACCATGGAACCAGTTAGTCGCCAGAAGTAAAGAAGAATTTCTGAAGCTCACTTAAAAAGTAAACCATGTCATTTTTTATATCATCAAATTGCTTTTATTGACAAGGAATGAAGTGCACCCTTAATAAAAGTGTAAAACTTCTGGGAGGGGATACCCTTACATACAACACATTTCAATAGACTTATTGTGTTCATTTATATAAAATATGTTATGTAATCATTTTCAGACATGTCCATGTTTTGTTTCATCCCTTAATTACAGTCTCATGATGTAACTAATTAAATACAGAGGGCAGATAACTGAGTCTGACTTTAAAATGACTGACACTTAAATGGTGCAAAATGCTAGTCAAACTGCTTTTAAAGGATATGACATATTTATAGTTCTGTTTCAGATGAAAAACTAAGTCAAATTTTAATTATACTAAGTTTTGAAACCAGTAAAAGTCAATATCAGGTGTTAATTTTTGTCTGGTATGACCCCAAGAGAGTGTTAAGTGACATTTGCTGGAAAGGGGGTGTGTGAAAAAAGTGATTCAAACAAAAAATGCATGACTGAATATTTAGAAAACTTATGAAAACATGCAACTTGAATGAATATTAGATGAGTTAATACAGAAAAAAATATAATTGATACTTTATAATTATCTTTACAGGTACTTGAGTATGATAATTAGATAAAAATCTCTTATTGGACAATATTTCCTGGATTTAAGAAATTGAAATATTCCTTCTACAGGTTAAAATGTTGATAGATTATGAAAAAAATGTTAAAGTGCCCTATTTCTACAGATTTTTTTTATTTACATATTATCTATTACCCAAATTTAACACAATATGACCTAACCACAATGTGGAAATTCTTGTGTACAGATCAGCATAAGGGGGAGGGTGTATTTAAATTAATTTTTATACTGTTTTCAGTGTAATGGCATGATGAAATATTTTACTGATGAGACTTAAATGCTGAAATGCAGTTTTTACAATTTTCTTAAAAATGAGATGGTTCTTACCCTTCAGATACAGTACATATATACAGCTAAAGGTACAAAATACACTGCACGAGTAAAATGACATGGTCAATATGTAGATTTTGCCCTCAAAAGAAGAAAATCAACCAGTCTTTACCTCAAAAAGGTCTGATTTTAATTCAAATGAGTTAAAATTTACAATAGAAACATCATTTCCATATTTTGCTAAAATTAGTCACTATGCATAACCATAACTATATGATTTTTTATAAAAGAACACGTGCATGTTTGTAGGAGAGGGTGGGGGGTATACTTGAATTTTCCAAGTACAGATGGAATTTTGACCAATAAATGATAAAATATTAGTTCTAGGTGTAATATAAAACATACAGATAAAATTAAGAGATCTCAATATGCAACAAATGCATAATAATGTGTAGAGGCAGCACACCCCTTGTGGACCCCCAACAGGTGCTCCATTTCGACCCTCAAATCTGTTCAAAAGTATGAGTAAAAGTGAATGAATTGCAACTTAGGTGATAAAAATGAGAGAAATGACTTATTTTAAGGCTTCATCCAGCCTACATGTGTCAAATGTGCATTTTTCTATAGGACAGACACCACCAAATATTTTCCCATAGGCCTCAATGCTAATTTACAAAACTTCAGGTCACTGTCACTCCCATGTTTATTAAATCTGGGTCAGTACCCTGTGCTGAAAGATCAATATTTTTGATAACAAAATATGCAATCAAAAGTATAGGTTGCCGTTGCATTTCTACTTCAAATTTTCACTTGTTTACAACTCGTAGTATTCCGCACCAAAGGAAAATATCTATTCTCATATGACCCCTCCCTTTCAATTTTCAACCGTCAACCCTATAATTTCCAAAGTACTACCTATATTCATGTATCTTTTTTATCACCTTAATTTCACTTATTAATGGCAAAACTAATTTTTTCATTTAATGACCAATCAGATCTCTGGGCTCATTTTACCCTCCGCACAACTTTGGGTGTCCAAAATGTCTGCGCCCATGTTGTAAACAAAGCAGGTGTTTTTCCAATTGATTGTGACGTTCATGCTAAATATACACATCTGCTACCAGGAGACCTAATCAAAAACAACATGAATAAATATCACCTTTCAAGACCCGATCCCATGTTTTAGATATTTGTTATTAAAGACAAATTGGTCAAAGTAAGTGGAAACTTATTGCCTTCAACGAAAGTGTTAAATATTAAGTTTATTAAAATGAATACTATGGACTGCAAATTACAATACAAATACTTGCAAAATAATATTGTAAGGAGTGAACTTCAAACACATTTGACATAGATTGAATATACAGCTTAGTTTTGTTAACTCAAAATCCCCTCTACCAACAAAAACTGGAACTTGACACTTCGACCGAACCGATGATATTAATGTTTATAAATAATCTTTCTAGTGCCCACTTAATGATTATTTGCATATTCTTTCGTAGTATTTTCAAAATTCTATGGTAATGAAATATTTGATCAATCGCGGACAACACCCATCGTGACGTTAAATTATATATTGTTAAAATAATATGGTAGTAAAGAGATATCGAAAAATGATTTTTTTTTACCCAGATCTATATGTTTATGATAAATGGCCTAATCGAGAATCATCACATTATGTACAGGTCTAATTGACAGAAACAATATCTTCTTGAGCATTATAACTTTGGTATTATGTTTATAATATTTATTTCACCTCAGCAAGTCGATATGCTTAACTATATATTTCCCGTCGATGTTGTCCGGAATTTAGACAATTGTTTATCTATTATTTTTAGAAGCAGTATAAATCAGATGCGGATACTTAAAAACTCTAAACAACAGATTGTTTGGTGTTACTCGGGTAGTCAGATTCAACTTGATGACATTTTTTAAAGTTCTTTTTCTAATAATATACCAACAATTTGAAAATATTCTGTCAAAAAATGTAATACAGGTTATATATAAATAACTGATCAAGGGTTCACCGGCAGTCTGACAAATAAGCATTACAACACCAGAAGCTGGGTTAGGGTTAGGGTTAGGGGTAGTGAGTGTAAGGAGTGCAGGAGTGTACCTTGTGTGGTTTGATTTATGTTGGCGAAACTAAGGGGCCCTTAAATAAAAGTGTACCAGGTCATCGATTCGAGATTAATAATGGGGGTAACCAGATACTCTATCGACATTTCAACTCCCCTGACCATTCCATCTTGTCTATGAGAGTGCGTATCATTGAAAAAATATACCACTGGACCAACAATCCTACCTTGAGTACCCCCTTTCTTAGACAACGTGAACAATTTTGGTTTAAACAGATTGGCACTGCATACCCCTATGGATGTAACGATAATATCTAAAATGTAGGCAATATATCAAGCCCACTGTGTAATGGTGTTAATGTGATGGAACTTTTTAATTCTAACGTAAGACGTAAACGGACATCGTAACACGTAACAAACGATTGCTTTTCTGAACAGAAAAGTCTTTTCCTTAAAGTTAAATTTACAAATAAAGGCATAGACGCTTTAAACATTGACAATGTTCTGAATCATAAAAAAGTTCAGTCCTGTGTTCCGCCATATTTTAAATTGAAGAACACACCTTGTATTTCATATAGCTATACACCTAGCATCGCATCCAAACTTTTCAATTACAAACAGGTTTTGCAGTGCCTGGACATCAACCATCTTCTACACAACACTGTCACATGTTCATGTACTTCATCTCCTTTCAAATACAGTCCTATCGGGAATGTCATGACCGGCGACGTTTCTATTTTTGAAAATGAAAGCCTCAAAAATCTTATTTTAAGGGGCCCTAAATACCGGAAAGTCCGTTACTTTAATTGGCGTCAGAATTTCAGTTTAGTTATGAATTCTGTCGAAGATTATGCCAGACGAATTGGCAAAACATGAAGACGTATAACCAGACACTTTGTCTGAATGGCTAAATCTCGTATTCAAAAACTTAAAGGGACTATGAAAACACGTTATAATATTTATAACCATAAGGCCAAATAATATCTCTAAATGTATAGCCGAAATCCGTCTAAGAGTAACCACTGTAAAAAATGTCTATCTTAGCTGTAGAAAATTTTCGAATTTAAATGCTGTTAACAGTGCCAAATATTACTTTAGTATAAGATGAACAGCTGGTACCGGAATACCTAGGTACTAGGTTTATGTATACCCTCGGGGACTCAAACGGTCCACCAGCAGTGGCAACGACCTAGTGGTTATAGATATTATAAACATAATACCAAAGTTATAATGCTCAAGACGATATCGTTTCTGTCAATTAGACTTCATCAACTTTGAGCTCAATTGATAAATTCTTATTGGCAGAAACGATCTTTTTGAGCATTTTGTCGGTTGATGGCGACAATTTTCATACATATGTCAATACGATATAACCCAGCGAACTGGAGGTTGAGGATATAGCAGGCTTCGCGATTGGACATTTTGCTTGCTATTGACCCGGACGGATGTTGGCAGCTAACCTGTTCGGCAGGCGCGGCAATTATGGCTTTTCCGTTGTAGGATTTCAACTTTGGGTAGTAATGTCCCACGGTCGCCTGCATGTGGGGTTTGTGTTTCGCGGATGGTTCGATGTGCTGGGGCGTGTTCGGAGTGTGGGCAATTCAGATACAGATTTAGACTACTCATTGGCAGATCGTTAGCACAGGGGTGTGGAAGGCTTGGTTTGGTGTCGGCGTTTCGCAGGTTTTGTGGTCGGTGTTTGCTCTGTGTCTCTGGGAGGGGGGTGTTGGGTTGCCTTTTCGTTGGCAGTTGGGGCGTCTGTGCTGGTTGTGGCGAGGACTTGTTCCTCACGTATTTCATTTGGATATGACAGATCGACAGGGGACACTTACTCTTCCATGGCACCTGATCCCACCTCTTGGTTTCCAGAGATCGGTGTTTGTCCATTTATCATATTTGTAAAACTGTAAGTTTGGTATTGTAAATAATAATAATAATAATAATAATAATAATAATAATAATAATAATAATGTGATTTTGGCATGTCATACACACTTGTGATTACTTTACAGCAAAGTGATATATCATCTTGGATAATTGACACAGAGATATCAAAAACCGCGTTTAATGTCAACGTTCCGCAAATTTTACGGTCATGTAATAGTCTTGTTTGCGATTACTTAGTGAAATGTTAAGTTGCCTTTTCGTTGGCGGTTGTTGAGACGTCTGTACCAGTTGTCACGAGGATACACTCCTCACGTATTTCATTGGACTTTCATGTGGACTCATGGCGGATGTGATCCGTTGACAGGGGATGCTTTCTCCTCCATGGCACCTGATCCCACCTCTTGATTTCAAGAGGTCCGTGTTTGTCCATTTTTACTGGATTTATATATATGTCCTGGACATTCTATTGATCTATACTTTGGTATCTGAGATCTTTTATAACAAATTTTAAATTCTTTTCAAGCCTCAAAACTACTTCTCATCTTGTAAAAGTGGTTACACTTAGATTGAACTAGTGTATGGCATTGTCGTAAACCACGTATCTGTAACTTTGGTGTTGTGTTTATTTGATTTAAGCATCATAAATGAGTTTAAAATACAAACAAGCTCTATAAATCCATTTAGGTATTATAAACATTTATTTTCACAATTATTTACTGAATTGAGGCAAATCTATGATTGTTTGATTTCTGCAAAACAAACAATAAATGGATAAATTTTAGATAATGGTAAAATTTGTTTTTCCTCCTTAACAGAAAGAGTAACCAAATACTATTTTTCAGGTGAGGGAAAATTAAATACTATACATCCAAAACTTGGAATTGATGTAGTGTTTTAAATACACTGAACGCTTTGGGTCATCGTTTAAGAAGTTTTATGGTCGATACGGTGATCTTGTTAAACATTATGAAGTCCCCCTCTCAGAGATATTAGATAGTATTTTGGATCACGGCCACAAACAGTAACTCCGTTACACCAATCATGCTTTTCACCGAACTTGACTTCATCACCAAACTTGACCTTTTTACCGAATGTGATCCGTTCATCGAACTAGAAAGGTTTCCCTGGAACATTTGCCGACGGGTGTAGCATGCCAGCAGTAGACGCTGACTCCATCCGGACACCTGGTCTTATCCCGTTTGGGATTCGTAATTGTTCTTCATGTTGAGACCATTTGCACATCTAATTCGTCATGTTATAATGGACTTGAGTTTTGATCATTGATTGGTACTTCTTCAATTTTACTTGATAGCATTTAATATATTGAGCAGAAAACTGTATATTTTCGTAAGTTAGCTAAATATCAAAAGATAGTTGATATAAATACTTTACTTAAGTAATCGATCATACATACTTTAATGAGACGAAAATCAAGGCATGTTTATAGCTGTTCAAGAGTTTATTAAAATTTTCAATCGGTTTGTTTAATCGTATCAATACATTTTCAGATATAGTTATTGGCTGCATTTTCAAACTTATTTGATCCGTTGTTAAAGTTATACATATTATCAGAATTCAAGTTGGGTGTGATGTAAGTTTATATCATTTGTAATAATACATATTATCAGAATTCCAGTTGAGATGTGTTGTAAGTTTATATCATTTAAAAGTAATATATATTACCAGTCTACGTATTCTATTTTTCGCGATTTTAACATTAATTTTATATCAAATGGTCTACTTATTCAGTTACTGTTGTTTTGCATTCCCGTGCAAAGAAAGAGCAATATAGCTTCACAGAGTGTTGTCTGTGTAAAAGTTGAATTGTCTTTTAAATAATTCACAGCTATAATTGCCCTTTTTACAAAATGTAACTGATATAAATATATTAAAATCTCAGATACAAAAGTACAAATGTTTAGGATGCCCAGGGTATAGATACAAATCTGGTAAATATTGGACAAACGCGGACATCTGGAAATCAAGAGGTGGGATCTGGTGCCAAGAAGGAGTAAGCATCCTCTGTTGACCGGTCAAACCCGCCGTGAGGTTACAGTCAAATCGAATCCTCTTTACAATTGGTACAGACGTCTCAACAACAGCTATCGAAAGACAACTCAACATTTCACTTAGTGAAACAGAGTAATCGCAAACAAGATAATTATACTGTTAAAATTTACGAAACGTTGACATCGATATATCTAAATGTCAAATTAAAGAACAACGCTAACATTTTCTTCTTCTGATTATTTTGATATATTACAAGCCTTATAGTACCACTCTTTATAAGGAATTTATTTATCATTGATCAATATGTATAGATTTTGCTACCTAAAGTAAAGATTCCGAAACTAACTGACATATACTTGGCTAATTTATAAAGACATTTGTGTATAAGTACTAAAATATGTGTTCAGAAAAGGATAACAAACAAAATTAAAAGATATAATATATATAATTCACATATGTACAAACACATAGTACTCTTTATACTCAAGTATACAAAATATCACACATGCACACTTACCCTACCTTATTGAGGTATAATAATGGCTGATCATCAGTTTCCGATACAAAATGTCTATGGATAAACCTGAAACATGGTGACACCCAAAACTATACTAAGGCACTCTTTTTCAATTACGGAATATGCTCTTTCCGTGTTGTTTAGTTTCCTACATATGTATGCAGCGGGAAATTGTTCATGCCCTTGCAGCAAAACAGCGCCAATACCATATTCAGAAGCGTAAAAAAGATGTGGTGAAAATAACAACATATGTTTCAATGCTTGAAACGCTTTTATATGTTCTGGTTTCCACTCATATCTGTTGGGTACACCTTTCTTGATCAAATCTGTCAGTGGGACTGATATAGCAGCAAACCTGGGCACAAACTTTCTATAAAACCCTATGAAACCCATAAATGATCTCAGCTGTTTCTTCCTTTCCGGTCTAGGTGCAATCGGAATAGTCAGAAATTTCCCACTATTTGGTTTTACTATTTCATCACCAACAGAATTACTTAAGAAATCCAACGATTTAAAACCAATAAAACACTTCGATGGTCTTGCTGCCAAGTTATAAACACGTAACCCCTCAAACAATTAACTAAGAGCAGAAATATGATCAGACCATGTCTCAGTGTGTATGAGTAAGTCATCTATAAACCTATCTGTATTAACAAGACCTCTGAAAATAATACGCATCATTCTGTTGAAAATTTAAACAGAATTGCATAGTCCGAAGGGCATTACTTTAAAACGAAATAACATACCAGGTGTCACAAATGAAGTAATATCTTACTCTCGCAAAGGCATCTGATATGGTTTGTTTCTAATTGGGTCATCTGTTGTCAGATTAAATTCATACTGTACATTATTTGTTCGTTTTGGCAGATCAGACAATACATCTTTGAACTCAGAAAGTATCTCTATACTTCCATTTCTTTGATCTTAAGTAAATTCGTCATATATATTCACATCTTTGAAAGACTCAGAAGCTTGCAATCGTAATGTCTCAATTAGAAAGTCTTCACAAGTTCCATTATCACTAATCTTTGCTTCCACACTACTGCACAAGAAACAAGGACAGTAGCACATGTCGGTTGGCTTTCCACATACTTTTTTCAACATGTTTGCATGATGGGTCTTTGTTTTACCATTAACATAAATTCTGTAATCTAATAATCCTACTCGACCGATGACAGGACCTTTCTATTGCTTTATCAATTTGTTGTGATCAGTAGGTAAAAGAACCAATACACGATCTTGCTCTCTGAACGACCTATGTTTTGACTTACGATTGTAGTACTTCTTGTATCGCTCTTATGATCTTTTGAGATTTTGTTTGTCCAATTCATATGTCTCTGACAATCTAGCTTTCATATCTCACGTCATGATCCACGGACAGTTCTAACATATAACAATTCAAATGGTGCTAACCCCACACTTTCCTGTGGAATTTCACGATAAGCAAATAGTAATGGCGCAATGTATCTGTCCCAGTCCTTTGGTTTCTCAGATGCCAAACTTCGTAACATTTGCTTGAGGGTTCCGTTGAAGTTTTCAACAAATTCATTACATGCAGGACGATATGGTGTCGTTGAGAGCGGTTGAATTGATAGTATGCGACCTACTTCTTTCATCAAATTAGAGATAAACTGAGTACCCATGTCAGATTCTTTTGGAATACCCACCCTTGTAAACATCTAAAACAGAGCCTCTGCTACACTTCCGTATCAATATTTCTCAGTGGCACTGCCTCTGGATATCGGGTACTGTAATCTACCAAAGTAAGTATATACCTGTTACCGCGTTCAGTTACATGATGAATAGGACCAATCAAATCTATTGCAACACGGGTAAAAGGAAAATCAATTTAATGACATCCAAGTGGAACCTATGTAATCTTACCGTTCGGCAATGTCCTCTGACAAATGTCTGTTGTCTTTTTTATTCCCAAATAAATAGCACTCCTTCATGCGCTAATTTCAAAACAATTGCTCTGTACTTTGTAAAAATAAGTAATTGCTTTTACAGCTTTTGGTGATTGAAAACATCGGTATAACGATTTATTTTCAATTCCAAACCATGATACATTCTGATGACCTGAGAATTGTTTCATACCAGTGCTTGCAAATGTCGACATGCGTCTAATGATGTCTTCTTTCTAAGCAATCTTTGTTACTTCAACAGATATATCTGCCTATGGTATACTTACCACCTTCAACTTCTTTAAGTTTTGTAACTCCTTTTTCACTTGATTTCTTGTTTGGACAGCTAAAACTTCTTGTGATTCTTGACCAGTCTGCTTACCTATTTCTCTTCCAATCAATATTCGGTTCATTTGCATTTCTTTCTTCAGTTTCCAATAATAAGTTCACTTACGGGATTTTCCATATATATATAACGCTTTTAACGCTTTCACTGTACCTGTGGAAAACGGTGTATCTATCTGAATGTTAGCTTCTGCTACTTGTTCCATCAATTAAAACACATTATATGAACTTACCAGTCATTTGTTCACTACTCACATGTGTTTTCTTGACCTGTAGTCCACTACAACCACTGTCTCTAAGACCTTGTACTAACCTTGACCCTACATAAACTAGATATAGACATGATTTTGCAGATATGACATACATCGCCAATAAAAGGTAAAACATGACCACATCGTTTTGTTACTTTGTTATTATGAACGCAACAATCACCTGGTTTGCCTGACAATATGCATAAAGAACCTATATGATCATTTTATAACTTTATAACGTGGCTGATTCAGTTTGTTTTGAACATCATTCTTTTCAATATCGTTGGTCCTAAATCATTCTGCACAACTATGACCTTGATTTTGTCTACATCTGTTATCCCAAATAATGAATAACCATGGCTTCAGTGTATTGCTCTGTTAATGACATCATTTCGTGTATATCTGTAGAATAACGCTCTTAATAAAACTTGAAAGTCTTACTACTACTAACAAGGAATTGTTCACGTAAAAGTAAATTTTTCAAACCATTAAATGTTCTTTTAGCACTAGCTAAATCCACCCATCTTGTAAGATAGTTATCTAACCTAGCTACAAATTGAGATGGGTTGTCAACTTTTTTGGGATTCTTTTCCTAAATATATTGTGGAAACCTTCCTCGGTGAGTTGAAACCGTTGCAAAAGAGATCAATTGTTCTAACTGTTCATAATCTACAGCATCTTGTCGTGAATATACCTCCAGAGCAGTACCAGTTAACAATGCACTCAAATTGATAGGCCATGTTTCTTTCTCCCATTTTGCATTTTCAGAGAAACGTTCAAAATGATGTAAATAAGCATGCATGTATATTGTCTTTCTCACTGTTAAGTACAGGAAGTTTTGGAAGCTTAGCAAACTTAACATTATTTCCCTGAGAAACAGATTGATTTGGTAAGCTATTTTCAAATGACTGTGCTCCAGACTTAATTTTCTCTAATTAGACATTTTACTTAATATAGACACAGACGGGAAATTGGCAACTAAACTATACGACAAACGCGACGATTTCTGCTTTCCCATCGTAAATTTTTCACATTTAAGTAGTAATATCCCTCAGTCACCCACATATGGAGTTTATATTTCATAAATGATCCGATATGCCAGGGCGTGTACAACATGAAGATTTCATATACAGAGGTAAACTACTCACTGACAAATTATTGACACAGGGATATCGAAATCCGCGTTTAATGTCAACGTTCCGCAAATTTTATGGTCGGTATAATAGTTTTGTTTGCGATTACTCTGTTTCACTAAGTGAAATGTTGAGTAGCCTTTTCGTTGGCGGTTTTTGAGACGTCTTTACCAATTGTGACGAGGATTCACTCCTCACGTGTTTCATTGGACTTGACTCGGACTTGGACAGGGGATGCTTACTCCTCCATGGCACCTGATACCACCTCTTGGTTTCTAGAGGTCCGTGTTTGTCCATTTTTACAAGATTTGTATCTATGTCCTGGACTTTCTATTGATTTATACATATATATATATTCTATTTCTTTATCTAGCATTTTCATTTTATGCTCAGATTCCTGCCTCTTTCTTTGCAATTCTAATATTTTCTCAACTCGTTTAAGCTCTTTTTCTGCAGCTCTTTCTTCCCTTTCAACCATCAATTTTTTCTCTGTTATAAATTCATACAACTTGCACACCTTGAGGTCAGTCAATCTCAGTCAATTTCTCCAACTCCATTATAAAACAAAACATTAACTTAATAAAATAAATGTTTGTTTTCCTATATCCCGGACGAGTCCCATATGTCACAATTTTATCTTTGGCTAGGAAATTCGTTTGTAATTACGAACTAAACAAAGACCATTGTAATATAACAAAATAAACGTTTATTACAAAATTAAAGAATAAAACATATATACAATTCACATATGTACAAACACATAATACTCTATACACTCAAGTATAGGAAATATCACACAGGCACAATTCACACTCTACAATGCTAATATGATGGTAATCACCTAACTACGTCACTTTAGATAAGTATAATTCAGTTCATGTGTTTCACTTTGTAATTGTTCAGGTGGTTTCCAGAGGTCCGTGTTTGTCCATTTTTACCGGATTTGTATCTATGTCCTGGACATCCTATTGATTTATACTTTGGTATCTGAGATTTTTATATCTGTATTGCTGATCTGAATGGCTAAAAGCCACACGATGGTTGATAAAATATCGTATTCGAAAACTTAAAGGGATTATGAAAACACGTTATCCCTCTGTATTTAGTGATCCAGAAGTAGTAACTGAACTGGATAGATTACATGACCAATAGGTACTGGTACCAGCAGACACAGCCTCAAATAATATAGTTTTTATTTGTATGGAACATTACTATAATTATTAATTAGAAGAACATGGGTTTAATACAAATTCTGGTAATCCAACATACACACGTAGCTCACTTCTAAAGGACGGGATCCTTCAAAATCACGTGTCCGTATTACGCTCATTTGATATACCTACAACGGATACCGATTTTGAGCTACCATATTTATATTGGATACCTAAACTTTATAAAAAAAACCCATATAAGCAAAGATACATATCAAGATAAAGCAAATGTTCTACCAAACCTTTATCTTTACTCCTTACCAAGATATTGACATCCGTTAAGGAGAAACTACAGCAGTACTGTACAGTTGCTTATTACAGACGCGGTGTAAATCAAATGTGGATACTAATAAATTCTAAACACCTTTTAGAAAATATAAAGGCAAACAATTTTTCTCGAATTTAATGTATCAAAACATATGACCTCTATACTCTTTACACAACTATTCCACATAAAAATTAAAAGAAAGACTTTTTAGCATCATAGACAACTGTTTTTTCACTAAAGGTGGTACCCGAAAATTTAAATATCTAGTGATTGGCTATCAGGATACTTATTTTGTCAAACACCACTATGATTCTACATATAAATACACTGAAGTTTATATAAAAAACGTGCTGGAATTTCTAATAGACAATATACTTGTAATGTTCGGAGACGTGATTTTTCAACAAACTGTCGGCATTTCTATGGGAACCAATTTTGCCCCTGTATTGGCCGACCTGTTCCTTTATTCATACAAAGCAGACTTCATTCAGAAACTGCTGAATCAAAAGAAGAAAAAGTTAGCATTGTCCATTAACTTGACATTCAGATATATCGACGACGTTTTGTCAATTAATAATGACAATTTTCATACATATGTCAATGTGATATATCACAGCGAACTAGAAATTAAAGATACAACAGAATCAAGCACACACGCTTCATACTTAGACATTTTACTTAATAGAAACACAGACGGGAAATAAGCAACTAAGCTATACGACAAACGCGACGATTTTGGCTTTCCCATTGTAAATTTTCCACATTTAAGTATTAATATCCCTCAGTCACCCGCATATGGAGTTTATATTTCACAAATGATCCGATATGCCAGGGCGTGTACAACATATGAAAAGATAAACTACTCACTGACAAATTATTGACACAGGGATATCGAAACCCGCGTTTAATATCAAGGTTCCGCAAATTTTACGGTCGGTATAATAGGCTTGTTTGCGTCTACTCTGTTTCACTAAGTGTTTCATTGGACTTGACTGTGGACTCACGGCGGGTGTGACCGGTCGACAGGGGATGCTTACTTCTCAATGGCACCTGATCCCAACTCTTGGTTTCCAGAGGTCCGTGTTTGTCCATTTTACTGGATTTGTATCTATGACCTGGACATTCTATTGATTTATACTTTGGTATCTGAAATTTTTTTTATATAAATATATTTCGGAATTCTTACCCCTGTACTGAAATCATGTATACATATATTTGGGTAGATCTAGCATTTTTAATTCATACAAAGCAGGTAAATATTATTTATTAAAACATTATTTTAGATTTGTATTTCATTTACCATTTAAATTTTATTTTCACTTAACGTTTTGAAATTCGTTACCTGACATTTTAATTCAATGCGGAATAAAACGTGACTCGGAATCTTTGGTGTATATAGGTTAAGTCACAAACATCAGAGGGCGTTGTTCTTTACTTCTGTTTGAGGGTATGAAAAACAAAATGGCGCTTCCTATAGCCATAATTCTATCTTAACAAAACGGCTGTATCTCGGTTATTTCGTATCAGATAAAAGTGATATCTTCGGAATTGATTCAGGGAAGCATATTCATTTTTTTTTAAATTATCAATAGGGGAAACCATCCCTTAAAGGAGAAACTTCAGCAATACTGTACAGTTGCGTATTCCAGAAGCGATGTAAATCAGATGTGGATATTTAAAAATTTTAAACAACTTTAAGAAAGTGCATACAATTTTTCTTAAATTCATGGTTAAATTCATTACAATATCAGACACTGGGATCATCTGTATTGTACATTATTTCACGTTGTATACAGAAGTGAGTGTACCTTGTGTGGATTAATTTATGTTGGCGAGACAAAGGGTCCTTTAAATAAAGGAGTAATGGGAGTAACCAGATACTCTATCATTCCATTTTGTCTTTGAAAGTGCAAATGATTGAATTAGTATACCACTGAACCAACAATCCCACCTTGAGTATACCCTTACGTAGACAACGTAAAGGATATTGGATACAACAGTTTGACACTGCATATGGATGAAATGACAATATCGAAGGTGTAGGCAATTAATCAAGTCCACAGTGTAATAATGTCAATGTGATGGAACTTTTTAATTCTAACGTAAGACGTAAGCAAAGTCAGGGACATCGTTCATACAACAGACCCAACATACATGATGTTACTTTTTCATCTCTTTTACCTTACGTTAATAAAAGATATGGTCTTCATCACATTTTCAACAAACTTTATTCTCTTCCTTTTACACTACTGAATAATTTTTTAGGAAGCAAGAATGAACCCCTACATGGATTCTTCAACCCCAGAATACATACCGAACGTTATTATTTTACATTGTTTCAAGCCAACATGCGTTACAAACGATAACTCTTCTGAAGAGAACCGTCTTATCCTTAATCTAAAATTTACAAATCAAAAGACACTTTAAACATTAGCAGTGTTATTAGTCACAAAAACGTTCAGTCCTGTGTTCCACCATATTTAACCTGAAGACCATTCCTTGCATTTCATATAGCTATACACCTAGCATCGCATCCAAGCTATTCAATTATAAACGGGTTTTGCAATGCCCAGACATCAACCATCTTCTACACAACACCGTTACATGTTCATGTGCATTATCTCCATCAAATATAATCTTATCGAACATGTCATCGCCGGCGAAGTTTCTATTGTTGAAAACATCAAAAATCTTATTTTAAGAGCTCCAAAATACCGCGAAGCCCGTTCATTTAATTGCCGATAGAACATAATGCGGGTGTGACCGGTCGACAGGGGATGCTAACTCCTGCATGGCACCTGATCCCACCTCTTGGTTTCCAGAGGTCCGTGTTTGTCCATTTTTACCGGATTTGTATATATGTCCTGGACATCCTATTGATTTATACTTTGGTATCTGAATTTCTTTTACATGTTTAGATATGAATTTTGTCGAAGATTATGCCAGACGATGGGTCAAACACGAGGACGTGGAGCCAGACACTTTGTCCGCTAAAAGCCATACGGTGGTTGATAAAATATCGTATTCGAAAACTTAATGGAACTATG
The DNA here is from genome assembly GCA_030159075.1 of Atrina japonica. Classification (NCBI taxonomy): domain Eukaryota; kingdom Metazoa; phylum Mollusca; class Bivalvia; order Pterioida; family Pinnidae; genus Atrina; species Atrina japonica. The sequence goes on along the minus strand of BROG01000588.1, from coordinate 169,509 downwards.
AAAACACATTATCCCTCTGTATTTAGTGATCCAGAAGTGGTAGCTGAACTGGATATAGTACATGACCAATATGTACTGGTCCCAGCAGACAAGGCCTCAAATAAAATGATTTTAAGACACATTACTATAATTGTTTATTAGAAAAAGTAATATTTGATATGAATTCTGATAATCCTACATACACACGTAGCCCACTGTCAAAGAACAAGATCACGTGTCTGTATTACGTTCTTTTGATGTACCGTCAACCGATACTGATTTTAAGCTACCATACTTATACTTGATACATAAACTTCACAAAACCCCATAAAGGCAGAGGTACATATCAGGATCCAAATCTACCAAACCTTTATCTTTACTCCTTACCAAGATGCTGAGAGCCATCAAGGAGAAACTTCAGTAATACTGTACAGTTGAAATGGAACTCAGATACTTAGAAATTCTAAACAACTTTTAGAAAATTCGAAGGCTCACAATTTTTCTCAGATTCATAGTATCAATACATACGACAACTCTACTATTTACACAATTCCACATAAAAAATTAACATCATAGACAACTGTTTTTTGTCAATAAAGGTGGTACCCCAAATATTTAAATATCTGGTTATTGGTTATCAAGATACTTATTTTGTAAAACACTACTCTGATCTTACACATAAATATACTGAAGTTGGTAGAAAAAATACTGGAATTTCCAATAAACAATATATATTTATAATGATCAGAGACGTCGTCTTTCAACACCCTGTCGGCATACTTATGGGAACTAATTGTCCTCAATTATTAGCTTACCTGTTACTTTGTTCATACGAAGCAGAATTCGTTCAGAAACTGCTGAATCAAAAGAAAAAAATCTAGAGGTTTCCTTTCATTTGACATTTAGATATATCGACGACGTTTTGTCAGTTAATAATGGCAATTTTCATACATATGCCTATGCAATATATCCCAGCGAACTAGAAATTAAAGATACAACAGAATGAAGCACACACGCTTCATACTTAAATATTACGCTTACTATAGACACAGACGGGGAAGTAGGAACTAAGCTATGCGACAAACGCGACTTTCGGCTTTCCCATCGTAATTTTTCAACATTTAAGTAGTGATATTGCACAATCACCGGCATATTGGTTTTATTTTTCACAAATGATCCTATATGTCAGGGCGTGTTCAAGATATGAACATTTGATATACAGAGGTAAATTACTCGTTGACAAATTATTGACACAAGGATATTGAAAAACACGTTTGCTGTCAATGGTCCGCAAATTTTGAGGTCGGTATAATAGTCCTGTTTAAGATTACTCTGTTTCACAAAGTGAAAGTCTGTACCAATTGTGACGTGGATTCCTTCCACACGTAATAGATTTGGATTTGACTGTGGACTCACGGCGGATGTGACCGATCGACAGGGGATTCTTACTCCTCCATGGCACCTGATCCCGCCAGGGTTAGGGTTAGGGTCTGTGTTCTATTGTTTACTAAATTTGTACCTATATCCTGGAAATCCTAAAAAATTATACATCGGTATCTGAGACTTTTCTACTCTTTACACAACAATTCGACGCGAAAAAATAGAGACCTGATCCCACCTCTTGATTACCAGAGGTTTGTCTAACTTTTTATAAAGTTGCATGTATATATATATATATATATATATATATGCATACATATCCTGGACATCATGAAGAATAATACTTTGGTATCTGATATATATTTAGCAAATTAGCAGAACACAAAATACTTATTTTACATGGTGATTTTGATTTGAACTTCTGGTATAGAATGCGTTTTTATAAATTTAAGTTTTATTTGGATTGAAGGAATATTTAACTATAAGAATGGTATTTCAGTTAACTACTAATCTACAGATGGCCTATGTAAAAACGAACGCAATGATAATTTAACTACACAATAATGTTATAATATGGCGTCATTTGAATGACGAGGATTCGTTTCTCACGTATTTCATTTGGACTTGATTGTGGACTCACAGCGGGTGTGACGGGTCGACAGAGAATGCTTACTCCTCCATGGCACCTGGTCCCACCTCTTGGTTTCCAGAAGTCTTTCTTTGTCCATTTTTGCCGGATTTGTATCTGTGTCCTGGACATCCTAAAGATTTATATTTTGGTATTTGAAATGTGTTATATTGTAAAACTATAACTTTGGTATTGTTAATGATATATACATCTAACATATGGTGTTAGGGAATACTTTCTTAGGAGGTATGCTATACCTGTTTGGAAAATTGATATTCGTGAAATAGAAATGTAGAATAATAAATATAAGATCAGAAAGATAAGTAGAGTTCTTTAGTAAAACCGATTTACTGCAAAAATTACACACAGAATATGATTAAGGCATTCGGAGACATATCTCATATATACATAGATTTGTGTGTGTGCGTGCGTGCGTGAAATAATACTTACATCGGTACAGTTAAATGTACTTTACACCTCTACTGATGTTACGTATTAAAAGAGTAATAATTTAAACTACTTTATTTTTTAAAATACATAGAAATATCAAAAAGATCAGATACCAAAGTATAAATCAATAGAATGTCCAGAACATAGATACAAATCCGGTAAAACTGGACAAACACGGACCTCTGGAAACCAAGAGGTGGGATCAGGTGCCATGGAGGAGTAAGCATCCCTGTCGACCGGTCACACCCGCCGTGAGTCCACAGTCAAGTCCAATGAAACACGTGAGGAGTGTATCCTCGTCACAATTGGTACAGACGTCTCAATAACCGCCAACGAAAAGGCAACTCAACTTAGTGAAACAGAGTAGTCGCAAACAAGACTATTAGACCGACCGTAAAATTTGCGGAACGTTGACATTAAACGCGGTTTTCGATATCCCTGTGTCAATAATTTGTCAGTGAGTAGTTTACCTCTGTATATGAAATCTTCATATGTTGTGCACGCCCTGGCATATCGGATCATTTGTGAAATATAAATTCCATATGCGGGTGACTGAGGAATATTACTACTTAAATGTGGAAAATTTACGATGGGAAAGCCGAAATCGTCGCGTTTATCGTATAGCTTCGTTGCTAATTTCCCGTCTGTGTTTATATTAAGTAAAATGTCTAAGTATGAAGCGTGTGTGCTTGATTCTGTTGTATCTTTAATTTCTAGTTCGCTGTGATATATCGCATTGACATATGTATGAAAATTGTCATTATTAATTGACAAAACATCGTCGATATATCTAAATGTCAAATTAAAGGACACCGCTAACTTTTTCTTCTTTTGATTCAGCAGTTTCTGAATGAAGTCTGCTTCGTATGAATAAAGGAACAGGTCGGCCAATACAGGGGCAAAATTGGTTCCCATAGGAATGCCGACTGTTTGTTGAAAGACCACGTCTCCGAACATTACAAATATATTGTCTATTACAAATTCCAGCATGTTTTTTTATATCAACTTCAGTATATTTATGTGTAGAATCAGAGTGGTGTTTGACTAAATAAGTATCCTGATAGCCAATCACTAGATATTTAAATTTTCGGGTACCACCTTTAGTGAAAAAGCAGTTGTCTATGATGCTGAAAATTCTTTCTTTTAATTTTTTATGTGGAATAGTAGTGTAAAGAGTAGAGAAGTCATAAGTTTTGATACTGTGAATTCGAGAAAAATTGTGTGCCTTCAAGCTGTTTAGAATTTTTAAGTATCCGCATCTGATTTACACCGCTTCTGGAATAAGCAACTGTATAGTATTGTTGAAGTTTCTCCTTAACAGCTGTCAATATTTTGGTAAGGAGTAAAAATAAAGGTTTGGTAGAACATTTACTGGATCTTGCTATGTATCTTTGCTTATATGGGGTTTTATGAAGTTTAGGTATCCAATATAAATGTGGTAGCTCGAAATCAGTATCCGTTGTAGGTAGATCAAATGCGTAATACGGACACGTGATTTTGAATGATCTCGTCCTTTGAACGTGAGCTACGTGTGTATATAGGATTTACAGAATTCGTATTAAACAAATTTTACGGTCGGTATAATAGTCTTGTTTGCGACTACTCAGTTTCACTAAGTTGAGTTGCCTTTTCGTTGGCGGTGTGACCGGTCGACAGGGTATGCTTACTCCTCCATGGCACCTGATCCCACCTCTTGATTTCCAGAGGTCCGTGTTTGTCCATTTTTACCGGATTTGTATCTATGTCCTGGACATTCTATTGATTTATGCTTTGGTATCTGAGGTTTTTATATTATAATTGAGTTCGGTATGTATTCTGGGGTTGAAAAATCGATGAGTTGTTTCCATATAATTGGATGCGTTAGTTTAGAGTCTATTTGTCTGTGGGCTGCACATTTTGTGTCAGTCAATCGGAGTAATTTTAAGTCGACGTTCACCGAACAAACAAGTTAACAAATTACGTCACAATGACGGTGCACAGGTTAGCAGATATTAACGACGAAAACCTACAGAACTTTTTTCACACTCGCAGCATATAATAACTAATAATGTCTTCTGAAGCTTTAACCTGAGTGAAATGTTTGTTTCTGTATATTAAAACAGTGACAGTATACCATTGACTGATTTTCCTAGTTCTCATTGGCCAGACCTATTTCACTCCGCTTCGCCTCGGGTTATTGTCTCAGAGAATCAGAATTTTGTGAAGTCCAGATCCCTCAATTGTATGGGAACAATGGCTATGATGTTTTATTGTGACGAGTGTACATGCAAATCTCCAAACACTGAAATATGTACTTGTTTGTTTTTCTGATTCAAGTCACACAGAAAACAAGGTATTCGGTTTTTTATTGGCAGGATAGTAAACCCAATTAGAATATACCCGGAAAAAGAGAAATCAGGTTTAGCTTCTCTACTTGTGCTGATTACAGATGAAGGGCGTCATTTTTCAAAGTTCAAAGTTCCTTCCACTCGGATCCCTATATAACTTGTAGGAAGAACTGTTTAAATATAAGTAAGGATACTATTGATTATTTCTAAAACGTATGAGTAATGCTTCTCGACATGTTTCATTTTTTACACAAATAAACCATTATATTGAGCTCTGCATATTTCGAAATTAGTATATGAATTAATTAGATGTAACTTCGTCTATTTCAATTCCTTATTGTCAAAAATGCTGGACATTAGATTTTGTCAGTTAAATATACAATAGTACTACATGATTTTCTGTTCGTGTCTGTAATTATCTTTCATTTCCTTCGTGCTAAAATGGAAGTTACGACTTTGAAAAAACATTACCGCATACTGGTATTCTTGATCTTAAATCTATAAAACGCAGTTTGTGTTCGTAGTTTCTATTATAAAAATAGATATTTGCATTATGTTCCATAAAACAGCATTGATTGTCGTTTAACAATCGACTATTCATGGGTTTTCTTATGTTATAGGTTTTCTGTAGTTATATCTAGAAATATTAATAATTTCAATTACATGTAATAACCAAATCTCATAGAAAGAATGAGATTGAATAAAAAGGTCTGGAAAACAAAATCTCTTAAGTGCTTATGTTAATATGATTTGTCATAAAATGTCTTACTTGAGGCCTATGTAATTATATTATCTACTTAAGAAATTTGGGAAAGACGCCTACAGAGGCTGATCCGTAACTAACGAACACCAAAGGTAGCTTCACAACCAAGAAGAAGCTCTAACCACTCGGTCATCTGCGCATCAACACGCGCGCGCGCGCGCGTGTGTGTGTGTGTGTGTGTTACAGAACAATGTGAAATGTTAGAATCGTTTTAACAAGTGATATTTCGATCCAGCTTCTATTGCTTTTATTTCTACATTCAGTAATCATCATCTATATCTGATAAAGACATATTGACAGAAACGCCATTTATCTCAGTAAGGATTGAATCATGTAAAAAAGAAGAGATGAGTGGGTGTTGAAGAGAACGCCTTATATATTGTTGTTTGATCTGCTATGTCATCAACTTGCATAAGTGTACATGTTTGCTTATTTGAATCAGACCTTGATACATCACTGTGGTTAACTGAAGTATATGTATTATTATGCAATGCTTCTAATATCACAGTGATGTATGGCGACCCCCAACCACATCATGTTCTATTTGTATTTATTACAACATGGATTAAAACGTGAATGCTCATATAGATATTTTTTATTATAAAATATACTTTACACATTCATTTTCGTGCCATGCATAGATTTTGGTAAAAATAAACAATTTATTTATGAAGTTTTATTAATGTCCCAAAAATATGTAGATATAGTAAACAAAAATGAGCATTTGAAACTATTACATATACAGTGTAATTCAAAATGAAAGTTATCTCAATTTGTAATCAGCTGTAAGATTTACATACGTTCCAGAAGACGTGTGTGTTCTCCTCTTTATATAATTGTTTTTCAAAATACAAAAGGTACTTTCACAGATCGTAGTGCGTATTGTAAAAAACCAAATTACAATTAAACATGCATAAAGCAGCTTTGTAGTATGCCAAAATTACATTATATAATAAAACCTAATTCTGCACATATGAACATAAACTTTTCCCAGTTTAACCCAGGTTTTTCTCTTGTAAATGCGAGTTTCGAGGAAAAACTAGATATAACTGGAAAAAACTAAGTTTAACTCATTGATGTGTTTTTGGTATAGCAATTTAAATTAACTTAAGATAACCTAAGTTCGATTGAGGTAAACTTGGTTTAACTGTAAAAATCAAATTCATACTAGAGAATTTGATTGTGGTGCAATACGATTTACTAAAATTCTTAGACACAACACCTTCAGATTTTAACCATATGGATAACGAAAGTTTGCTTAGGAATCTTTTTGCTTTAGGTGAGGATTCATCAGCAAATCTGTGTGCTTAGTTGAATAACACGTGTTTACATTTTACCTGCACAATACATACAATAATAGCTACACACATAATTAAAGACAATTTGTTATGATTTCATTTTTCCCATAGGAGATATCTGTATGTAATTAAACAAATAAAATCTAACTCATCTATTATACTTTTAGAGCAGCGTTTTCATACAGAATTACACACTCAGTAATGATGTGGTTACAATTTGATATAGTGGCCACTGTTTGCTTGTTCTTTTTTTCATCACTTACCAGGATATCACTCCAGTCTAAGCTATATATGGTCAAGAAATTTAAACTGAATTTGTAAAGCATTAACTGGTATAGTTAAAAAAGAAAAAAGTTTATCCTATATCTTTTCTACATACTTTTTTCTTTGTTTGGTCGCTTCATTTTTTGAAAACACTATCCCTACGGAAATATCTGTGTTATCTATGCGATGTCAAATAATTGGGTCATGTGATTAATCATTAATATTCTCGCGCCTCTCTTGACAAAAGAGTTATATAAAGGGGAAAAACTCCCAAAATATATTATTGTCGTATGGAATCGGACATTGTGTCAGTGAGCTAGGTTAATAAAATATGAACAATAAACTTTCCCTTTCTTTTACTTCCGCTCTTAAACTTCGAAAGATAGCCGCCATTACATATGGTAAAAATTCCGAAATAAAATTGATTGCGAATATAAAGTACAAAACAGATTAATTTTTATTATTCATGGACATGGAATTTTAACTTAGTATGTATATGATACCGCTACTTAAAATATAAGTGGTAAGTATCAACCGGACAAAAAATATTTCGCTCAGACTATAATACATTTTCCTGTAGCATAATACGTTTTTACATTGTTATATATTCCTCTTATCTGTAATTCTCATCATCTGATATCTAAGTATTTTTTATGTTTCATCAATTTACCAAACTCTTTATTCTTATTTTTCTGTTTCCTGATCTCACATGAATCCTTATAATCATCCTACCTATTCTATTCCATTGCTGATCCTACCCCCCGTATCATTATCATTTTCTTACTATTATAAATGTAACTTGTGCTTTACACAGTAAAATGTGGCGCCAACGGTGTTTAGTGCATTGAAAACACAGTAAAAGTTTGGTGCTTTGAAAATAAGTTACCAATTAGATAATACTCCATTTTCCTTGTTCATCTTTACTTACCAACATGCAAAATATGCTTAAATAGTCTGGCTTTACAAACGTTTGGAACTCAGTCAATTGTATCACCCGTGTTTATAACTTTGTGACCTCATCTCATTATTTCTAATCTATTGTTGATTATCGAAATCAGTCAATCTCTTCTATTCGAACTCATATAATTAAGTCATACTGACAGAGATAGTCGTCTCGCGCATTTGTTTTTACCTTTGTTTTACGAAATTATAACTTTGGTATAGTGTTTATAATATTCTATTATATCAACCATGTTGTATATCGATCCTTTATATAAGTATATACCACAGTTATTTTTCCCATTGCTCCCTATATCTATCCTAATTCTTTTGCTTCAAAAGTGTAACCACCAAACAAATTAGTAAATCATTTATTTTCTTTTACTATCCATCGTAAAATTTCCACATTAAAGTAGTAATATTCCGTTGCAATATTCACCTGTATATAGTGTTTATCCCAGGTGATCCGATATATCACCGTGTTCAACATGTGATCATTTCATATACAGGTGAAAACTACTGATGTTGTCACAGCGATATCAGCAATTGCGATTAATGTCATATGTCCTTGTTGAAAATATCTGCGTTTCACTAACTGGACTGTTGAGTTACATGTTCGATGGCGGTTGGAGAATCAGTTGTACCAATTGTGACGATTCTACACTTTTTTCATTGGAACTTGACTATAGAATTGTCGGTTGTAACCGACATGCTTCCTCTTCCATGACACCTGATTCCACCTCAGGATTTTCAAATCTTACCGTTTGTTCAATGTTCACCATATTTGTAATTTGTCTCTTAAAAATACTAAGATTAATACTTTGGTATCTGTGATTTTTGTATATAAAACCTTATCACAACGTTAGCATAATATGAATTTTAAAGTACCCGATAACAACCACACACTATTGTTTATACAGTGTTTTGAATGATGGTTCTGTCCGTACCATAAACGGAAAGCCGAATGCTACATTTAGTCCGATTAACAATTGTTGCTTCAGATCCATTTCTATAACGTTTACATCGCCTACAGATCATTTTGACCAACGTGTTCCTAAATTTATTTCCTGTGGCACAATACAGAAAAAAGTTTATTGAATGATTCACATACATAAGCAATTCTCCGATGACTTTAATTAGTGATATAGTTGCAAGTTTACCCAAGTCTTCTTGACCGCTGCTGTTCCAGAAACCGAGAACGATCACAGCGATATTGGATGGCAAAGTTGTCAATAAAAAGGAAAAGGAAACAGTGAGCAACATAAATGTTAAACGTTTACTTCCTTCCGTAGATTTTGATTGATGCATAATCAATTTCGACTTTTGTTTTTCTTGCAGAAATCGTTCACGTTTTTTCTTCGCTGTAAATACTTGTTGAATGATAAAACCATTTAATATACTTATGATTCCAAGAGGGAAAAATGAGTACATTGCAGCATCTATCCATGGCCACACAATATTAACCAAGTATTGAAAAGATGGAGCCGCGTCACAAATAACAGGATTAAACCTATTAGTAGACAACTCCACGGTCCAGAAAAAATGACCATTTAGAAAACTAAACATGATTATTGGAATCAACAACATGAATCTTGTTCTGCGAGCGTCGCAAAATAAAGTGGCTTTCAGTGGATGGCAAACTGCAATGTAACGTTCAACCGTCACCAGAATTATCAACCACACAGAAGAATCGCTAAAGGTATATGCCAAAAAATTTACAAGTTTACAAAGCAAGTCTGATTGATCAGTGATATCAACACCGGTGAGCTGTGCTATCCATAATCGGAAGAGTCCGACGTAGAGAACAAATAGGTCTAGCAATGCCAAAGCAGACAGGTATGAGTATGTAGAAATTTTGGACGCATGGGCAGCCATAACAATGAAGGTAAATAGATTCCCAACTGTTCCTATCAGGAGAAGTATTGGTGAAATAAAGAGGATAAGATTCTCACGAATTTTATAAGCCTTGTATTCCTTAAGTGGTATCTCATCATGCCCAAAGACGCTGATATTGTAATCCAGGCAACGAATGACATCATCATATTTGAAATCGTGACCCATAGTAGGTAATTGTTTTATTCCACTGAGAATATCCGTGCAGTTCATTGTCAAATATTTAACTGCAAATCTGAAAACAAAAAGTGTCAATAAATTAATTCTTCAATCGCAAGAAATCGTGAAAAATAATCATAGAATATTGCACACACAAACACTCACAAATAAATGAATATATATATAGTCGAATCCGGAAAGGGTTTTAATTTGCATAATTACACCTAGTAATACTAATAGGTTCCTTTATTTACTAACATGTCTTATATCAATGAATTTGGAACAAAATGTGATATATTCGCACTACTGTAGCTTCAAATCATAAGTCATAATAAGGCTATTTTCATAGTTTTAGAGTCACTCACACTACCTACCGTGGCAATAACTAATGGTAATTGATACAGAATACCGCAGTCTTTTTACAGAAAAGGTATGAATATAAAAAACCTCAGATACCAAAGCATAAATCTTTAGGATGTCCAGGACATAGATACAAATCTGGTAAAAATGGACAAACACGGACCCCTGGAAACCAAGAGTTGGGATCAGGTGCCATGGAGGAGTAAGCATCCCCTGTCGAACGGTCACACCCGCCGTGAGTCCACAGTCAAGTCCAAATGAAACACGCGAGGAACGAATGACGGGATACGTATCTACTGAGAAAGTCAGAGTATCAAGTAGTTAACAAGATTAATTAATACAAAATCGCACAAAGCGGCAATATATACAATTTGAAATTATACAGTAAGGATTCTCCCATCGGGCAAGCACTAGCAAAAGAAACTCAAATCCACTTTTCCAGTTTTTATAGAATGAAAACACTTTCCAAATTATTGGGCCTAGCTGACTTTTTAATTCTTAATAGATCAAGTTAAAAGTTTTGAAAACTGCGGAATGTTTTGAACGCTGCCATCAGTTTAATATTGTCTTTGTATTTTTTTTTCATATTGTTTATTTTACGCCTCTGTGTTATCTTCATTATTTTGTTTTTCCCTTCGTCGTCGTAAATCACTCGAACTAATTTGTTAAAGACATATGGGCCTCCATAGTCTAGTAGTTAGAGCGTCGCGCTTTAAATAGTTGAATATGTTTATGAATAGTTTATATGTGGGTTATGAAACATAAAATTGGTTGCCACCATATAACTAAAATTGTCGAGGGTGGCGACAAACACTATTAAACAAAAAAACCAAAGACATGATTATAATTCAGATAAGTGAACACAATAATCCGATGTGATTTTCACCGTTTCAGAAATGCAAAACACAGTCACTATGATTTTCGGCAAAAGCTTTAGAAAAGAAACATCAACTTTGCATTACCTGGCGACATCTTGATATAGATAAAAATACCTTTGGCATTAAAAGACAAGAGTTATAAATAACCTTCGTAAAACACATGTTCTTTTATACCAAAATCGTATATATTATCCTTCCTTCACATTAACATAATCATAAGATATAATAATTCAAATGTCTAGGTTTACCCCATGGTATTTGTTATGTTTATACATTAAGCAAAGAGGCCGGCCTGGCTCAGTCGTTAGCGCTCTGGACTCTTAATCGTAAGGTCGTGAGTTCGAGTCTAGCCGGCGGCAGGTTGGTTTCCTGTCCTTTGGATGAGACAGTAAAACCTGAGGTCCCGTGTCACAGTAGGTGTCGGCACGTTAAAGAACTCTCACTGCTCAATAGCCGTAAGTGCCAAGCATAGGCCAAAATTTGAAGCCCTTCACCGGCATATGGTGACGTCTCCATATAAGTGAAAGATTCTTGAGTGGGACGTTAAACAACTACAAAGAAACATAACATTAAGCAAAGTGTATTGTTTTTTCTGGGAATTACAGAATCGGGAGATCAAAATTAGTAAGTGATGACTTAGTGTTTAGCGCGAGACGAAGAATCGCAAGTAATTAAGTTAAGTCTGAAATAATCGATAAGCTAAATTAGTTGTAAAAATATGTGGCAAGCGTAGTGTTTCGTTTCTGAGGAAGTTAGTGGTAAATTATTGTTAATACTTAGCTAATACGAAGTTATTAATAACCCCGGTGTTTATCCGGTTGTCAACTAAGTATTTACATTAGTCACGGATAATTAATTGTTTAATTAGAGATCAAATTAGAAGGTACCAAGACTAGCGTTTAGTCAGTAATTTATATCAGTAAATGATACTACATCCACTATAAAATTGCAACCAAACATTTACCCGAGTTGAATCTATTTATTATGCATTCCGATTCACACAGAAGTGCAATGTATATAATTCTAAATGTTTCGTAGTGTTTTCTCCGATATCTATTTATCCCTACATCACACTCTCCAATATCTAAATATACATCCATACATCACACTCTCCGATATCTAAATGTATATCCATACATCACACTCAGATATCTATTTATCCATACATCACATTCTCTGATTTCTTAGTATTTATCAATACATCAAATTCTCTAATTTCTTAGTATTTATCCATACATCACACTTTCCGGTATCTAAGTATTTATCCATACATCACACTCTAAGATATCTAAGTATTTATCCATACATCACACTCTCCAATATCTAATTGTTTATCCATACATCGCACTTTCCGATATCTAAAAATATATACATACATCACACTACTATATATATTTATCCATACATCACACTCTCCGATATCTTAGTATTTATCAATTCATCGCATTCTCTGATATCTAAGTATTTATCCATGCATCACACTCTCCGATATCTAAGTATATATCTATACATAACATTATCCGATATTTAAGTATTTATCCATACATCACACTCTCCGATATCTAAGTATTTATCCATACATCACACTCTTCGATATCTAAGTATATATCCATACATCACACTCCGATATATATTTATCCATCATAACTTTCTCCGATATCTAAAGATTTATCCATACATCACACTCTCCGATATCTAAGTATATATCCATGCATCACACTCTCCGATATATAAGTATATATCCATACATCACACTCTCCGATATCTAAGTATATATCCATACATCACACTCTCCAATATCTAATTATTTATCAATACATCACACTCTCCGATATCTAAGTATTTATCCAAACATCGCACTCTCCGGTATCTCAGTATTTATCCATAAATCACACTCTCCGATATCTATGTATTTATCCATATATCACACTCTCTTATATCTTATTATTTATCCATACATCGCACTCTCCGATATCTAAGTATTTATCCATACATCGCACTCTCCGGTATCTAAGTATTTATCCCTAAATCGCACTCTCCGATATCTAAGTATTTATCCATACATCACACTCTCCGATATCTAATTATTTATCCATACATCATAATCTCCGATATTTAAGTATATATCTATACATCACACTCCGATATATATTTATCCATACATCGCACTTTCCGATATCTAAATATTTATCCAAACATCACACTCTTCGATATCTAAGTATATATCCATACATCACACTCCGATATATATTTATCCATCATAACTTTCTCCGATATCTAAGTATATATCCATACATCACACTCTCCGATATCTAAGTATATATCCATGCATCACACTCTCCGATATATAAGTATATATCCATACATCACAGTCTCAGATATCTAAGTATATATCCATACATCACACTCTCCGGTATCTCAGTATTTATCCATAAATCACACTCTCCGATATCTATGTATTTATCCATATATCACACTCTTTTATATCTAATTATTTATCCATACATCGCACTCTCCAATATCTAAGTATTTATCCATACATCGCACTCTCTGGTATCTAAGTATTTATCCCTAAATCGCACTCTCCGATATCTAAGTATTTATCCATACATCACACTCTCCGATATCTAATTATTTATCCATACATCATAATCTCCGATATCTAAGTATATATCTATACATCACACTCCGATATATATTTATCCATACATCGCACTTTCCGATATCTAAATATTTATCCAAACATCACACTCTCCGATATCTAAGTATTTATTCATAAATCACACTCTTCGATATCTAAGTATTTATCCATGCATCGCTCTCTCCGGTCCTTAAGTATTTATCCATACATAACACTGTCCGATATCGAAGAATCTATTCATACATCACACTGTCCAATATGTAATTATTTATTCATACATCGCACTCTCTGATATCTTAGTATTTATCCATACATCACACTCTTCGATATCTAAGTATATATCCATACATCATACTCCGATATATATTATCCACCATAACTTTCTCCGATATCTAAGTATTTATCCATACATCACACTCTCCGATATATAAGTATTTATCCATACTTCACACTCTCCAATATATAAGTATATATCCATGCATCACACTCTCCGATATCTAAGAATATATCCATACATCACAGTCTCCGATATCTAAGTATATATGAATACATCACACTCCGATATATATTTATCCATATATCACACTTTCCGATATCTTAGTATTTATCTATACATCGCACTCTCCGATATCTAAGTATTTATCCATACATCGCACTCTCCGGTATCTAAGTATTTATCCATAAATCACACTCTCTGATATCTATGTAATTATCCATACATCACACGCTTATATTTAAGTATTTATCCATACATTGCACTCTCCGGTATCTAAGTATTTATCCATGAATCGCACTCTCCGATATCTAAGTATTTATCCATACATCACACTCTCCGGTATCTAAGTATGTATCCATACATCACACATTCCGATATCTAAGTATATATCCATACATCACACTCCGATATATATTTATCCATACATAACACTCTCCGATATCTAAATATTTATCCATACATCACACTCTCCGATATCTAAGTATTTATTCATAAATCACACTCTTCGATATCTAAGTATTTATCCATACATCGCACTCTCCGGTGTCTAAGTATTTATCCATACATCACACTTTCCAATATGTAATTATTAATCCAAACATTGCACTCTCCGATATCTAAGTATTTATTCATACATCGCACTCTCTGATATCTAAGTATTTATCCATACATCACACTCTGATATCTAAGTATTTATCCATACTTCACATTCTCCGATATCTAAGTATTTATCCATACATCAGACTCTCCGATATCTAAGTATTAATCCCTACATCAAAAAACTAATTTATAAACTTTGTGCAATCTACGGGAACCCGAGTCGTGTGTTAAAGCTTCTTGAGTATGTGTCTTTGATAACGGTCAAATGAAAAAAAAAAAACTAAATAAATATCACATGTCACTCGACTCAAAAGGAGTAGACACATTTCATGTCGAAACAATGTATTACACGGTTTTATCCTATGTGTCTTTGATGAATTAATTAAGTGTTGCTTTATTTGATCATCTACTTTGTTTTCAACATCAGTCTTTCAAATGCAATTAATTACATTTTCTCTCGACGTAGACATCGACGTCAATCCGAGTGTTGATATCAAATAATTCCCCGCACCATTGTTAATGTTAGAGACCAAATTAGTCTACAAAAGGTATCGTAGAGAAATTGGGCATATTGAAAAATACTGAGACTTAAAATTTCAAAAATATTTTGAAAAGTTTTACCTCATTTTTTCTATCACTAACGTAATGAGTGACGAAAGATAATTCAAATTAATCATATTGTATCCTGGACATTCTGATGATTTAAACTTTGGTATCCGAGGTTTTCATATTGACATCAAATAGAACAAAAGTCCTAATAATTCCCTTCTGTTCTTCAATATTATGCGTGTTAATTTATTTCATAAAATAAGATATGCAGACTAAACCTGCTCTGTATTTGTATATTACCTCATAACTGCCTTAAAATTATAAAAGATTCAGTTAAAAGGGAAAAGTATTTTTTCTGTTAGGAGAGATTGCTAAATAACGTCTTGCTAGTCTACTAATTACGAAATTTTGACTATACATATAGTTAAGAACATTGAAACTGTTAAATCCCAATTTTGTTTTGTTGACGGCCCTCTCTCTGGCTTTCTTTCTCTCTCTCTCTGGCTTTCTTTTCTCTCCCTGGCTCACCATCTCTCTCTCTCTCTCTCTTTCTCTCTCTCTCTCTCTCTCTCTCTCTCTCTCTCTCTCTGTATGTTTGTGCACATGTATTTGCAATATGCAAACGACATTTAAGTGGAAATTCCTTTCAACATACTGTGAATTAAACTTACTTGTTTTCAGCTGCTCGGGCGTAAAAGGAAGTACCCGTCCTTAATTCACGGTTATGTATATGCACTTGTACAATGATCATACCGCCAGTTACATGATATAATAAATCAAGTCGATACTATAATTAATATTATTTCATTAAAACGTTGAATGAATAAAAATTAATTAACGACGTATCTTTTCTCAAATACGTAAGCTACAACTATATGAGGTAGTGGTAATGCAGTTGCAAATATAGCCAAAAAATAATAAGGATGTGTTTATAAAAGTAGGTGTGTAGGGCAGCATTTAAGGTCATGTGGGTCCAACACAGCAAGCGACCTTGTGGGGGATCGAAATGGCAATGGCCCCAGGTGCTATGCATACATGGTCGCTACGCAACCGTGTAGAATAAAATATGTATGAAAAGAAAAGTAGTAAAAAGTAAATATATATATATATATATATATATATATATATATATATATATATATATATATATATATATATATATATATATATATATATATATATATGACTGATTAACAGGCCTATTTATACTTCATTCAGAACATTTAATAAACACTGACTAGAACAATAAGGGATAATTAAAAAACCACAAATACTAATGATATCAGCTGACAACTTGACAATATATTAATCTTCATACCATAACGAAACAATAACAAGATGTTAAGGTTATATATTAAGTTAAATTTATATATATGTTTGAGTCCGAAGTATATACATTGGTCAGAATTTCGCTCAGATATCACCTAGATTTTAAACTTATCAAATCTAAGGTATCTATTTTTACAGTAGGTACGCTTAGAAGGATTTGGTCAAACATTTAGATTATTTGTTTGGTCTTTTTCTTATCTATTAAATTCAAGATCAACTGATGAAGTTTACTCGACAGAGACGATTGTCTTAAGCATTTGTTTTGGCCTCTTTTGTAAAACTGTAACTTTGGTATTATTAATATATACAATACTTTGTGTAACATCATCATCAAATTCCCCAGAGTGATAACTCGCGCTCCCATATAGTCAGGATTTGACAAGACTTTATCACGAATCAAGATACATTATACCACAAGCCTAGCATCCGTACAGTCAAAATGGCTGTCTTGTTGGAATAGTGGAATAATATCCCCATGGAAAGGGTAAATGCACTGACGAACTATATGCACAGGAGAGTTGGGGCTGTGGTAAATGTGCGAGGAGGTGGGACATACGAGATACTAGTCCATTTCATTTTGCAATATTGTGGTACTGTCAAACGTACTTCAATTACTCATGAATGATCGGTCAAATATAGTGACATTTTCGAAACGTGATCATAAATTTGTACGTATTCAAGAGCATTGGTAAAAATCGTATAAAACATTAAATCACCCAACAATATTTGAAAAACCACTCACTGATCTGTTTCACCAAGTATCCATTCTACTACTATGTCACATTTCTGCTTTAATACTTTTTCTATTGAGCCGATGTTATTACTTTCCTACCCCTTTTATTTTCTTCTATATGTTCATATATTTTACCATTTTGCTACTTCGCCTGCTTTCACTCAGATATATTCAAAGTTTACCAATGTCAACTAGTTTTACTACTTTGTGTTTCATCAATAAGGCACGGTCATATTTTAACATGGGACTACACCGTCCGATATAGCTCTACCGTATGTATCATTTAGCATTGATTTTTCTAACATTTATGTTATAATATATTCTAGTCTGAAGTATCTCTTGACAAAACAATGACGATAGCAAATATATAAACTTAATACAACATTTGTAGAGAAAAATAATTTTAAAAAATTAATTTATATTAGACACATTGTCATGTTAACAAAATACAGTGTCAAAATAAGATTAAATCATTACCAGTAAAACTTTCTTTAAAAAAAACATTGCTTACCTTTTTAAGTTTTAAATCACATCCTTACACATTTGTTTTCACTTTAAAGTGCTAAACATTCCAATATTTGTTATGTTAAAATAGAAATATAGGTAATATAACCTCAATATGCCAGCTACATACTAGCTGATATATGGACTGAAGTCGTAGAAGCTTATGCAGATTTAAATCGATAACATGAAAATATAATATGACTCCTGATAGGCTGAAAGTGTTAGCTAGTAATATGTAATGATAACAAAATGTTAATGTATAAAGAGAAATTAGGGTTGTAGGTAAGATTGAAGTGCTACTCAACGAGTTGCACAAAATATTGAATATTTGATATCAGATGAAAATCTCTTAAAACAATTTAAATTCCAAAGTTTTCTAAAATTAAGATAGTCATCTTTCTACAGTGGTAACTCTTAGACGGATTTCGGCTATACTTTTAGATTTATTATTTGACATTGTATGATACCACTTTCTCTTTAGAAAATATATATACATTTTAAATTGGAACTCAACTGATGAAGTCTAATTGACAGAAACGATCGTCTTTAGATTTATAACTTATGTTTATAATATTTACATAATTTGTTTGAGTTGCATATGTTTGAGTGACAACTTTATACATTTTTTGAAAAGCTTCACAATTCGAACTATCAGGAGGTTATTCAAGTGTAGGCACAATGTTCAAGGCGAGGGGTCTGGGGGTCCAGGGCAGTTCCCTGGTAGGGGGACCAAGGGGGCGAAGCCCTCCCCCCCTGGAAGCTCAGCGGCTATTGTGCTTTTGTCGCGGCTTTTTACAATACAAAAATGGACTTTTTAAAGGATGGGCGTCGTTTTGAAAGTAGTAAAGAGACTTGAAAAGGTCAACCAATACCTTAATGAGGACAAATTTGTTTGATATTTATAGCTTCCTTTTCTGTATTAGATATGATACGAGTTAAGAGGAGTGTTTCTAGAAATGTAGAGGACAATTGCCTTAGATACTGCTTCATTTTGGTGTGTCTTTCTTTTTTGTCGTGTCCGAGTTACTCTTAATTTAAAAAAAAAAATCTAATTTGAGTGTAGGCACGTGCCTACTCGAGCCTTACGGAGCTACCCACTGATTATAATACGTAAATGCAAAATAAATTTGTTATTTTGATATTGTTGAAATTTTCGCATATCAGTTTAAAACATGAAATGAATTTTATAACAGGTGACACTTTATGCATTGTTTATCAAAGGTAAAAGCAGAAAGCCTCGATATTTTTTTTCTTTTTTTGTTTTGTATTTCCGTGGTGGTGGTGATGGTGTTGGGGTTGAAAATCAGAATCAACTATGTGGCAACTGTTTTTATATCTGTGGCGGTGTTGGGGGTTCACAATCAGTGTCAGCTACGTGACATATGTTTATATTTCCGTAGTGGTGATAGAGTTGACAATCAATGTCAGTAATGTGACATCTCTTTGTATATCGTTGGTGGGTTGTGGGTTCACAATCAGTGTCAGCTATATGACATGTTTTAATCATGTGGTAGTGGTGGGGTTGACAATCAGTTATGTGACATTTGTGTTTGTGCGATGTTGATAGAGTTGACGTTGTGTGTCAGTTATGTGCCATTTGTTTGTATCTTTGTGGTGATATCAGAGTTGACAATCAGTGTAAGTTATGTGGCTTCTGTTTGTATTTCCGTGTTGGTGGTGTTAGAGTTGACAATACGTGTCAGCTATATGGCATGTTTGTATTTCCGCGGTGGTGTTAGAGTTGACAATCAGTGTCAGTTATGTGGCTTCTGTTTGTCTTTCTGTGGTGGTGTTAGAGTTGACAACCAGTGTCAATTATGTGACGTCTGTTTGTATTTCCCTGGTGATATTAGAGTTGACAATCAGTGTCAGTTATTTGATATCTTTTTGTATTTATTTGGTGGTGTTAGAGTTGACAACCAGTGTCAATTATGTGACGTCTGTTTGTATTTCCCTGGTGATGTTAGAGTTGACAATCAGTGTCAGTTATGTGACATCTGTTTTTATTTCCCTGGTGGTGTTAGAGTTTACAATCAGTGTTAGTTATTTGATATCTGTTTGTATTTCTGTGGTGATGTTAGAGTTTACAATCAGTGTTAGTTATTTGATATCTGTTTGTATTTCTGTGGTGATGTTAGAGTTGACAATCAGTGTCTGTTATGTGACATCTGTTTTTATTTCTCTGGTGGTGTTAGAGTTGACAATCGGTGTTAGTTATGTGTCATCTGTTTGTATCTGTGGCGCTGTTGGAGTTGACAATCAGTGTCTGTTATGTGACATCTGTTTATATCTGTGGCGCTGTTGGAGTTGACAATCAGTGTCTGTTATGTGACATCTGTTTATATCTGTGGCGCTGTTGGAGTTGACAATCAGTATCAAGTATGTGACATCTGTTTATATCTGTGGCGCTGTTGGAGTTGACAATCAGTGTCTGTTATGTGACATCTGTTTATATCTGTGGCGCTGTTGGAGTTGACAATCAGTGTTAGTTATGTGTCATCTGTTTATATCTGTGGCGCTGTTGGAGTTGACAATCAGTGTTAGTTGTGTCATCTGTTTATCAGGCGCTGTTGGAGTTGACAATCAGTATCAAGTATGTGAAATCTGTTTATATCTGTGGCGCTGTTGGAGTTGACAATCAGTGTCTGTTATGTGTCATCTGTTTATATCTGTGGCGCTGTTGGAGTTGACAATCAGTATCAAGTATGTGACATCTGTTTATATCTGTGGCGCTGTTGGAGTTGACAATCAGTGTCTGTTATGTGACTGTTATATCTGTGGCGCTGTTGGAGTTGACAATCAGTGTCTGTTGTGACATCTGTTTATATCTGTGGCGCTGTTGGAGTTGACAATCAGTATCAAGTATGTGACATCAATCTGTATTGTTGACATCAGTGTCTGTTATGTGACATCTGTTTATATCTGTGGCGCTGTTGGAGTTGACAATCAGTGTCTGTTATGTGACATCTGTTTATATCTGTGGCGCTGTTGGAGTTGACAATCAGTTAGTCATGTGTCAGTTTATGTGGCGCTGTTGGAGTTGACAATCAGTTTTAAGTATGTGAAATCTGTTTATATCTGTGGCGCTGTTGGAGTTGTTATGACATCTGTTTATATAGTGTGTTGGAGTTGATGTGTATGTGACATCTGTTTATATCTGTGGCGCTGTTGGAGTTGACAATCAGTGTGTGTGACATCTGTTTATATCTGTGGCGCTGTTGGAGTTGTCAGTGTCTGTTATGTGACATCTGTTTATATCTGTGGCGCTGTTGGAGTTGGTATCAAGTATGTGACAATCTGTAGTCAA
This sequence comes from Atrina japonica, assembly GCA_030159075.1. NCBI lineage: Eukaryota > Metazoa > Mollusca > Bivalvia > Pterioida > Pinnidae > Atrina > Atrina japonica. The sequence goes on along the minus strand of BROG01000588.1, from coordinate 148,032 downwards.
TCAGTGTATGTGACATCTGTTTATATCTGTGGCGCTGTTGGAGTTGACAATCAGTGTTAGTTATGTGTCATCTGTTTATATCTGTGGCGCTGTTGGAGTTGACAATCAGTATGTGACATCTGTTTATATCTGTGGCATCTGGAGTTTCATATCAAGTATGTGACATCTGTTTATATCTGTGGCGCTGTTGGAGTTGACAATCAGTGTCTGTTATGTGACATATGTTTATATCTGTGGCGCTATTGGAGTTGACAATTAGTATCAAGTATGTGACATCTGTTTGTATTTCCCTGGTGGTGTTAGAGTTGACAATCAGTGTCTGTTATGTGACATCTGTTTGTAGTTCCATGGTGGTGGGGTTGGCAATCAGGGCTAAGTATGCGCCTACGAGTGGATGTTATTGTTTTTGGCTCTCTAACTTTTTTCTTGAAACATCGTAAAAACAACTTAAGTACTTAATATTATGGTCATATAAAAATTATGTGTTCTACATGCTCAATTCATCAGTTGTTTAAAAAACACATTTAAGATAGATTTTCAATGACAGGAAATTGATACTTTAAAATTTAAATTCCCTGCCCGTTATATAACATGAGTCAGTCAACGGAGAGGTGACGTCCAGTGTAAACAAATCACTCTCAGTAAAATAACAATAAATATGTGTTATCATCACTAACACTTGCTCATTTGTGTGTGTATCATTCAGTGACCCAGAACAGCAACTGAGTACGAAGATAATCTCACCATAAGCTAACAACTGCATCATGTGTTGTCTTCACAGATCCTGTCCAAACACAACGCCATTAAGTCACTTTTCAACATGTCTGATTTGCAGTGTTGTATTCATACTTACCTGCTTAGATCATATATATTACATGTAGACAGAAATGCACTGCTTGTTAATGTGGGTCTGCACAGAACAATTGGAAGACTTCGTACTTTCCTGAAACATCAGATAACAAAATGTCAATGTTTCTTTGAGTATCATAATAACAAAGTTACTCTTCTAAATGTCATATTGAATTTTTGTCTAAGAAATACCCCAGTGATCAACTGAAACCAAGTAAATTATTGCTATTTATATATTAACAATGTTAATACAGTCAAATGACATTGAGAGTAACCGAGGTCCTAGCAACGAGAGCACAGGTTATATGTGTGGCACCTGCGACAACACTGTGACATAGAAACACAGAGGAATTCATTGTGAAACATGCGACCAATGGTATCATATTGACTGTCAAAATATTAACAGTAACACATATGATTTGTTAAATGATAGGATTATAAGTTTGTACTGTTTAATTTGTGAAAATCCAAATTATAGTACAATGTACATGTCCCTTTGACTTACCTGGTGCTTCCTCATCCAATCCATATGAGAATATATCAAAATTATAGTACATGTTTTACTAATATAGTGCTAGCTTGTCCAATACATTTGACAACCTATATCCAAATTACACTACGTTTGACTTATATAGTGCTAACCATTTGAGAGCTTATATCTAAAGTATAGTACATGTCCCTTTGACTTATATAGTGCTAGCTAATTCAATCCATTTGAGAGCCTATTTAAGAATTATAGTACATGTCCCTTTGACTTATATAGTGCTAGCCATTTGAGAACCTATATCTAAAGTATAGTGCATGTCCCTTTGTTGTATATAGTGCTAGGTCATACAATCCATTAGAGAGCCTATCTCCAAATTATAGTACATGTCCCTTTGCATTACATGGTGCAAGCTCATCCAATCCATTTGAGAGCTTATATCCAAATTATAATACATCTCCTTTTGACTTTATGGTGCTAGCTCATCCGATCCATTTCAGAGCCTATAGCATTATTCACATGATGACTGTGAATTGAAAACACAAACAAATTATTTAAATCATCCAAGCAGTCTACACCAATACGTTATAATAAAATTAAAGCAACTGTAAACCACACACTTAACATAAATTTCCAGTCAATTAAAGATAAACAACGTCTAGTTCAAAATATACTTCTTAAATATTTTTACATTTGTAATGTGTTTTCGGGTTTACTTAGATTGATATACAATAACAAAAAGGAGATATACACTGGCATAAAAATTCTTAAATCCCTATTTATTTGGTGAAAATTGCTTGGGAAACTAAAGTTTGCCACTTTTTTACTTGCAGTTGATTTACTCAACCATACTATTTGTATATACCTTCCACAGCGGACCTGACCTTATTTTCACAAAATATATAGGAATGTAAGATTTTATTTTATATCTGTGTATAGCTCTTATTTGTTATTGTACATTAAGTACAAGTAGTAAACGTAAAAAAAAAATAATAATAATTTTGATGAACATTTTAGTAAAAGTAAAAAAATAATAATAATAATTTTGATGAACACAGCTAATGCTCCTTTAAAACAATTTAATAAAACTTACACCATAAAACTCAGAATACAACAGAATCAAACACACACGCTTCATACTTAGAAATTTTACTTACTGTAGACACAGACGGGAAAATTAACAACTAAGCTATACGACAAACGCGACGATTTCGGCTTTCCCATCGTACATTTTCCACATTTAAGTAGTAATATCCCACAATCACCCGCATATGGAATTTATATTTCACAAATTATCCAATATGCTAGGATGTGTTCAACATATGAACATTTTATATACAGATATTAACTACTCACTGACAAATTATTGACACAGGGATATCGAAAGCCGCGTTTGGTGTCAACGTTCCGACGTCAAATTTTAGAGTCTGTATAATAGTCTTGTTTGCGATTACCCTGTTTCACAAAGTGAAATGATGAGTTACCTGTTCGATGACGTCTGTACCAATTGTGAAGAGGATTCGTTCCTGATTTGACTGGTGACCCATGGCTAGTGTGACCGGTGGACAGGGGATGCTTACTCCTCCATGGCACCTGATCCCACCTCTTGGTTTTCAGAGGTTCGTGTTTGTCCATTTTTACCAGATTTGGTATCTGAGATTCTTTATATTCCACTGTATATTTGCTGATAATATTAATATTTTCTGTTTCCAAGATTTTGCAATTCAAACCAAATTAAATTCTTTATGTCACAATTTCCTATTTGAACATATTAAAAAGAGACAAGAACAGCAACTTCAAAACATAAGTGCTTAAAGGAGAAAATTTATTAAGAACATTCTGTAATAGTTATTTGGAAAATATAGTTTTATTTCTTATATGTAGAGAAAGATAACTTTGTCACCATGCTGTATGTAATACACATACAGAGAAATGTATACAATTTTATATGCATTGACTATGGTTTTACAGGTGCTCTGTCAAATTCCGCATAAAGGTGTGTTGTACGGGAATAACATTAATACATGTTCTTTGGTATCTGAGATTGTTGGCGGTTGTTGAGACGTCTGTACCAATTGTGACGAGGATTCGTTCCTCATGTATTTCATTTGTACTTGACTATGGACTCATGGCGGGTGTGACCGGTCGACAGGGGATGCTTACTCCTCCATGGCACCTGATCTCACCTCTTGGTTTCCATAGGTCCGTGTTTGTCCATTTTTACCAGATTTGTATCTATACCCTGGACATCCTAAAGATTTATACCCTGGTATCTGAGATGTTTTATACTTTTCTATATCTTAAATACAAAAAGCTTAATGTAGATCTATTAAAGTATCCAAATAATTATTGAATACACAATATATCCGAAAGCACAAGTATGAAGATACACAGTGTAATCGGTAAAATACACTTTTGTTGTCATATACAAATGTGCTGGAAGTTTCAACGTCAACAAACGTTGAAAAATTTTTTACCATGAATACACGCATAGGTTTTGGTGTGCCCTAAGATTCTTGTATATTTATAATATACAATTGTACATAATGATAAAAACTGAAAAGTATTGCTCATTTAAAGTTATTTTAAACAAGTTTGAGTACTTTCTTAAATTTTGAGTACCATACTTCGGGTTTTTTTTCAATCTTTATGGAATTATGATACATTCATGAAACCCTGACACCTGGTCCCATCCCGTTTGGGATTCGCAATTATTCTTCGTGTTGAGACGTTGTTATATCTACCTTTTTACCAAGCATGACCTTTTCAACGATCATGGCTTTTTCACCGAACTCGAGAGGTTTCCGTGGAGCATTTGCGTCGGGTATGGCGCTGGCGGGGGCGTTGGCTTCTTCCGGATGCCTGGTCTCAACCCATTTGGGATTCGCTATTGTTCTTCGTCGTTGTTAGATCTACATTTTCACTGAACTTTGCCTTTTCACCGAAATTGACATTTTCATCGAATTTGATATTTTCACCGAAAAGGAGAGATATCCATGGAACATTTAAAACGGGTGTGACATGATGGCGAGGGTCGCTGACTCCTGCCGGACTCCTGGTCCATCCCTTTTATGATTCGCAATTGTTCTTCATGTTGAGACCATTTGCATATCTAAATTGCCGTATTGTAATGGACTTTGAGTTTCGATTATCCATTGATACTTCTTCATTTTTACTTTGAATGAAAGAAAAAACAAATAAAGTGACTTTCGGTCCAGTATATTATTATAAACGCATGGCGTATGTGACTGATCGACAGGGACTGCTCACTCCTCCAGAGGTATGCGTATAACCAAACAGTACTAAAAAATACTGAACTTGCTTTAAAAATAATATTTATGTGAGACAGTAAATATCCAGTAAGTGTTACTACCGTACAAACCCGAGCAGAAATGTACCATATGAGTTATCAAATATGGTCATATCAATTTATACATCTATAAATTATTATTGTCTTATAAATATTTCAACATCGATGACATGTCGAGCTATTTATTTCAAGTAATAAGTCCTGTTTTACTTCAGTGTTAATTGATCCATATTTAAGCCATCTTCGTTATGTATTGGTAGGTACTGAATGTGCTTACTAAAAATAAATTGGCTTCAATAGACAGCATTTTCATCAAAATGGTTTATACACTGGTGTAATGCAACACATTAGTTAACCGTTGAAAATAACGACGGAAAACATTTCAGTAAACTCAAAAAATAATATACAATCAATTGAAATATTTTCGATTCAGTCTAAATAAACAAGATGAATACATTTATATTTACACTATATTAACACCAAAGTTTTTTTTTCAAATTTTGAACAATATAAATTCTACTGTTATTGTATTCGCCTATGACAAATATAATAGACCGCAAAGCGAAAGAACTACAAACCCAACACAACGGTCACAAACCCATCAATTCACAAATTGTGTGAAGCATAGATAGGTTTACTTCCGTAGGGACTAAAATCTATCCCAGACAGAAACAAAATAAGCATCAATAAATTGTTGCCATATTTATAGAATGGTAACGATGGAAGAGGGTAAAGGAGTGTTTTCTAAGAAAGACAGGGAGGGATGTAATGTATTTGAGGTGAATGGTAATCCATTTGATCCCTCGTAGAAAAAAAGTATTTCAACGGAAATGTTATAAATTGCTACAAATCTGCAATTTGAAGCTTTTATTATTTCAAATAATTGTATCTGCATACAAAATCTGGTATTTGATTTAGTTTTATTTTACTCGGGTGTTGTCGTGAAGCAACAATTATAGCTTTTGGTTCATAAAACACAAAATAATGAATTATGAAATATTAGTCAGTATATGTAAGACGTTTCACCACTTGACATGTTTGTGTGGGTTTTGTATTTTGAGTCTGAAGTGATTATTTTTAGCTGCAATTGACGTCATAAGTATTCAATAAGTTTTATTACAAATAATCTAGTGTCATTTAAGCCGTATGGACTATATTGACAGGTTTCATATCTTGTGATATTGACACCTTGTCGACATAAGACTCAATCGCTATAATGTATGCTACAGGGATGATAGGAAGATAGTAATTTTGTATGCAAGATTTGCATGAAAAGAAAAGAACAAGTAAGTCATCACAAGAAAGGAATGTTATTCCCTTTAGAAACTCATTGAAGCTTCATCACATTTATTATCTTTACTCAGGGGTGAGATAAACTGTAAAAGATTCATCAAGAGAATACAAACTTTTTGTCTATAGTTGGAAATATAGGGACTGACAGAGAAGGATAAAAATCAATAATAATGCAAACAAAAACTGTAAAAGATTTATCAAGAGAATACAAGAATTTTGTCTATAGTTTGAAATATAAGGACTGACAGAGAAGGATCAAAGTCAATAATAATATAAACAAAAATATATTTCTTTAAAATATTTAAAAGAATAGTAATTCATTATAATTAGACATATAAGAAAACACAAGAAAATTAATTACATATCATACTTTAGGTGTTAAATCGCATTTAAATAAAAAATATATACAAACATAGTAAAGCGTAAGTCACGAGTAACATTTGGGTCAAATACCAAAGTCAAAAATGGACAAAAACGGACCTCTGGAAACCAAAAGGTGGGATCAGGTGCCATGGAGGAGTAAGCATCCCCTGTCGACCGGTCACACCCGCCGTTAGTCCACAGTTAAGTCCAAATGAAATACGTGAGGAACGAATCCTCGTCACAATAGCACAGCAACAACCGCCAACGAAAAGGCAACTAAACATTTCACCAGAATTTGAAACAGACCAATCGCAAACAAGACTATCATACCGACCGTAAAATTTGCGGAACGTTGACATCAAACGCGGTTTTCGATATCCCCGAACCAATAATTTGTCAATGAGTAGTTTACATCTGTTAATGAAATGTTGACCACGCCATAGCATATTGGATCATTTGTGAAATATAAACTCCATATGCGGATGACTGTGGGATGTCACTACTTAAATGTGGAAAATTTACGATGGGAAAGCGTGTGTGCTTGATTCTGTTGCATCTTTAATTTCTAGTTCGCTGGGACATATCGCGTTGACATATGTATGAAAATTGTCATTATTAATTGATAAATCGTCGTCGATATATCTAAATGTGAAATTAAAGGTCACTGCTAGCTTTTTCTTCTTTTGATTCAGCAGTTTCTGAATGAAGTCTGCTTCATATGAATAAAGGAACGGGTCAGCCAATAAAGGGGCACAATTGGTCCCCATAGGAATGCCGACAGTTTGTTGAAAGACAACGTCTCCGAACATTACAAATATGTTGTCTATTAGATATTCCAGCATGTTTTTTTATACATAAACTTCAGTTAACGATGATATATCATAAAATAGACAACTGAGAATACAATTTATCGTTAAAAGCACATAACATGTCAAAAATCGTTGATGTTTTGGTGCTAACATGAAAACCAAAGCAAAATTAAACATGGTGTTTAATTACTTTCCGATCATCTTCAGAAATGTACCAGAGATGTGTTGAAGGAGTTACTGGTGCCAGCTATGACTGGTATCAAGACAACTCGTACCCAAATCGAACCGTACCTCAGACAAATTGTACCAATTGAGAGACAAATTGTACCCAACTAACTCAAACTCAAATATATTGTATCATAGAACGAGTTTAAAGACATTTCGTAAACACGTATTTACTGAGTACGATTTAAAGCAGCATTAGCGGCGGCTAGGGCGTGATGATATATCCTTATATAAAGATACAAAGTTCTCATTAATTACACTTGTACATATCGGCTTGTTTAAAAGTTTTACGAATTTGAAAATAATAAATATTATTATAGTCTGAGGCTGGGTCCGCTGGTTTTTGCTCATTAAAATAAAATGGTTGATACCTACCACTTAAATTTACCGTAGCTGTATCATATGCATACTGAATAAATTATCCATGCCCATGACAAATAAAAATTAATCTGTTATGTACTAGATATTCGCATTCAAATTACCACTACAGGAATTTTACATTGGTAATGGCGGCCATCTGTCGAAGTTTGAGAGCTAAAGTGAAAGAAAGGGAACGTTTAATGGTCATACTGATTTAGCCTGGCTCACTGATCGACGAAGATGATTGGGCCAGGATCCCAGGCTAACACTAGATGAAATCATCCGATAGACATGGTTCATACAACAGACCCAACATACACGATGTCACTTTTTCATCTCTTTTACCTTACGTTAAAAAAGTGGGCCTTCATCACATTCGCAGCAAACTTTATTCTGTTCCTTTTACACTACTTAATGAACTTTTTCAGAAAGCAAAAATGAACCCCTACACGGATTCTTCAACCCCAGAATACATACTGAACTCCATTATAATGGCCATTGCTTATCACAGACTGTTCAAGCCTACACGCGTTACAAACGATGTCAACAAAAGATGACGTATTTTCCTAAAATTTAAATTCACAAAAGGTATAGACACTTTAAACATTGGCAATGTTCTAAATCACAAAAAAGTTCAGTCCTGTGTTCCGCCATATTTTAAACTGAAGACCACGCCTTGCATTTCATAAAGCTATACACCTAGAATCGCATCCTAGCTATTCAATTACAAACGGGTTTTGCAGTGCTTAGCATTAACCATCTTCTACATAATACCGTTACATGTTCATGTGCATCATCTCCCTTCAAATATAATCCTATCGGGCATGTCATCATCGACGACGTTTCTATTGTTAAAAATGAAAACCATAAAACTCTTACTTTAAGAGGTCCTAATACCGCGAAGCCCGTTCCTTTAATTGGCGTCAGAATTTCAGTTTAGTTATGAATTCTGTCGAAAATTATGCCAGACGATGGGCCAAACATAAAAATGTGGAATCAAACACTTTTTCTGAATTGCTAAAAGCTGTACGATGGTTGATAAAATCTCGTATTCGAAAACTTAATGGAACTATAAAAACACGTTATCCCTAAGTTTTTAGTGATCCAGAAGTAGTAATATAAAAACCTCAGATACCAAAGCATAAATCAATAGAATGTCCAGGACATAGATACAAATCCGGTAAAAATGGACAAACACGGACCTCTGGAAACCAAGAGGTGGGGTCAGGTGCCATGGAGGAGTAAGCATCCCCTGTCGACCGGTCACAACCGCCGTGAGTCCACAGTCAAGTCCAATGAAACACGTGAGAAGTGTATCCTCGTCACAATTGGTACAGACGTCTCAACAACCGCCAACGAAAAGGCAACTCAACATTTCACTTAGTGAAACCGAGTAGTCGCAAACAAGACTATTATACCGACCGTAAAACTTGCGGAACGTTGACATTAAACACGGTTTTCGATATCCCTGTGTCAATAATTTGTCAGTGAGTAGTTTACCTCTGTATATGAAATCTTCATATGTTGTGCACGCCCTGGCATATCGGATCATTTGTGAAATATAAACTCCATATGCGGGTGACTGAGGGATATTACTACTTAAATGTGGAAAATTTACGATGGGAAATCCGAAATCGTCGCGTTTATCGTATAGCTTCGTTGCTAATTTCCCGTCTGTGTTTATATTAAGTAAAATGTCTAAGTATGAAGCGTGCGTTCATAGGGGTTCATTCTTGCTTCTTCAAAAAGTTTATTGAGATTAGTAAAAGGAACAGAATAAAGTTTGCTGCGAATGTGATGAAGACCCAATTTTTTGTTAACATAAGGTAAAAGAGATGAAAAAGTGACATCATGTATGTAAGAACGATGTCAGTGACTTCGTTTACGTCTTACGTTAGAATTAAAAAGTTCCATAACATTAACACCATTTCACAGTGGGCTTGATAGATTGCCTACACTTTGGATGTTATCGTTGCATCCATAGGGATATGCAGTGCCAAGCTGTTTAATCCAAAATTCTTCACGTTGTCTACGGAAGGGGGTACTCAAGGTGGGATTGTTGGTCTAGTGGTATATTTTGAACTGGATAGATTACATGACCAATATGTACTGGTTCCAGCAGACAAAGCCTCAAATAATATAGTTTTTATTTGCAAGGCACATTACTATAATTGTTTATTAGAAGAGCTAAGTTTTAATACGAATTCTGGTAATCCTACATACACACGTAGCTCACTTTCAAGAGACGAGATCCTTCGATATCACGTGTCCGTATTACGCTCTTTTGATGTACCTACAACCGATACAGATTTTGAGCATTTATATTTATATTGGATACCTAAATTTCATAAAACCCCATATAAGCAGAGGTACATAGCAGGATCCAGCAAATGTTCTACCAAACCTTTATCTTTACTCCTTACCAAGATATTGACAGCCGTTAAGGAGAAACTTCAGCAATACTGTACAGCTGCTTATTCCAGAAGCGGTGTAAGTCAGATGTGGATACTTAAAAACTTAAAAGCTCACAATTTTCTCAAATTCACAGTATCAAAACATACGACTTCTCTACTCTTTACACAACTATTCCACATAAAAAATTAAAAGAAAGACTTTTTAGCGGTGTCCTTTAATTTCACATTTAGATATATCGACGACATTTTGTCAATTAATAATGACAATTTTCATACCTATGTTAATGCGATATATCCCGTCGAACTAGAAATTAAAGATACAACAGAATCAAGCACACACGCTTCATACTTAGACATTTTACTTTCTACAGACACAGACGGGAAATTAGCAACTAAGCTATACAACAAATGCGACGATTTCGGCTCTCCCATCGTAAATTTTCCACATTTAAGTAATAATATCCCATGGTCACCCGCATATGGAATTTATATTTCACAAATTATCCGATATGCCAGGCCTTGTTCAACATATGAACATTTCATATACAGATGTAAACTACTCACGGACTAATTATTGACACAGGGATATAGAAAACCGCGTTTGATGTCAACATTCCGCAAATTTTAGAGTCGGTATATAAGTCTTGTTTGCGATTACTCTGTACCACTAGGTGTAATACTGAATTGCCTTTTCGTTGGCGGTTGTTCAGACGTCTGTACCAATTAATACAAAATTTATAACATGACAACAACAAAACACCCGTGTCACCGTTGGTATCGGCACGTTAACGAACCCTCACTGCTCTTTGGCCGTAAGTGTCGAGCATAGGCCAAACTTTGAAGCCTTTCATCGGCATTTGGTGACATTTCAATATGAGTGGGACGTTAAACAACAACAAAAACTGAGGTGTCGATCGAAGTCACTACTGTCCGTGCAGCTCACTTCGAAAATAGGAATACCTAACTTAAATTTTAAACTTTGACTCATTGGGCTGAATAAAAGTCTAATATCTTACTGGAGTTGTTGAATAGCGTTTTAAATATTCTCTACATAATACATATTCCATGGAGACGGGCGTCTGCAATGTTAAAAACGTTTCCCGCCGGACCCGGTTTTGTGTGCTTACTGTGGCGTCATTAGTCAGATGTTCCAAATATCCTCAGGCCTATCAAATGTACACGAAAAGTACTCTCGGCCAAATAAAATGAAAATTACCGATATAGTTAATTACTAAAAAGGGCAACACACATGCTCAATACGACCGTTTCTGTCAATAAGACTTCATCAGTTCGACAGATGAGCTAGAATTAATCAAATGATAAATGTATATTTCGGAAAGAAAATAGTTGTAGCATACAAGGCGAAATAATAAACCTAAATGTATTGCCAAATATATCCAAGAGTACACACTTTTAAAAAGATCATTGACAATCTTAGCTTTTGGGAAATTTAGAATTTAAATAGAACAATCCCAGTGAAATTTTACTTTAGTATAAAATAACTAAATATTATGCAAGGACATTTAAATTTGTATATAACTGCTGCCAAATGTTTATCATGGAATGCCATCAATAGTATTACGTCATTGTTTTAAACATGAATTATAGTATCTTGACATACTAAATCTCGTATGTATTATCAAAATATTGTAGTACAAAAGAAATCTTCTATTTATTGTTGGGTAAGGTTTGTCACTCAGTCGCTCTAGTTTTTGTCTTGGTATGATTCGTCTTGGGTGCGAGTTTTACTTGTAACGTCACTCAACCAGCAAATCTCATGGACATCTACGAAGATGATCGGAAAGTAATCAGACGCCATGTCTTGTTTCAGTTTCCATGTAAACACAAAAAATATTGATGTTTTTTTCCCATCAGCACTATGTTGTTGACGGTAAATCATATTGTTGGGTGAGTTTTTATGGTATACAATTATTTTATGGTTTTTACACACTTTCCGAAAAAATATTCCTAACTTAGCTAAAATGCAATCCTGTAAATAATAATGGATGTTATCGGTCTGTTTACCATCTCATTCTGTTTTTCTTTCAAAGAGATAAATAAAGTTAATAAATTCACAATGGTTGGATTTACTTAAAAACACGTTCTATTCTAGTTTGATGAAAGAAACAACTGCGCATGTCTATGAACTTTGTTATATGACGTCGTCATGAATATATGCAACACCGTCTTGCTTCTGGTAGGGCCCCTACTGAAAATCGTGTTTTATTTTTACACTCGTATCACTCCCAAACAGTACAACATACTGACGTGTAATTTATGGAAACGTTATATCTATATATAAGTATGATGTGTTATCTTCTATATTTCTAAATATTTGTTTGAACTCTTCGTTTACATGACGTTTTCTGGTAAAACATGTTGACGTCATAAAGAGATATCGTGTCAAAGTTGGTTTGTTAGGTCTTGGTTTTGGTCCCATTTTAGAAATCTGAGGTTTCTTTAGGAACTTGCCGTATATTCTCCTTCTAATACTGCATTATTAAAAATCAATTAAAGAAGTACTGTCATTATTTTTCTTAGCAACGTAAAGACAAGTCATTGACCCCTAAATTGCTTGTACCTTTGAGTAATTCAATTTCACTCACGTATTTAATTGATTTCAATGTAAGATATCAAGCAAATTATATTCTTTCTTTTTATATACATGGTATTGTGATTTCAGGATCTACTTCATACCACTAATTTCTATTTAAATCCAAAATGTAAAATCCCTATAGTAACCAAACAACGTTCATAGCAACAGTGTCAAATATTGCAAAACATTATAAATCATAAATATGTCTACGTTGTCGTTAGAGCTCCATTATATAAAAATCCCGGATACCAAAGTATAAAACTTTAAGATGTCCAGGATATAGATACAAATCTGGTAAAAATGGACAAACACGGACCTCTGGAAACCAAGAGGTGGGATCAGGTGCTATGAAGGAGTAAGCATCCCCTGTCGACCGGCCATGACCGCCGTTAGTCCACAGTCGAGTCCAAATGAAATACGTGAGGGACGAATCCTGATCTTAGTTTTGAGTATTTTCTGAAAAGTATTCAACAATGAAATGGTGATATATTTTAATGTAGTTAACTGATAATACAATGTACAGTCGGACAGAGTACATATGCCATTAATTACCGATGTTTTTGTGTTCGTATGGAAATCGAAACATGCCATGGTGTCTAACTATTGGGAATGTGGAGGAGATGTAAAGAAAGAGTGTATGGAGTTATAATGAACTCGTACTCATTTGGCTGATAATTCTTAAATACACTGGACGACGATTAGCGATATATAAAGCTTTAAAATGAAAAACCCGCTGACCATTTTTCACAATTCTCATTCCAGTAAAAAAGAATCTTTAAATTGAACACGTTTCCTTGTTCTATCGAGTTAGTGTAATATATCAACTTTGAAATCGTATAACAAACCTTTAAATGTGCACTTTAATGTAAGGAATGTGAAATAACAAAAAAGATATTGTGTCATTAGAAAAGAATTGAGAAGAAATTAGATCATTATGGTTATTTATTAGAAATACCAAAGATATATAAATCCTAACAGCTTTATATATTGCTGGAGACGTACGACTACAAATTTTAGTGAGAACCCATTGGATAAAATAACATGATGAATTTCCGCTTCAATGCATTATGTCATAACATTTGTAACAATACCGAGTTCTCAAAATTGTCACAAGTCGATTATGGAAAGTTTAATGTTAAAATTAGAATTATCGATAGCAAATGTCTTATTGATATAAATATTTCGGGTCAAGCATTCGATTGTTGCGGGTCAGTCATATATGGGTACGAAGCATCAGTCAGCAAAGCGTGAATACGGGTCAGACAAAGTGGGTACGAATTGCCTACTCCACGTGATCGGTGCCAGCGACATGTCAACTGTAACGTTATATTCTTATGTAAGTGTAAATGTAAAGTACATTATCAGATGAAACAAAATGGACACCCTTAATATAAGGCTTTAAATTGATATTAATGTGTTTAAATTGCAATAGTATAGCATCATAGGTTATAAAAACTTGACTTGTGAAATGTGTTTTGACAGTGAGAATAATGGTACTCATTTCCCCTTCCCCTGGCATTGCCGATCAGTATATTAGTAGTGTCGAATCATCCAACAGTACGGACCCCCTCACGATGACACCAGTGCCTATAAATATATATATATATATATATATATATATATATATATATATATATATATATATATATATATATATATATATATATATATATATATATATATATATATGAAACTATTATTTCGATGACGAAATGCATGTATTAGAAATTGTAACAATTAAAAAGTCACTAGTCTTACCAATGTACGCATTTACCTCACCGAGTTTACATTTCAGTGTGATAAGGTGTTGCTTGAAGTTAAATCTGAGTCAGAAAAAATTTCAATTGAATAATTCACACTGAAATGTAAACTCGGTGAAGTGAATGCGTACATCTTTCTAATGTCCTGAGCCTGATGTTTGGTAAGACTGGTGACTTTTTTGTCAAGTCCAATGAAATACGTGAGGAGGGAATCCTCGTCACAATTGGTACAGACGTCTCAACGACCGCCAACGAAAAGGCAACTCAACATTTCACTTATTGAAACAGAGTAATCGCATAAATAAGACTATTATACCGACCACAAAATTTACCGGAAGGTGACATTAAAACGCTAGATTTTTCACTATCCCTGTGTCAAAACAATTTGTCAGTAAGTAGTTTACCTCTGTATACAATGAAAATCTTCATATGTTGTACACTCCCACCCTGGCATATCGGATCATTTGTGAAATATAAACTCCATATGCGGGTAACTAGAGGGATATTACTCCGGTAAAAATGACAAACACGGACCTCTGGAAACCAAAGGTGGGATTACGATGGGAAAGCCGAAATCGTCGTCGTTTGAAATCGTATAGCGTCACAAGTTTGCCAATTCAACGACCGCCAACTGTGTGTCTATATTAAGTACAAATGTCTAAGTATGAAGCGTGTGCTTGATTCTGTGTCAACAATTTGTATCTTTAATATTTCTAGTTCGCTGGGATATATCGCGCTGGGGATATTGACATATGTATGAAAATTGTCATTATTAATTGACAAAACGTCGTCGATATATCTAAATGTCAAATTAGAGGACACCGCTAACTTTTTTTTCTTTTGATTCAGCAATTTCTGAATGAAGTCTGCTTCGTATGAATAAAGGAACAGTTCGACCAATAAAGGGGCACAATTGGTTCCCATAGGAATGCCGACAGTTTGTTGAAAGACCACGTCTCCGAACATTACAAATATATTGTCTATCAGAAATTCCAGCATGTTTTTTATATCAACTTCAGTGTATTTATGTGTAGAATCAGAGTGGTGTTGACAAAATAAGTATCCTGATAGCCAATCATTATATATTTAAATTTTTGGGTACCACCTTTAGTGAAAAACAGTTGTCTTTGATGTCTTTCGTTTCATTTTTTATGTGGAATAGTTGTGTAAAGAGTAAAGAAGTCGTATGTTTTGATACTGTGAATTTGGGAAAAATTGTGTGCCTTCAAATTTTCTAAAAGCTGTTTAGAATTTTTAAGTATCCACATCTGATTTACACCGCTTCTGGAATAAGCAACTGTACAGAATTGTTGAAGTTTCTCCTTAACGGCTGTCAATACCTTGGTAAGGAGAAAAGATAAAGGTTAGGTAGAACATTTGTTCGATCCTGCTATTTATCTTTCTTATATGGGGTTTTATGAAGTTTAGGTATCCAATATAAATATGGTAGCTCAAAATCAGTATCCGTTGTAGGTATATCAAATGAGCGTAACACGGACAGGTGATTTTGAAGGATCTCGTCCTTTGAAAGTGAGCTACGTGTGTATGTAGGATTACCAGAATTCGTATTAAACTCAAGTTCTTCTGATAAACAATTATAGTAATATGCCTTAAAAAACAAAAACTATATTATTTGAGGCTTGTAAATATTATAAACATAATACCAACGTTAAAATGCTCAAGACGATCGTTTCTGTCAATTAGACTTCATCAATTGAGCTCCAGTTTTACAAAAAAGTTTTCTAAATGAAAAGTGGTATAAGCCAAGGCCAAAAAAGAAATCTAAATGCATAGCCAAATCCGTCTAAAAGTAACCACTGTAAAAAGATGACTATCTTAGCTTTTGAAAAAAATAGAATTTAAATGGTGTTATCAGTGCCAAAGATTACTTTAGTATAACATTATCAGCTGGTAACGAAGTACCAGGTACTAGGTTTATGTATACCCTCGGGTCTCAAATGGTCCACCAGCAGTGGCAACGACCTAGTGGTTATGAATATTATAAACATAATACCAAAGTTAAAATGCTCAAGACGATCGTTTCTGTCAATTTGACTTCATCAGTTGAGCTCCAGTTTTACAAAAAGGTTTTCTAAAGAAAAAGTGGTATAAGACAAGGCAAAAAAAAAATCTAAATACATAGCCAAATCCGTCTGAGAGTAAACACTAAGAGCTCCAGTTTACAAAAAGTAATACATCTCAGATACCAAAATATAAATCTTTAGGATGTCCAGGATATAGATACAAATCTGGTAAAAATGGACAAACACGGACCTCTGGAAACCAAGAGGTGGGATCAGGTGCTATGGAGGAGTAAGCATCCCCTGTCGACCGGTCATAACTGCCGTGAGTCCACAGTCGAGTCCAAATGAAATACGTGAGGAACGAATCCTTATCTTAGTTTTGAGTATCTTATGAAAAGTATTCAACAATGAAATGGTGATATATTTTAATGTAGTTAACTGATAATACAATGTACAGTCGGACAGAGTACATATGCCATTAATTATCGATGTTTTTGTGTTCGTATGGAAATCGAAACATGCCATGGTGTCTAACTATTACATTAATCTTCCAGCCATATGGAAGTTGACAATAGG
Organism: Atrina japonica; assembly: GCA_030159075.1. Taxonomy (NCBI): domain Eukaryota; kingdom Metazoa; phylum Mollusca; class Bivalvia; order Pterioida; family Pinnidae; genus Atrina; species Atrina japonica. The sequence continues at coordinate 130,969 of BROG01000588.1, read as the reverse complement.
ACACCGCTAGCTTTTTCTTCTTATGATTTTGCAGCTTATGAATCAAGTCTGTTTCGTATGAATAAAGGAACGGGTTGGCCAATAAAAGGGTATAATTGGTCCCCATAGGAATGCCGACAGTTTGGTGAAAGACCATGTCTCCGAACATTACAAATATATTGTCTATTAGAAATTCTAGCATGTTTTTTATATCAACTTCAGTGTATTTATGTGTAGAATCGGAGTGGTAATGGACAAAATAAGTATCATGATAACCAATCAATAGATATTTAAATTCTCGGATACCATCTTTACTGAAAAACAGTTGTCTATAATGCTAAAAAAGTATTTCTTTTAATTTTTTATGTGGAATAATTGTGTAAAGAGTAGAGAAGTCGTATGTTTTGATACTGTGAATTTGAGGGAAAATGTGTGCCTTATTGAAAAACTTACTTGTTAACTGTTGTAAAATAAATAGTTAATTATCTAAAATGTCATTAACATTTTATGATGGTATAACAAAGAAAGGAAATTGATGAAATTGATTTTCTTGCACCTTGAAGCAACATAACATTGAATAATATTTATTCAGTAATTGCATAAAAATGTATAAATATAATTATGTAATTTCTGTATTAGAATAAATATAATTATGTAATTTCTGTATTAGAAAATGATGTCCGAACAATTAAGTGTAATTAAAATATTTACTCCTACATAAAGTTGCTCTTTCTCAAATTGCCTCGTATAGAGTCAAAATTTGATTATTTTCTTAACTTTTGTTTTTTTTTAATTACATATAGTTTATATACGAAACTCCAGAGGGGTCTTAGATAGTAAAGCTCTTCCTTACCCTTCGTCCTTAATTGCGGATATAATTTTAAAAACAATACGATGATTGGTATTTTCCAGTAAATGTAATCATCTACCAAACCTTTATCTTTACTCCTTACCAAGATATTGACAGCTGTTAAGGAGAAACTTCAAAAATACTGTACAGTTGCTTATTTCAGAAGCGGTGTAAATCAGATGTGGATACTTAAAAATTCTAAACAGCTTTTAGAAAATTTGAAGGCACACAATTTTTCTCGAATTCACAGTATCAAAACTTATGATTTCTCAACTCTTTACACTACTATTCCACATAAAAAATTAAAAGAAAGACTTTTTAGCATCATAGACAACTGCTTTTTCACTAAAGGTGGTACCCGAAAATTTAAATATCTAGTGATTGGCTATCAGGATACTTATTTCGTCAAACACCACTCTGATTCTACACATAAGTATACTAAAGTTGATATAAAAAACATGCTGGAATTTCTAATAGACAATATATTTGTAATGTTCGGAGACGTGGTCTTTCAACAAACTGTCGGCATTCCTATGGGAACCAATTGTGCTCCTTTATTGGCCGACCTGTTCCTTTATTCATACGAAGCAGACTTCATTCAGAAACTGCTGAATCAAAAGAAAAAAAAGTTAGCGGTGTCCTCTAATTTGACATTTAGATATATCGACGACGTTTTGTCAATTAATAATGACAATTTTCATACATATGTCACTGCGATATATCCCAGCGAAATAGAAATTAAAGATACAACAGAATCAAGTACACACGCTTCATACTTAGACATTTTACTTAATATAAACACAGACGGGAAATTAGCAACGAAGCTATACGATAAACGCGACGATTTCGGCTTTCCCACCGTAAATTTTCCACATTTAAGTAGTAATATCCCTCAGTCACCCGCATATGGAGTTTATATTTCACAAATGATCCGATATGCCAGGGCGTGCACAACATATGAAGATTTCATATACAGAGGTAAACTACTCACTGACAAATTATTGACACAGGGATATGGAAAACCGCGTTTAATGTCAACATTCCGCAAATTTTTTGGTCGGTATAATAGTCTTGTTTGCGACTACTCTGTTTCACTAAGTGAAATGTTGAATTGCCTTTTCGTTGGCGGTTGTTGAGACGTCTGTACCAATTGTGACGAGGATACACACGTGACTCATTGACTGTGTGGACTCACGGCGGGTGTGATCGGTCGACAGGGGATGCTTACTCCTCCATGGCACCTGATCCCACCTCTTGGTTTCCAGAGGTCCGTGTTTGTCCATTTTTACCGGATTTGTATCTATGTCCTGGACATCCTATTGATTTATACTTTGGTATCTGAGATTTTTATATTTATGAAAGAAAATTGAAAAAAAATGTGAAATTATTTGAAAGAAAACATTCTTAAAGGAACATTAGCTGTGTTAACCAAAAATATTATTTAGAATTGTTCTACTTTTACTACTTGTAATTGATGTACAATAACAAATAAAAGCTATATATAGGCATACAAATCTTATATTTCTATATATTTTGTGAAATAAGGTCAGATCCAGTGTGGTATGCATAAACAAATAGTCAGGTTGAATTAATCAATTGCCAAACTGGGTTTCTTAAGCAACTTTCACAAAATATATAGGAATTTAGGGGTTTTATGCCTGTGTATATCTCTTTTTTGTTATTGCAAATCAATCTAAGTAGTATAAAAGAAAGAAATTTCTTTGATAAAACCCAGCTAATACCCTTTTAACGACTGCACTATGTACTTTAACAGCCTGATCGATTCTCCAAAATTAATGTTTAAGTTTGTATCGTTATGTTTTACATCATTAATATGTTTCGGAATTCAAATCATGTAGAGCAATATGAATGCTCTAGAGGATCTTTAATGTTGGTGGAGGGATATAATTCCAGCTTATTATATAAATCCGTGAATTAATTGTAAAATAGATGTCTTACCAAACTCGTATCATTAACTGATTTCAGTAATTTTGACGTTACTTGTGGACATACCAAATGGTTTCATTTCAAACAAGATCTAGTATATAAAAGTTTGGGATAAGTGGTGTTAGTGTAATTTCATGTTATGTCTTTCAGTGTTACCTGAAATCGATAATGTTACCTGATCAAAAGAATCAGGCCTGGTGAAGAAATATGGATACCACTGTAGATCAAGTATCACAAAAACATCAATGCAGCTTGATTTATTTCGCATATTTCCAAACACGCGTAATTCTACAATCAGTCCAACTTAACTGATATATTTAGCTCGGTATTAGCATGGCGGCAATAGCTTACAATGAAATTAATCAAATGCATTGATTAAATTCCTCTAGAAGAAAGCCCGGAAATCACAAAGAAATAACAGAAAATCTACCGGATATATTCTGTGAAATATACATTCGGATTTCTATACATTTTTAAAATTCATTATAAACCATTTCACTTTAAGTGCGAGATAATGGTTTTGAAGTGGAAATATTAGCATTTGGTACATTGCATTATTACGTTATAACACAGCCGCAATTGTATTATATATCTTATGCAGGAAAGGTGTAGTTTTTGCCTATCAAATTCCAAGATCAAAAATTCATCATGGGATATTAGATAGTATATTGGAGCACTTCCACAGACAGTGACGCCCTTTCACCAATTGTGCTTTTCACCGAACTTGACCTTATCACCAAACTTGACCTTTTCACCGAATTTGACTAGAAAGGTTTCCATGGAACGTTTGCGACGGGTGTGACATGCCAGCAGAAGACGCTGACTCCTTCCGGACACCTGGTCTTATCCCGTTTGGGATTCGCAATTGTTTTTCATGTTGAGACCATTTACACATCTAATTCGTCGTGTTATAATGGACTTGAGTTTTGATTATCGATTGGTACTTCTTCAATTTTACTTTGTTATATCATGGAATTGTTGACTCTTCTGTATCATAAATTACAAAGATATATATTATATATCACTGATATATAGGTACCAAAGTATAAATTTTCAGGATATCCAGGATACATATACAAATCTGTTGAACACTGGACAAAAATGCAATTAAGGAGTAAGCATCGTCTGTTGACCGGTCACGTCCGCCGTGAGTTCAGTCAAATTCAAATGAAATAATTGAGGAACACATTTTCGTCATAACTGGTACAGACGACTCAACTACCGCTATCGAACAAAATACTCAACATTTCATTTAGTGAAACAGAGTAATCGCAAACATAGCTAATTTTGGAACGTTGGCATTAAACCGATTTTCCATATCCCTTCCTTCGTATGAATGGAACAGGTCAACCAATAAAGTGGCACAATTGGTTCCCGTGAAAATAACGTAGGATACAATTTGCTGAATGATCTTATCTTCAAACATTACAAATTTATTGTCTTTTAGAAATACCAACATATTTATATCAACTCCAATGTATTTATGTGAATCAGAAAGGTGTTGTACGAAATAAGTATCACGATAACTAATGACCAGATGTTTAAAATTTTAAAACTTTTAATAAAAAAAAAAAACAGTTGTCGGTGATGCCGAATGTTCAAGTGAAAGTGTTTCTGGAAAAAGCAACTGCACAGTATTGCTGAAGTTTCTCCTTAACCGCTGTCAGTATCTTGGTAAGGATTAAAGATAAAGGTTCGGTGGAACATTTTCTGGATCCTGCTTTGTACTCTGTTTATATGGGGTTTTGTGAAGTTTGGGTATCCAATATAAATATAAATGCTCAAAATCTGTATCGGTTGTAGGTACATCAAATGAGAGCGTAATACGGACACGTGATATTGAAGGATCTCGTCTCTTGAAAGTGAGCTACGTGTGTATGTAGGATTACCAGAATTCGTATTAAACCCTAGCTCTTCTAATAAACATTTATAGTAATGTGCCTTACAAATAAAAACTATATTATTTGAGGCTTTGTCTGCTGGTACCAGTACATATTGGTCATGTAATCTATCCAGCTCGGTTATCACTTCTGGGTGAACACTGAGAAAACATGTGTCATTTTGATGAAAGTAATTTCCCGCTATCACATGCATATGGTGTTTGCATCTCGTAATCTACACATGTCATATAAAGAGGCAAACTACTTATTGGAAGTTGTCACAGGAATATCTGGAATCGTGTTTGGCGTTAACGTTCTGCAAGGTCTTGTTTGCAATTACACTGTGTATGTCACTAATGTTGATATGTTGAGTAACCTGTTCGGTAGCGGTTGTTGAGTCGTCTGTACCCATTGTGACGAGGATTTATTCCTCACTTGACTGTGCTTGCGGCGGGGGTGACCGGTCAACAGACGATGCTTACTCCTCCATGTCACCTGATCCCAGAGGTTCTCGTGGGCATCCTGAAGATTAATATTTTGGTATCTGTGAATTTTCATGAAACAGGGGTCGGATCAGGTGGCATGGAAGAGTTAGTATTACCTGCCTGTCATAACACCAAAGTAAACTCCGTATAGAAATAATCTGGTCACAATTGGCATAGATTTCGATCAAGAAACGCAATATTTGACTCAGTGAAAGACGATTTTGTATTCATTGTCATTATATAGAACGTTAAATCTACAAAATGTTGATTGAATTCTTCATATCTTTGAGACACATTGTTTTTACTTTGATATCCCACACAGAATAACAGCGGTTTGATAATTAACATCCAAAGGAGAAAGTTTGAAAATGACTCTATATATCATAGTTGATAGTCTTTTACATGAGTATCAGTCTTTAGATGCTCATGGCCATGAAACATTTTTATGATAAAAGATGAGATGAAGACAATAAGACAGAGCTAATCATGCCTTATTTACATATAAAAATATCAGATACAAAAGTATTAATCCTCAAAATATCCAGAATACAATATACAAATCTGGTGAATATTGGACAAACACGGGCCTCTGGAAATCTAGAGGTGGGGCCAGGTGCCATGGAGAAGTAAGCATCTCCTATTGACCGGTCACCCCCGCCGCGAGACCACGGTCAAATTCAAATGAAATAGGGAGGAAGAAATCCTCGTCACAATTGGTACAGACTACTTAACAACGCTATCGAACAGGTAACTCCGTCTTTGATTTAGAGAAACAGACTAATTGTAAGCAAGGTCGTTATACAGACCGTAAAATTTACGGAACGTTGACAGTTAAACGCAATTTTCGATCACATGTCACAATAACTTACCAGACGTAGAGAACCGACCTGGCTTAGTCGGTAGCGCGCTCGGCTCTTGATCGTGAGGTTGTGAGTTCGAGTCCAGCCGGCGACAGGTTGGTTTCCTATCCAATCTAGTTTTCCTCAGTAGTCCACATTGACTGGAGAAAAACTAGGTTTAAATATTATAGACATAATACCAAAGTTATAGTGAGAAAAACTTAACAGCGCCGCAATCACATGAATGCGTAGTCGGTACAGTTAAACTTAGTTTTTCTCAGTTAATCCTTTTTTCTGCCTTTGTGCCTTGCAAATAAAAGGCAGAAAATATTTGAGGCTTTGTCTGTTGGGACCAGTACATATTGGTCATGTTATCTATCCAGTTCAGTTACTACTTCTGGATCACTAAATACAGAGGGATAACGTGTTTTCATAGTCTCTTTAAGTTTTCGAATACGAGATTTTATCAACCATCGTACAGCTTCTAGCCATTAAGACAAAGTGTCTGGTTCCACGTCTTCATGTTTTGCCCATTGTCTGGCATAATCTTCGACAGAATTCATGAGTGGTTTAATTTGTTTATCGTACACAAAGTTTGAAATTGGAGACCATTACTTACCCAAAACTGCTAAAAATTATGACAAAAACCTTTTGGAATTAAGTGATCCAAAATCCTGCAGAATTTCAATGATATCTAAATACAATGTAGTACAGATAACATATTCGACATATTAAGAAAACGTATCTGGGAAAATTCAGACATTATAGTAATGCACATTACTATAATTGTTTATTAGGAGAACTAGGGTTTAAAACGAATTCTGGTAATCCTACATACACACCTAGCCCACTTTCAAAGGACGAGATCAGTCAAAATTACGTGTCCGTATTATGTATTTGAGGTACCATATTTATATTGGATACCTAAACTTCACAAAACCCCATATAAGCAGAGGTACATAGCAGCAGGATCCAGCAAATGTTCTACCAAACCTTTATCTTTACTCCTCTCCTTACCAAGATACAGACAGCCATTAAGGAGAAACTTCAGCAGTACTGTACAGTTTCTTATTCCAGATGCGGTGCAAATCAGTGGTGGATATCTAAAAATTCTAAACAACTTTTAGAAAATTTGAAGGCACACAATTTTTCTCAGATTCACAGTATCAAAACATACGACTTCTCTACTCTTTACACAACAATTCCACATAAAAAATTAAAAGAGAGACTTTTTAGCATTATAGACAATTGTTTTTTTTTCACTAAAATGGTACCCGGAAATTTAAATACCTTCTGATTGGTTATCATGATACTTATTTTGTCAAACACCACTCTGATTCTACACTTAAATACATTGAAGTTGATATAAAAAGATGCTGGAATTTCTAATAGACTATATATTTGTAATGTTCGGAGACGTGGTCTTTCAACAAACTGTCGGCATTCCTATGGGAACCAATTGTGCTCCTTAATTGTCTGACCCGTTCCTTTATTCATATGAAGCAGACTTTATCAAGAAGGCATTAGAGGTATGTGTTTATCTAAGTTCATTCTTATCTCAAAGAATTAAAAGTTCCAAAAAATGGTTTTACAGGGTTATTGTGGGGTAAAAACAGTGAAAATGATTAAATATCAAAGATATTTGGGAATTATTTATTAAAATTATCCGTTTTGATATATGTCCCATCAAATGACACATATGGCTATATGTACATTATACAGAGTCATTCAATATCTAAACAACATTAAAAATGGTTTTACAAGGTTATTTTGGGGTACAAACAGTGAAAAATAATTGAAAATCACAGATTTTGGGGAATTTTTTTTTAAAATTATCCATTCAAATATGTATACGATTAAGTGACATTTTGTCTTCGGTAGGGTCATTCCATATCACAAATACTGAAAGGTTTCAACAGATTGTTTTACAAGGTTATTTCTAGGTAAAAATCGTGTAAAATGATTGAGATTTTGGGGAGTTTTTTTCAACTTTGTATATTGTGATATTTGTGCAGTCAAGTAACCCATAATTATGTCTTTACGTGCGGTCATTCCATATTACAAACAGTTGTAAAGTTCCAATAAATGGTTATTTGGGGGGAAAATCATGGGAAATGATTGAAAATAACATATTGTTTATTTATTTATTTGTCTGATGAAACTCATTTTAATCAAGTGACATTTTCGTCTGAAATGTTGGTTATTCTCTGTCATGTTCTAATGACACATTCGAAAAATTAATTCCTATGTATAGTGAATTTTTCGGGTGAAGAAAACAAAAAAAAACATTAAAGGTATACAGAAACCACATATTTATGGAAATTAGATATGAAATTCATCTGTTGTAAATTATTTTCTTATTAGATATTAGAAGAATATTTTTTCCACAAGTTTCAATTTTTAATGGAAATGACAATATTTCTTGGATGAATGAAATTAATAAGCTTGTGTAATGTCTTCGTTATATATTGGTAGCATCTGTACAAAACACGTGAATGTCTGAACAGAGAAATAATACATGTGTATTGTCATTTAAATAGTAATGACTTGTAATCCAACACCAGAAATTGCTACCACGAACATTTCCCATCTTTGTGAGTTAGCATGGGGATTGGCACCGAGGTTTTATATATCTCTTCATGTCCTCGCTTTAACGTCCCATAAGCGAGGAACCCAAGCGGTGTCTCAGATCTGACATCTACCCTTCAACCTGTTTGACTTAGGTAGCCCAAGTAGGATCGTTACATCCCGCAGGCATAGCTATCAAGGTCACCGACTTACTAAATCCCCTTCACCAGGGAAAGGTACAGCACAGGGGGAAATTATAAGGCTAAAACATGAGTTTTGGTTTTTACTTGCCCTGTATCTAATATATGGTGGGTATCCATGTCTAGGATATAATTAAGATGGGGGGACCAGAAGCAGGAAAATTATCGCATTTTATATCTACATCTCTTAAAATTATGATTTTCAACAGAATCTGTGGAAATAATTAATCCATCTGAGTAATATAGGAAGAAATGCATTAAATAATATAATTATATAGGCCTATTATAAACTATAAACACGGATGTCGCTGAGTGAGGCAGATAAAAAAGAGCAGAAATTCACTGCATTAATATATAGTAGGTAGCATATAAACATTTAATTATGCGTGCTATATCTTTTTACTATACTATTAAATTGAAATATTTACTAAAGAGAAAAACTGTTGGATTTGAAATGACTAAAAACTGTCAGCCAGTGCCGTTATCAGTTTAGTCAATACGGCCCAACCTCCGATTTTCCAGAAAAACGTTTAATGCATGTATGCTAGCAAGGAAATCTGCACAATCACCCCATTGTGTATCGGTATTAGTTGCATCTTATTCTTCAGAAAAAAACCTGTTTATCCTATGTAAATTCTACATACAATTTATCAAATAAAAAATATACAGTACTAAAATTGTTGATTGAGTATTTTTCTGCAATGTCAACCCCAGTGGCCAGGGCAGGAGGGGCAGACGACAACAGAAAATGTTGTAATTTATTTACAAAGGTCAAACAGAGTTACTGTAATTTATTTATCATGTAGCATTTATAATATACAAATCTATTTATTACATGGATACAGCAGTCATGCGTCCTGTTCATACATCGCTCCTATCGTCACAATTCGTGGGCCTTTTTGTTGGGTGGTAAGTACGGAGAACTTTGGAAATTTTTGGTCGCATTGCAACAGATCACCAAACGTGAATAGAATACCGGTATGAATATGGGAAGACCTAAAGGGATTCAACAGACTCATTATTCTTTTGCATTTTCAAGACTCCATCTATTATGATGGTCCTCTGTGTTTCAAGTTTACGTAAGCATTCATTTTCACTTCATAGGCCCTAATGCGGATACCATAGAATGATGTTTCATGATATTTTTTTAAAATATTTTTTGTTTTCAATTGAAAAAAAAGACAGGAACTGTAAACGATATATTTTCATAAATTAATGTAGATCTATAGGCCTATTTACTTTGTTGTTGAGTTACAATATTGCAAATCGTCAGAGTTAAAAAAAATATTATTATTATTTTGAAAACATTATACTGTATTGTGAGGGTGGAAATAAATATTTTAATAATTGAACCAAAAAAAACAAAGTTGACCATGTTCACATTCGAACCCTGGACCTCCGAATTTAAAGTCCACGACCGAGCCGTTGCGCTGTCATGAGTTATACTTAACCCTCTGGTAAATATTGTATAGTAAGCTAGACCAGGATCATGTTTAGGCGATGCCGTTCGGTAGTGCCCAATAATTTCTGTATTTTCTTTTCAATATTAAAACATACAATGTTTAATTGCTTCTTTTTCCATTATTATTGGCCTGATTTGTGTACGATCTTTACATGGAATATGTCTATTGAGTCGGATATCTGCCTTCAACATATACCGCTCATCGGCGCTGATCACTAGCCTGCTACTGCAGTACTGTAGCCAAGATACTGTACTACGAATTCTAACCAGTAACCTACTCACGAGGCAACCACAGTAGATGTACTGTTACTTACTATGCCTAGATCTGTCTATTTATAAAAAAATTATTTCTTAGTGTGTGTTAAAACAAACTAAGACAATAAAATTAAATGTTTTAGAGGGTGCCGCGTGTGATACCTCCAACTGATTTATGACGTTGCAGACGATATTGTAGGCTTAGACTAAAGTAGGTTGAGTCCCAGAAAAAAAATCTATATCGAGATTGTGTATTCAGAAAAAAGATAAGAAACCAATCTCCTAATTTTTCTTTGTTCTCATTTAAATTTCATGTAGATATTTTTCTTTTTCAAGTAAATATTGTGCACTGAACGATTGATTTGTTCGTTTACAAATGTAAAATAGCTCATTCCAGATTGCTCCTTCGTTTAGTATAATGTTAATTTTCATCAACAGCACAACTTCTGATCCAAAAATTCTCGCTTGGAAAAATCCCTCTGTTGATAAGATTTAATGGACTGCAATCACTTTTTAGATCAGAGGGTGTGCTTTATATGAAAAACGTGATCAAAGTAAAAAAAATGGAGATTTATGCAGAAAACTAGTCCGATATCGATTTCGTCTATTATAGAATTCAGCAAGATGACGTTTTGGCGGGGAAATTTTGGCATGATGCGATAGTGCCAAGCCTCGACTAACCTATGATAACAATTTTATTTCAATTCATTCTACTTTTTAAGATATCACAGGGCCTATATCGCTAAACATGGATCCTTTATTGCCCAGAATATTCATATTTATGAATCTTCAGGATTACGTCCTGGTGTCAAACCATGTACGATACAATTTGAAATCTATATACTAGGCAATATGTTGAGTTGAGTCTGCAGAGGTGTTAATGGGAAAAACATAGACTGTACTTTTGTATATTAACTGGGTATACATCTTTGTAAGCTTTGGTCAGTTAAAATTTAAGAAATATATAAAACTTAGTCTGACACAAGCTATATAGTCAATGGTTTTTGTACTGTATCCAATATGGCGGATATGTTAATCAGGAAAATGGTACCAAAGTTCTCCATATAACAAAAAACAAATATATCCTGAACATTTTCAACAAGATTGTCACTGAAAGCAGCAAGACATATTTCCATCTTCTAATAAAACTTTATCAACATCATGTATCTTTAATGCACACAAAGTTTTCACTAACTATATTTCAAATCAGTACTGTGACACAAGATGCATGCCGTATCCTTACTATTTTAACAAAAAATATTGTTTGATCAAACAAACATTCACACACAGAAATACTTAGTATACACATTTATAACTAAACATTTCACAGCATTGATGAGTTTCACATTTCAATATATGCAATATCACTGATGTATTTCCAGTTATTTTTACTATAGTTTTTTATTTCTTTTTACAAAATTCCTCTTTATTTATTAAAATGTATTCTATTGTGCTAATTTATGACAATGGAGGTACCCTTTCTTTACATAAAAGGTTACATTTGACTTAATTACATAATATACTTGTCATTTTATGATTTTACCTACAGAAAATGTATAAAATATTTTTGTAAAGATTTTCATTTTCAAGAATTTTAAAATTGAAAATTAGATATCGAAGTTCGTACCACAATTTCGTGATAAATTCCCCAAAAACTAGAAATCAAATTGGTGTGGCATAATGAATTAAACCTACTTTTTCTCCAGATAATTCTAGTTTTTCTCATTTGATACTGGATTTTCTCCAATAATGCAAGTAACGAAAAAAACTAGGTTTATCTGGGGAAAAATGAGTTTTAATGACACACTAAGTTAAAGCTGGACTACGAAGATAAAAAGCTTTTGAACTTTTAACAAAAAAAAAAAATGTGTATTGAAAAAATTGTTTTGAAACATTCCCACTTCATATCGCCATACATCTGACATATTTGTAATTGTTTCTCCGGAAAATCAAGTCCCACAGCAGGTATAAAAGGCGGATTAGTTATATCGGTCATCATTGTATACCTGTACTCGCAACGCGAAACGTGCGAAGTCCCAGAGGCTGAACAATACTCATGGAATCTTACCTGTACTTTTGTGTATACCGTGTCTATAGACGTTTCAAGAGAACTATACATCTGTTCATCCAGTGAAGTTTTCAGCAACGTACGAACAGCAACAAACAGAGAATTGGTTAATTCATCCATAGTAAATCCAAAAGTTATTCCATTTTTCCAAAGATCAAGCCCCTTCCAAAACATAAACAAAGCGATCTGCTTCCTACTGTCATTCGGCCATTGAGCCATGTTAGTTCTTTCGGAACACCTTGCTGTTTATCTTCGTAGTTCAGCTTTAAGCTGAGAAAAAACTAGGTTGAAGTGCGCCAACATCATATTAATACTAATAAATATGATTTTGGTACTGTTAAACCTAGTATTTCTATATTCTATGTAAAACTAAGTTTAATGTTTATTATAATGTAGGTTACTGAAGAATAATTAAGGCCAATACTTTTTTATTTCTTGGTTTACAGATCCGCTTCCCGATTTTTCAAGTTTTGGGAAAAAATAAAAAAACGAAACATCACTTTTTTTAAATATAAATTCCGACGGAGCAAAAAGCACAGAAAAAATATTTTAAAAATTCCATTGATTTAACAGGATTTTCAATAAGAGGCGTCGGAGGCCGAATTGACAGCTTAGAAACGAAATTTGGCCGCTTAAAAATCCTGCAGCCATCAGGTTTTTGGCTAGTGAATTTACATGTACTGAACTTGCCCAGATTCCTTTGAAGTTTCGAAAGTGATCCATTTCCCTCTATTTTTAGTTTAAAATGCATCGCAAAAACAATAAGGAACTTAAATGATTATTTTATTGACAATTAAACGCGTTAGTCTTTACCTCATGGCCGAAAATGTCAGAACACATCGTGTTGATTGCTGATACTTGCAATATGAAGAGGATCAGGAATTTGTATGTGTAACGAACTTGAATTTCAGGATTTGGTAAAATAATCAAAACGCTATCCATTCTGAATTAAATGTAAATGAATGATAAAAGTAAATATAGTTTTTGTAAATAAAAGTTTTAATGAAATACATAAAAATGGATGGCTATTATTTTCATCTGATGATAGTGAAAACTTACTTTTGTAATTTATATTGATTTAAAGTAAAATTGAAGAAGTACCAATCAATAATCAAAACTCAAGTCCATTATAACACGACGAATTAGATGTGCAAATGGTCTCAACATGAAGAACAATTACGAATCCCAAACGGGATAAGACTACGTGTACGGAAGGAGTCAGCATCTTCTGCTGGCATGCCACACCCGTCGCAAATGTTCCATGGAAACCTTTCTAGTTCGATGAACGGGTCAAATTCGGTAAAAAGGTCCAGTTTGGTGATGAGGTCAAGTTCGGTGAAAAGCATGATTGGTGAAACTGAGTCACTGTCAGTGGCCGTGATCCAGAATACTATCTAATATCTCTGAGAGGGGGACTTCATAATGTTTAACAAGATCCCCGTATCGACCATAAAACTTCTTAAACGACGACTCCAAGCGTTCAACAACGTAACCTTGTGTAAGTAGTTTATTGGATAGTCGTTTTGCTCTCAGAATAAAACATTTATAAGAAGAGCATGCCCTGGCATAACGTATAAGTTGTGAAATGAAATAGCCATAGGCAGGAGAAGATGGAATATTACTACTTAGAAACGGGAAGTTCGTGATATGGAAATTGAAATCGTTTCGTTTGTCATAGAGAGATGTGTGAAGTTGACCGTCTTTTCCAATCGACAGGAGTAAATCTAGGTAAGATGCAGGTGTTGCTCTCTGTCGTCTCATTGATCTCTAGCTCAACAGGATACATCTGGCCGAGGTAATTCTGAAATTCTGAATTATTTATGGACAGAACATTTTCGATATACCTGTAAGTAAAATTGAACCGAGATGCTAACTGTTTGTTTCCTTTGGAGAACAGAGACTGTATAAATTCCGTTTCATATGAATACAAAAATATGTCAGCCAAGAGAGGTGCACAATTGGTACCCATTGGAATGCCGACAATCTGTTGGAAAACTTTTCCCGCAAAAACCACGAAGATGTTGTCTACTAGAAACCCCAGCATCTTGATAATATCGTCTTCAGTGTACTTGATATTGGAATCAGAGTGTTCCTTGACAAAATAAGGTTCTTCATGACCTAACACTAAATATTTATATCTGCGATTTCCATTTTTGTATACAAAAGAGTTTTGTATAATAGATGTTAATCTGTTTTGAGTTTTTGATGAGGGATTGTTGTGTAAAAAAACTGGATGCTTGTAATATGTTTAAAATTTGGAGATTTTAAATGTTCCAACAATTCCTTTGAATTCTTTAGGATCCATATCCGATTGACTCCGCTTCTTGAGTAGGCCGTTATAGTAACATCATAAAATAGCAATAATAATAATTGATAGTAGTAATAATAATGATACATTTACAGTTTATTTAGATGTGAATTTATCATTTAGAGACAATATATATATATATATATATATATATATATATATATATATATATATATATATATATATATATATATTGTATATAAATTCATCTATTAAAATATAACAATAAATTAAAAAACACAAAATAAAATTTATTTTTTCTTTGCGGGCAATTAGATTCAGATGACTGTGACTCAGATGAGTGTGATGGGTTTTGAAAAAAAAACTGTAAAATGTGTTTCATCATCCTTCGTTTTCATCTTCAATTAAAGTTTCTTCTGGTGTTTTCATGGATTTTTATATACAAAAATTCAAAATGATGTCTGAAAAGAGTGTCTGAAGTAACCTCAAAAGTGCTGAAAATTCAGAATTTTGCATCTTCATCACTGGAATTAAAGCATCAGCGAAAACACCGGCTTTTGGACACGATACTATTACTGCAGCGTTCATTTTATTTTTGTTCTCATATAAGGGTTGACATGATTCAAGATTTTTCCCCATCACCCATCCGAATAAACGTTGAAATAATCTGTAAACCAATATATAAAAAAGTATTGGCCTAAGTGTAAGTGAAAAAAATAAGCTTAATTGAGAAAAAACCAGGTTAATCTCATTCAAATAAACGCGAGTTGTAATTCGAAATAAATACAAGTATAAAACAACATATTTAACATTGGCAAGACAAAATTTCGAATCGAATTATGATAACTGCGATAGACTGGGAAATAATGCTGGTGGGCTCGTTCCTTATCTAATTATTACATAAAATAGACATTAATCGGATTCAAGTTTCAAGTCAAGTTTTAAGTGATAAATTAATAGATAAAAATTAGCTTGATATCACCGATTATATTA
Source organism: Atrina japonica (assembly GCA_030159075.1). NCBI lineage: Eukaryota > Metazoa > Mollusca > Bivalvia > Pterioida > Pinnidae > Atrina > Atrina japonica. The sequence goes on along the minus strand of BROG01000588.1, from coordinate 115,174 downwards.
TTAAACTGATGTCATTTTCGTTCACAGAATGTTTTAATCAAAACAGAAATGTGCATTTTAGAAAGTCAAAACTTTTCTTATTTTTTTGTAAACTTAAATTTTGAATTAAATTATTTCTTGGTGAAATTTCAGTAAAGAATGCCAGTATTTGAGTTTTTCTTCCCTTAATATTCACACATATAACATATATTTCAATTATCATCATCACCCCCATCACTTATATTTAGTCTATAATTATTGGGTATATTGTTTGTGTCTGACAGTTGCAGTCTGCAGTTGATAAAGTATGTTGTAATGCTAGTAGATATTCAGTTCCTCAGGAAGCGGTGTCTCTCAGGAAGAGGTGGATTGTATTGCTATAGCTTCTTCACTACTTAGCGTATCGGAAAATCACTGGTTAGTGAATCAAAAAATATAAGCAACACATATTTGCACGGTTCACAAGACACTCAGAATCTTCAAAAATACAAAGCAATTAACAACAACTTTGGACATGTGCTCTTAAATTTCTCAAACACAAGGCAAATAAAATACGACGTGTCTTCAGGTTCACTTCCCTAAAGTCTTTCATCTGAAAGCAATTATTGAAATGCAAATTTCACAAACGTATGTTTAGATGAGAATTTTGTAAACTGTGTTTATTGAGATGTGACTTTTTGAAAATGATTTGATTGATTTTGCAAGTTTTATACTTTTATCATGTTAACCTTTCAAAAATATATCAAATGCATGCATGTTGTAATTATTTACTTTTTATAATGGCATCAATGAATAGTAATACAAAACAATTTTTGGTCCTTCATTATGCTAGTTGTTTTCAATGACCAATAACAGCATTCTACATTTTAGATGTCTCGTTCGTTTTCATCAAAGATCAGTTGAGCTTGTATACGCATTTAAGATAATCAAATCACTCTTCGTTTTACTTCGTTTGTCAATGAATTGTTCCGTTGGAAGATAAAAGATTTCACTTCCATTAATCCTAGACAACGCAATTCTATTTACGACATCAGTTCATTGATTATCCTGTTTGCAGTTGTTCTTCGTATTGAGACCGTTGCTATATCTAGTTTGTCGTATTCTAATGAACTTGGTGTTTTGAATATTACTTGGTACTTCTTCATTATATTTATCAAATACATGAGAACATAAGCGAGCTATATATAAAAAATCTCAGATACAAAAGTATAAATCATTTGGATGTCCAGGATATAGGTACAAATCTGGTAAAAAATGGACAAACACGGACCTCTTGAAATCAAGAGGTGGAATCAGGTGCCATGGAGGAATAAGCATCCCCTGTCGACCGGTCACACTCGCCGCGAGTCCACAGTCAAATTTCAATGAAATACGTGAGGAACGAATCCTCGTCATAATTGGTTAAGACGTCTCTGCAAGCAGAACAGGTAACTCAACATTTCATTTAGTTAAACAGAGTAATCGCAAACAAGACCATTATAATAATGTTATAATCACAATTCAGTCCCCAGACAGACGACTCAATTTTGAAATAATTACCGGTGATTTAGTTAAATGTCTCATTAATCTTGACCGGACAGAGTGACCATTTTTTAAAAATGTGTATCACATACATTATATGATAAAATATTGTAGGTATAAAAGTTATGGATACTACAGGATGTATCGGGTTATATACATTGGCGCATTTTCTAAGAAGGTCGTTGATCCTTAAAATCAATTTCAGAATGAAAGAAAGTCAGTTTGTTGGGATGAAGAAAGTCAGTTTGTAGGAGTGAAGTCATTGAAGTGAATTACACGTTGAAATACGGGAATTCCGTGTCGTTTAGATAGACAGCCGTAAATAGTTTATCCTTGAAACGTTTTCTTAGCAAATTTGTAATTTTTGTTATGATTTCAAGCTACACTCAAACAAAAAGATCCATAATATGTTACCGAACAATTTAATACTCTATAACAAAACAAAATATTTATTTTGGATATGGAATCTAAAACGTGTGATACTTAATAGAAATAAGGATTCTAAAATAATTATACAAAATAATAAATTTATAAGCTTAGATATTCATTTTACAGTGGTTACTCTTAGAATGATTTCACTATACATTTAGAACTACTGTTTGGCCTTGTGTGATACCACTTTCTATTTAGAAAATATACATATATTTTCAACGGGACACAAAAAATCGTCTTGAGAATTTGCTTTGGTCCGATTTTCAAGACTGTTACTTTGGTAATGTTTATAATATTTATGTCATTGTTACATTACATTGTACCGGATATTGGTAATTGGAATGCTACTATTGAATATCTATGGTCTTCAATTCAACCATCCCTCATATTCTAAATACACTTGCCCCTTTTGGTCCCCTCACATAAGCTAAATAATAACTTGCCACACCTGATATATATTTACACACAAGGTATTTCTACACTGTCATTGAAGTGTGGTATAAACAATGTTACGTTGTTTTAGGATACATGTAATTATTTCCCCAATAAATTTAGGGTATGTGGGATACAAGTATCCCTTTGTTGTACCCGTTCAATATATAAATTATCTAACTACGGTCAGTGTAACACTTAACAATTCAAAAATATAAAAACGTTTTGGAATTTTAGATTTTTTACCAAATACCCCAAATATCAAATATCTAAAGCCGTTTTGGAATTTTAGATTTTTTAACAAAATCTTAAAATATCAAATATCTAAAACCATTTTGAAATTTTAGATTTTTAATTTTTGGCCAAAAACCTAAAATATCAAATATCTTAAATTGTTTTAAATATTTGACTTTTTGGATTTTCAGAATTTCAGATTACAGACATTTAATGCTAAAAAAAACTTAAAACAGCGAAGTAAGCACCCGAGTGTCCATGATCGGCGAACCGAAAGTAGACATTCACGTGGTTCTTCATACTTCGATCCCGATCGGCAAATTAAGGAAAATTCATGGCACCTGATCTCACCTCTTGATTTCAAGAGGTCCGTGTTTGTCCTTTTTACCAGATTTTACTTATATCCTGGACATCCTAATGATTTATACTTTGGTATCCGAGATTTTTTATATTGTTTACGACACAGTCTCTGGTATTTAACTTATCTTCACAGCAAGATGCTTTTATAATGGAATATTAAAAAAAAAAACTAATTTGTATACATAATAATTCTTGTTGACAGTATTAAAAGATTACAGAGTGCCACATGTGTAATAAAAAAAGTCTCCCATACCAAGGTATAAATCACTAGGATGTCCGGGATATAGATAAAAATCTGGTAAAAAAATGGACAAACACGGACCTCTTGAAATCAAGAGGTGGGACCAGGTGCCATGGAGGAGTAAGCATCCCTTGTCGACCGGCCACACCCCCATGAGTCCACAGTCAAATTACACTGAAATACATGAAGAACGAATCCTCGTCATAATTGGTACAGACGTCTCAACAACCGCCATCGGACAGGTAACTCAACATTTCACTTAGTTAAACAGAGTAGTCGCAAGCAAGACTATTATAGCGACAGTAAAATTTGCGAAACGTTGATATCAAACGCGGTTTTCGATATCCATGTGTCAATATTTGTCAGTGAGTTGTTTACCTCTGTATATGAAATGTCCATATGTTGAACACGCCATGGCATATCTGATTATTTGTGAAATATAAACTCCATATGCGGATGATTGTGTGATATTACTACTTAAATGTGGAAATTAACGATGGGAAAGCCGAAATCGTCGCGTTTGTCGTATAACTTAGTTGTTAATTTCCCGTCTGTGTCTATAGTTAATAAAAGGTCTAAGTATGAAGCGTGTGTGCTTGATTCTACTGTATCTTTAATTTCTAGTTCGCTGGGATATATCGCATTGACATATGTGTGAAAATTGTCATTATTAATAGACAAAACGTCGTCGATATATCTAAATGTCAAATCAAATGACACCGCTAACTTTTTCTTCTTTTGATTCAGCACTTTCTGGATGAAGTCTGCGTCATATGAATAAAGGAACAGGTCAGCCAATAAAGGAGAAGAATTGGTCCCCATAGGACCAGCATAGCACCCAAGCTATTCAAGTACTAACGGGTTTTGCGGTGCCTAGACATCAACCTACATAACCTTCTACATAACACCGTCACGTTTTCATGTGCATCATCTCCCTTGAAATATAATCCTATCGAGCATGTCGTCACCGGCGACCTTTCTATTGTTGAAAATTAACCCCCCCCCAAAAAAAAAAAATCTTATTTTAAGAGGACCAAAATACCGCGAATCCCGTGCCTTTAATTGGCGACAGAATTTCAGTTTAATGGTGAATTTTGTCGCAGATTATGCGAACGATGGGCCAAATTTGAAGACGTGGAACCGAACACTTTGTCTGAATGACTAAAAGCTATACGACCGTTAATAAAATCTCGTATTCAGAAACTTAAATGAACAATGAAAACACGTTATCCCTCTGTATTTAGTGATCCTGAAGTGGTAGCCGAGCTGGATAGATTACATGACATATGAACTGGTCTCTGCAGAAAAAGCCTCAAATGATACAATTTGTATTTGTAAGGCACATTACTATAATTGTTTATTAGAAGAACTAGGGTTGAATACGAATCCTACATACACACGTAGCCCACTTTCAAAGGACGAGATCCTTCAAAATCGCGTGTCCGTATTACGTTCTTTTGATGTTCCTACAATCGATACCAATTTTGAGCTACCACATTTATATTGGATACATAAACTTCACAAAACCACATATAAGCAGTGGTACATAGCAGGATCCAGCAAATGTTCTACCGAACATTTAACTTTACTCCTTACCAAGATACTAACAGCCGTTAAGGAGAAACTTCAGCAATACTGTACAGTTGCTTATTTCAGAAGCGGTGTAAATCAGATGTGGATACTTAAAACTTTAAACAACTTTTAGAAAATTTGAAGGCACGCAATTTTTCTCAGATTCACAGTGTCAAAACATACAACAATCATACTTCTCTACTCTGTACACAACATTTCTACATAGAAAAATTAAACAGAGACTTTTTAGCATCATAGACAACGTGTTTCACTAAAAGTGGTACCCGGAAATTTAAATACCTTCTGATTGGTTATCATGATACTTATTTTGTCCATCACCACTGTGATTCTACACATAAATACACTGAAGTTGATATAAAAAAGATGCTGGAATTTCGAATAGACTATATTTGCAATGTTCGGAGACGTGGTCTTTCAACAAACTGTCGGCATTCCTATGCGAACCAATTGTGCTCCTTTATTGGTTGACATGTTCCTTTATTCATACGAAGCAGACTTCATTCAGAAACTGCTGAATCAAAAGAAAAAAAAGCTGGCGCTGCCCCTTAATCTGACATTTAGATATATCGACGACGTTTTTTCAAGTAATAATGACAATTTTCATACATATGTCAATACGATATATCCCAGCGAACTAGCAATTAAAGATACAACAGAATCAAGCACATCCGCTTCATACTTAGACATTGTACTTACTATAGACGAGAAATTAACAAATAAGCTATACAACAGACACGACGATTTCGGCTTTCCGATTATAAATTTTCCATATTTAAGTAGTAATATCCGACAATCACCAGCATATGGAGTTTAAATTTCATAAATGATCCCATATGCCAGGGCGTGTTCAACATACAAAGATTTCATATACAGAGGTAATCTACTCACTAAACAAATAATTGGCACAGGGATATCGAAAACCGCGTTTGATGTCAACGTTCCTCAAATTTTTCGGTCGGTATAATAGTCTTGTTTTACTAGTCTTGAAATGTTGAGATACCTGTTCGATGGCTATTGATGAGACGTCTGTACCAATTGTGACGAGGATTTGTTCCTTTGGTATTCTGTTTATAATATTTATAACCACTAGGCCGTTGCCATTGCTGGTGGAACGTTTGAGTCCCCGACGGCATACATAAACCTAGTACCTTGGATTTTGGTGCCAGCTGATAATCTTATACTAAAGTACTATTTGGCACTAATAGCACATTTAAATTTCTAAATTCTTCTAAAGCTAGGATAGCCATCTTTTTACAGTGGTTACTCTAAGACGGATTTTGATTTATTATTTATTATTTGGCCTTGTCTGATAACATTTTCTCTTTAGAAAATCTGTTTAAATTGGAGCTCAACTGATGAAGTCTAATTGACAGAAACGATCGTCTTGAGCATTATAACTTTGGTATTCTGTTGATAATATTTATAACCACTAGGTCGTTGCCACTGCTGGTGGACCGTTTGAGTCCCGAGGGTATACATAAACCTAGTACCTGGTATTTTGGTACCAGCTGATAATCTTGTACTAAAGTACTAATTGGCACTGTTAGCACATTTAAATTTCTAAATTCTTCTAAAGCTAGGATAGCCATCTTTTTACAGCGGTTACTTTTTTTTTTTTCTATCAGATTTGCACCTCTATCCTGGACATCCTATAGATTTATACTTTTATATCTATGATTTTTGTTATATTTTAGGTTTTTGGTCAAAAATCTAAAAATCTAAAATCCAAAACGTTTCGATTTTTGAATTTTTACGTGTTACAATTACTTAAGTTCCATAATTTACAAAGATTCATCATTAGTTGAATATTGTATGATATAGACCGGAATAAAGTAAAATTGAAGAAGTACCAATCGATAATCAAAACTCACGTCCATTATAACACGACGAATTAGATGTTTAAATGGTCTCAACATGAAGAACAACTGCGAATCCCAAACGGGATAAGACCAGGTGTCCGGATGGAGTCAGCGTCTTCTGCTGGCATGTCACACCCGTCGCAAACGTAAACTAAAATGAGACAGTACATAAAGTGCGATAATTAATAATGCGGTTGTTTTCCAATACTTATTCATAGTTCTAATCTGCAGTATGTTTATTACGGAAGCGTATTAGGATCACCTGCCGAAGTATTTTTCTTGAGAGTGAAAATATTTTATCTGGCGGCTGCCACATAATTATCTGGCGGCCGCCAGATACTTCAATGGAGAAAGAGAGAGAGATCTACCGTTTTGTTTAGCTGAAACTTTTAATACTTTCTATTAAAACTGATTGTACAAATGTACATGTAATTTATAACAATATCAAATACATTTTAAGCGAAATTACGAAAATGAATGAATGAAATTCTACTATATTTTTCTCGTTGATATTTAATATTTGTCTATTTAAACAACAAAACATGACAAAATCTGTATCGCATGCCATATCAATCCTAAAGCCCTCGGGCTGATATTGGAGTCTCGGGTTGATATGGCATGCGATACAGATTTTGCCATGTATTATTCTCTATATATTATCACCTATTGCGCGTCATAGCGTGCGATACTTTCAAGCATTATCACCCGCTGCGCATCATAGGGCCTATCCGATTTCTAAACATGTGTAAGGTTTGGTATAGTTGATTATACGATGAATTCGTTATTAAAGTTTGAAGTTAAGACTAAAATTGGTTTTAAAAGTCAGCCCAGGGCCCGAGATCATGAAGCGATCTCAGCCTCAAGTCAGACTTCTGTTAAGTGGCGGTCGCCAAATAAACAAGTGGCGGCCGGCTGATAATTATGTGGCGGCCGCCAGATAAAATATTTTCACTCTCAAGAAAAATATGTTGGCTGATAATTATGTGGCGGCCGCCAGATTATTAAGTCGCCAAATAAAATATTTTCACTTTCAAGACAAATATTTTGGCAGGTGACCTTATTACGCTTCCGTAGTTTATCATTACAGTTTTAGTTTTTAAACTGATTTAAACGTCTTGAGCCTTATAAGTTTGGTATTATGTTTATAATATTTTGAAATAACATTGAACTGGGAACCAGAACAATATTTATATCAAATCTAAGAACATTTGATAAACACTTTAACTGTCGTAATTTCTTTGCTTTAAAAAGAATTAAATTTTTCGGAGTAAAGCGTTACAAACTATCGTATATGTCGATTAATATCAATGATAAAACTATCATTAATGTGAGATTTCCTTAGATATTTGTTTTAAAATTATACCACTGCAGATATTTGACGCCAGCATATTTTACGTTTATTCTTCAGGAAGTCGTTCGATGCAGTGTAATGTACATTCACAACTTTAAAGACACTCCTCATCATTTCTAATTAATTGATTACATTGCTATAAGATTGCTTTGTTTGTTCGTTTTAACAAAATAGTCGCATATCTGAATGTTATTTATCGTAATATGAAAATGGAATATCATTCCCACGTTACTGATTAATAATTTTAGTGAGGAATATGCACAAGAAGAAAACATTAAACCCATCGTGGATTCATGAGTATAAAGTAACAATCCATTAAAAGATGACTATCATCTAAATATTCCATCAGGCATGAAAAATTTATTATTATCGTACGCTAAAAGTGATAGACACGGCTTATTGAGTAGGTTTCTGAAATGTATATGAAAGCAATAGTATTTGTTGTCTGAGTTTTACAATAACACATAGGAATGTAAGACTACAAAACAGTAACGTTGTCATAGAGTTATCATCGGATACCAATGAAAGAGTTAGCATCCTGTGTACCTAATTTATCGCCCTGGCTTCGTTAAAACATATATTCATCTTGGTTTTTTTTTGTTCGTGTTTCATATGAAGAATTGTTTGTTTACATTTTTGTTTTAATGATGTTGAGAACTTCACTAAACATTTTAAGTTATATGATGACAGGCAACTTTTTTATGGATGAGAAAAATCGGTTTATTTTTATTTCATATATAACACGAGACTTGACTATATCACAGGAAGGGATATAAATCTATAACTTACTAGTATTAAAACGTTACATAAAATGACCGCCTTTCAAGATGATATTTGCAACCGTTTCATATTTTTGTTTAGATTTGATACAGATGAAAATTGGAATAATCGATTGAAATAGCTGTGATGTTTGCCTTCATGAATTTAATTATCAGTTAATTGAACAATTCCCTTGGTGTCGATAGACAATGTAAACATTGAATTGTGTCGATCTACTGGTACTCGCAATTTCAAAGATACAAATAACCGCGATATTTCAATGCGTGTTTAACCTCTCTCGCGAATTTACGTGAATATTCATATCTTGCGAAACAAAAGTGATGTACAGTACTGCCTTGAACCCTCAATCTGGATATCCTGAAATAAATGTACAGCTAAATACAAAAAGACTACTACATCCTGAAATAGTTAAAAATAAGTTACAAGTAGTTTCCAGAATCTTCTGCCGGCAATTTCGGAGAAGAAAATGAAGACTAGAAATAATTAAAATAAAGAGAAAGGGAGGAAAGACAACAAGTGGGAAAGTACTTCGTTCAGGAGATTTAAAATAAAGTTTAAGAATCTGATTAGCTCCAGCCCACTCGACGTATTTATTACAAATATCCAATTCAATTTATCGTTGAAACAGTATAACATACTACTTTGCAAACATTTCTGAAAATGAATTATTCATCAGTTAGAGGCAATAGATGACAACGTGAGGTTTTGATATCGACATCATTTGAATCACCAGATAAATACTGAATTATTCATATATCTATTATCTGATGTTATGGTGCTTAATTTACATAAAAGGGAATGCGATATAGGGTGCTTTCTTATGGTCTGTGATTCTGCGATATGATGTACTTTCTGATGATCTGAGATATGATGTACTTTCTGATGATCTGAGATATGATGTACTTTCTGATGATCTGAAATATGACGTACTGTCTGATGATCTGAGATATGATGTACTTTCTGATGATCTGAGATATGACGTACTGTCTGATGATCTGAAATATGATGTACTTTCTGATGATCTGAGATATGACGTACTTTCTGATGATCTGAGATATGATGTACTTTCTGATGATCTGAGATATGATGTACTTTCTGATGATCTGAGATATGACGTACTGTCTGATGATCTGATATATGATGTACTTTCTGATGATCTGAGATATGATGTACTTTCTGATGATCTGCGATATGATGTACTTTCTGACGATCTGTGATATGATGTACATTCTGATGATCTGCGATATGATGTACTTTCTGACGATCTGTGATATGATGTACTTTCTGATGATCTGCGATATGATGTACTTTGTGACCATCTGTGATATGATGTTCTTTCTGATGATCTGTGATATGATGTTCTTTCTGTTGATCTGTGATATGATGTAATGTCTTATGATATGTGATTCTGTGACATGATGTACTTTCTGATGATCTGAGATATGATGTACTTTCTGATGATCTGAGATATGATCAACTTTCTGATGATCTGTGATATGATGTTCTTTCTGATGATCTGTGATGTGATTCTGTGATATTGTGTTCTTTCTGATAATCTGTGATATGATGTTCTTTCAGATGATCTGTGATTCTGGTATTGCGTTAGTTGAAGTAATTATTTATCATCATTTTGTGACCGGTGGACGGGGATGCTTACTCCTCTATGGCACATAATCCCACCTTTTGATTTCTAGAGGTCCGTGTTTATCCGTTTTTTACCAGATTTGTATCTATGTCCTGGGCATCCTCAAGATTTATACTTTGATATCTGAGATTTTTATAAAATTTGTTCGATAATCCCCAACATTTGACAGTTATGTGCCTTTGAAATATTCATACAGTATTAATTTCTCGGGATCATTTTGTGTATTATTTGGTACATATGATCAAATAGATTAATTTTGATGTAATTCGCGGCCAAATACTAACATTAGGGAACATATTCATATAATCGCTTTTACAGTTTGAATGCATTGGTGTAACGAGTAGAACAATATTTTTCTTAATCTCCCCTTTCATGGTAATATAACACTATAAAAGAGGCGGTAGAATAAAAGATGATTAAATATTTCTTATATAAATCATATAAACATAACGCAGTGAAAGACTGAATTGTTATATTCAGTATTATCGTTACTCAACATTTTTGCCCAGTGCAACCACATCAGTGAAAATTAAAAACTCTCGAAATTTAAAAAAATTGAAACTAAAGTTCTGAAATATCAAATATCTAATTCGCGGAACGCTGACATCAAACGAAATATTTTGACAAACATGTGTCAATAATTTGTCAGTAAGTAGTTTACCTCTGTATTTGAAATGTTCATATATTGAACATGCGCTGGCATATCGGATCATTTCTGAGATACAAACGCCATATGCAGGTGATTAAGGGGTATTACTCGTTTGTTGTATAGTCTGGTCGTATTGCCTTTCTGTGTCTAGAGTAAGTAAAATGTCTAAGTATGAAGCGTAAGAAGCGTCTGTGCTTGACTCTGTTGCGTCTTTATTTTCTAGTTCGTTGGGATATACTGCATTGAGATATGTATGAAAATTGTCATTATTAATTGACAAAACGTCGTCAATATATCTGAATATCAAGTTATCGTTATCGTCTTTTGATTCCGAAGCTTCTGCTTGAAGCCTCTCCTTGAAGTCTGCCTCCTATGAATAAAGGAACAGGTCAGTCAATAAAGTTTCCCAAACGAATGCTGAAAGTTTGTTGAAATCCACGTCTCCGAACATTAAAAATATATTGTCTATTCGAAATTCCAGCAGCTTTTTATATTAACTTTAGTGTATTTATTTGTAGTATCAGGGTGGTGTTTTACAAAATAAGTATCATGATAACCAATGACTAGATATTTAAATTCTCTGGTACCACCTTTAGTTAAAAAAAAAACAGTTGCCGATGAAGCTAAAAATCTCTTATTTTTTCATATGGAATTGTTTGTAAAGAGTAAAAAAGTCTTATGTTATGATACTGTGAATTTGTGAAAAAATGTTTAGAATTTCTAAAGTAATATGAAATGACCAAATCTTAATTTTCAGTTGTATATTAAATTGACGTTTTGCCAATCATTTAAAAAATCTAAATTACAATCGTAAAAAGATGTACGGAGTAGCTTAGATGTTGGAGAAAAACGATTAAAAATGACGTTTAAACAATTCTTGCACCCGGGCAGTAATGCAAATGATGTAATCGGCCTCAATGAACTCTGGGTCAAACATTCGAAAAACCTTTACTGCGCATGTACCACCACTGGATATCTTGGGCTATTACTAACTCATCCCACGCGGTCTCGGAGAAAACATTCTCGGCAATATATCATATATATCACTAATTATTTCCAGTAACAATCCCGTGTTGAATTTTTAAAGTATGTGTGTTATGGTCCGAATGTATAACACGGAGTGCAGGATATTTCCCTGGACCCAAATGCTCAAAATATTTGTTGAAACGGAAAGGACACAAACAAATATACAGGCTCAAGAGTAATTGGATTCAAGTAAGTTCATTTGATTTGATTTTGTAAAAAAAAATTGTGTGGAAAATTAATGTGCATATTCGATAAAACGAATGTCTATTTAGCCCCGACGATGCCTTTCATGTTTGTTTACACTTACAGTAAATCTGTTTCTACAACATAGAGTTGAATGGAATAAATATATGCCTAGTATATATCCACTCGAACAATAAGAAAAATTATCTTACCTTAACTATAATTATATGGAGTTTAAATATTCTTTCGATACTGAGGAATTAGACAAATTATCATATATTGGATGATAGATGCACACGTCTCGCCAATTGCTTCCTTGAGAATCGGTAATCTTCGTAAAGCTTTTCCGAAATTTAATTAGCAATGGCCAGATTGATGGCCGATTCAAAGGAATATAAAATATCTCGGATAGCAAAGTATAAATCATTCGGATGTCCAGGACATACATACAAATCTGGTAAAAATGGAGAAACACGGACCTCTGGAAACCAAGACGTGGGATCAGGTGCCATGGAGGAGTACACATCCCCTATTGACCGGTCACACCCGCCGTGAGTCCAGATAAAATACTTGAGAAACGAATCCTCGTCACAATTGGGACAGACATCTCAATAACCGCGAACGAAAAGGCAACTAAAAATTTCACCTAGTGAAGCAGAGTAATGGCAAAGACTATTTTACCGACCGTAAAATTTGCGGAACGTTGACATCAAACGTGGTTTTCGATATCCCTGTGTCAATAATTTGTCGGTGACTAGTTTACATCTGTATATGAAACGTTCATATGTTGAACACGCCTCATTTGTGAAATATAAACTCCATATGCGGGTGGTTGTGGGATATTACTACTTAAATGTGGAAGATTTACGATGGGAAAGCCGAATTCGTCGCGTTTGTCGTATAGATTAGTTGCCAATTTCCCGTCTGTGTCAATAGTAAGTAAAATGTCTATGTATGAAGCGTGTGTGCTTGATTCTGTTGTATCTTTAATTTCTACTTCGCTGGGATATATCGCATTGACATATGTATGAAAATTGTCATTATCAATTTACAAAAGGTCGTTGATATATCAAAATGTCAAATTAAAGTAAACCGCTAGCTTTTTCTTCTTGTGATTCAGCAGTTTCTGAATGAGTCTGCTTCGTATGAATAAAGAAACAGGTCGGGTATTAAAGGGCACAATTGGTTCCCATAGGAATGCCGACAGTTTGTTGAAAGACCACGTCTCCGAACATTACAAATATATTGTCTATTAGAACTTCCAACATGTTTTTTTATCAACTTCAATGTATTTATGTGTAGAATCAGAGTGGTGTTGGACAAAATAAGTATCATGATAACCAATCACTAGATATTTAAATTTTCGTGTATCACCTTTAATGAAAAAACAGTTGTCTTTACAGGAACGGATAAAGCTGACTACATTTGACGATATTATTGTAATTATACGCATCCATTTGTTCTTGTAACAACCAGGTGATCGCTTTGGGATGAATATGAGATAAAATATTGCATAAAATCTTCATGTAAAATTTTGTGCCGACGACATTTCATATACTCATCTGATTTACGACGCTTCTGGAATAAGCAACTGTACAGTATTGCTGAAATTTCTCCTTAACAGATATCAGTATCTTGGTAAGAAGTAAAGATAAAGGTTTGTTGGAACATCTGCTGGATCCTGCTATGTACCTCTGCTTATATGGGGTTTTGTAAAGTTTAGGTATCCAATTTAGATATGGTAGCACAAAATCAGTATCGGTTGTGGGTGCATCAAAACAGCGTTATTTGGACACATGATTTTGAAGGATTCCATCCTTTGAAAGTGGGCTACATGTATATGTAGGATTACCTGAATTTGTATTATATCAAACGCGATATTTGATAAATACATGTCAATAATTTGTCAGTAAGTAGTTTACCTCTGTTTTTAAAACTATTATATATTGACCAAGCACGGGCATATCGGATCATTTGTGATATATAAACATCAAATGCAGGTGATTGGGGATATTACTACTTAAAAGTGGAATATTTACATACCGACTGCAATTCCCTTCATTGCAAGTATATAGAGCGATATATTGGATTTGTCAGTATTTGCAGTCACGTGACCCGAGTGTTAACCGCTTTACATTTTGGCGTAGGAATTCATGAATGAATCAATAAAGAATAGAATATCACATATTTATATCTTTAAAAGCCATACATTACCACAAAACAAAAAGAAAAATCGCAGAAAGAAATCGGAAACACAAGACTAAATCTATATCTGTAGCACACTGTACAGCCTACAGTACAGGCCCATATCGCGATATATCTAGGTCATGTTACGATGTTATGACCAGAACCACAGACCACAAAAATGAGAGTTTGCTTCGTAGTTAAAACAGAAAAAAGAGAGTTAGGCCTAGTGCAACCTACTCATGCATCTTTGATAAACAGGTCGATTTGTTTGCCTTCATCGGATATTCCCATCAGAAACAATTCGTCACTCGCATCGTGTGAAATCAGGCCCTGTGAAATACTTACGAAAGTTACGTACGAATCAGTCAGCATGGTTCCCAGCTGATTGGTAAAAAATGTCAAATAAAATGGCTACTTTCAGTCGTCATGAATGAATATTAGCTGTCTCCCTTCTCGTAAGTCACACTCAAACTTTCTATGGTATATCCCATTAATAACATATCAGAATTCAAACACAAATTCGTTGTAAATACATTATACAGCATAGCCATGGGCGCGGTCATTTGCATCTTCAATTCTCTACCTTCGGTACCAAGCAGACGAATATTTTAAAATAACCTCAAAACAAATCTGAAACTAATTCAAAATTTAC
Source organism: Atrina japonica (assembly GCA_030159075.1). Taxonomy (NCBI): domain Eukaryota; kingdom Metazoa; phylum Mollusca; class Bivalvia; order Pterioida; family Pinnidae; genus Atrina; species Atrina japonica. The sequence goes on along the minus strand of BROG01000588.1, from coordinate 100,050 downwards.
CATATCACTAGTTTCTTTCAAAATGATATGAAAATAAGAAAATAAACTTTAATTCCATTTATTTCCTATACGCGTTGAGTTGCCTCTATAGCTATACGCGTTGAGTTGCCTCTAAGATCTTCAATTACAAAGCAAGTCTGCAGGAACTCAATCTACCCAGCCTTTCCCAGAACCATCCTCCCTGTACCTGTTCTACATCTAAATTCATGTACGCTCCATGTGGCCATGTTGTGACAGGTGATCTCAACATTGTGCGCAACAGGAAACTGAGAGATCTTTTGTGCAAAATATAGGGAACCTGTCTCGTTTACATGGCGCCAAAACTTTGAAATTATTATGGACACACGTGAAGAGTACGCCATACGCTGGGCTAAGAAAGAAGATTTCGAACTTGATACTCTTTCAGAGTGGATTAAATCGATCAGAAATGAAGAATTCGACGACTTAAACATTCTGTCAACACAAAACACAATTCAATTTTTCGTGACCCTGATGTTGTCAGAGAACTTTCCCGTCTCCATGAAAATTTTATCATCGTTCCTGCTGACAAAGCATCTAACAACTTCACATTTGTCTGCAGTCGATACTACTTCAGCATCCTACAAGAGGAACTTGGACTCAACAAACTTCCTGGAAACCCTACATACTCTCTAACCGATTTCTCTACCTCTGAAATATTAGATAATCATAAATCCGTTCTCACTTCGTTTGGAATACCCACAAGTGACACGGAGCTTGAATTGCCATATATTTATTGGATTCCGAAGATGCACAAAAATCCATATAAACACCGATTCATTGAGGGGTCATCTAAGTGTTCCACCAAGCTTTATCTATTTTGCTCACCATACTTCTTACACATATTAAACAAGGTCTTCAGAAGTGCTGTACAACGGCCTACTCAAGAAGCGGAGTCAATCAGATGTGGATCCTAAAGAAATCAAAAGAATTGTTCGAACATTTAAAATCTCCAAACTTCAAAGATATTACAAGCGTCCAGTCTTTTGATTTTTCGACCCTTCACACAACAATTCCTCATCAAAAACGCAAAAACAGATTAACATCTATTATACAAAACTCTTTTGTATACAAAAATGGAAATCGCAGATAAAAATATTTAGTGTTAGGTCATGAAGAACCTTATTTTGTCTAGGAACACTATGATTCCAATAACAAGTACACTGAAGACGATATTACCAAGATGCTGGGGTTTCTAGTAGACACCATCTTCGTGGTTTTTGCGGGAAAAGTTTTCCAGTAGATTGTCGGCATTCCAATGGTTACCAATTGTGCACCTCTTTTGGCTGACATCCTTTTGTATTCAGATGAAGCGGAATTTATACAGTCTCTGCTCTCCAAAGGAAACAAACAGTCAGCATCTCGGTCAGTTTTACTTACAGGTATATCGAAAATGTTCTGTCCATAAATAATTTAGAATTTCAGAATTACCTCGACCAGATGTATCCTGTTGAGCTAGAGATCAATGAGACGACAGAGAGCAACACATTTGCTTCTTACCTAGATTTACTCCTGTCGATTGGAAAGGACGGTCAACTTCACACATCCCTTTATGACAAACGCGACGATTTCAATTTCAATATCACGAACTTCCCATTTCTAAGTAGCAATATTCCATCTTCTCCTGCCTATGGCGTTTTCATTTCATAACTTATACGTTATGCCATGACATGCTCTTCTTATGAATGTTTTATTCTGAGAGCAAAACGACTAGCCAATAAACTACTTACACAAGGTTACGTTGTTGAACGCTTGGAGTCGTCGTTTAAGAAGTTTTATGGTCGATATCGGGATCTCGTTAAACATTATGAAGTCCCCCTCTCAGAAATATTAGATAGTATTCTGGAGCACGGCCACAAACAGTGACTCCCTTTCACCAATCGTGCTTTTCACCGAACTTGACCTTATCACCAAACTTGACCTTTTCAACGAATTTGACTAGAAAGGTTTCCATAGAACGTTTGCGACGGGTGTGGCATGCCAGCAGAAGATGCTGACTGCTTCCGGACACCTGGTCTTATCCCGTTTTGATTCGCAATTGTTCTTCATGTTGAGACCATTTACACATCTAATTCATCGTGTGGACTTGAGTTTTGATTATCGATTGGTACTTCTGCAATTTTACTTAGCATTTCCGAACAAAGAAGGGGAACTACTTCTCGTCTCACACAGCTGTTTAGCTGTTACGTCATATGAAAAACTTCCACCGCAAAGCAAGTTACATAGAGTGAATTTCGTAACCAGCTGACTACAGATTCACAGAAAAAATGGTAATATATATAAATATAAGGATTGTTTTTCGTGCTGCACAGAATTTGTTTCCATAATCCATTGCATTTATACTCAATGCTTTCCAAAAAATGAAAAACAATCCTTAAAAATTTACGATGGGAAAGCCGAAATCGTAGCGTATGTCGTATAACCTGGTTGTTAATTTCCTCTTTGTGCCTTTAGTCCAAGTAGGAAGCGTGTGTGGTTGATTCTGTTGTGTCTTTAATTTAAAATCACTCTCTCGTTGCGACGTTGTCGCTCGGAAATATACATTTATATTAAGTTTTAGCTTAACTGATGAAGTCGTATTGCCAGAAACGTTTGTCTTGAACATCTGATTTGGCCTCTTGTAAAACTATAACTTTCGTATTGTTAATGATATAATACAGTCGTGTGTCAAAAGTCACCGTCAAAATGGCGACGTAATTGTTTATTTAAATTACGTTATGCGGTTGTAAAATCAACTAGAGTATATCATAAAATCTTACCTGTGGTCAGTATTTGGTCATTTCACCTTTATCCCTTATTACTTCCCGCATGCGCCTCGGCATCCAAAGTCCTTGGATGCAATAAACACTCAGTGATTGCCACTTGTTAGAAATCTCCGCCGTATTCGTGATAATTTCCGAGGATTTTTGCAACCTCCTTTTAAATTTCAAGCACATATTTTAGTAATGTTTATATCCGGATATTGTGTCATGTTATGGAATAAAAACGATTTCTAGCATTGTAATTTTCCATGTTTCTAGCTCGATGTATTTGGGCATTGTCATCTTGAAGAAGAAAGCCGTTTGTCTGGAAACCCCGAGCAATAACTGGCCATAAGTAAGCGTCCAGGATATTTATATACTTGTGCCTGTCTATGTTTCCTTCAACAGTTGTAATAGTCCCAACACTGTTATATGTTACACACCCCAATATCATGACACTAAGCTGAAGTTGAGATGAGGGCTTATGCAGTTCGGATATTCCGTCTCGTCCTTACGGCGCCATATACAATTCGTTGATTTGTGCCCAAAACAACCTGACTTTCATCACTGACCATTAACATTCCAGCACAGTTTTCCCCTACACCAACTGAGATGTTTCTTACTCTTTACCTCCCTTATACTTACTCTCTTTTTTACGACACGTCTATGGTCACTCTCTTACCCAGAGTTATCAGTCCTTGCACTCTCGATCAATATCTGTCAACCTGTCAATTTTTCAAGGTTCTAGAAAAATATATAAATATACTATATATTTTGCTCTTTATAAGGTATTTGCCTTTCTGCATCAGTTTTAGATAGAATAAATACTATTTGAGGCGAAAAAAATATACTTTTTAAAAATGGCTATAAATATAGGGACTTTATTTTTGTGAAACATATCCTTATTCTGAGTAATTTGGTTTTTATATTAATTCTGTTGTTGCATGACCACGTGTTTTTGGACAGCTTTTTAGACGTCCTTGCACTCTCGAGATTGATTGAGAGTGCAAACACCGACAACTTTGTGCAAGAGATTGGTCTATGGAAGCAATTACAATATAAAAAACGCTGCACAGTTCCTTTAAATCCTTGTGAACTGTGCTGACTGTAAGGAAAATCACTTTAAGGAGCCTTCCTATTTGTCCGTGCGTGCTAGTCGAACTAATGAACGTTCATCTCTGCCATCCAGGATTCGTGGTCGTCCATTTCTAGTTTTCTACACTGCCCATTTCTTTAAACGTACGATTACATCAGAAACTGTCCCTCGCCTTATGTTTGTGAATCAGCAATATACTGTAAAACATGTCCACTATTTCGTATTTGTATGATATTTTCTGTATCATTAGATAATTCTCTCCGACTCACAGCCATGTGCAAAACAAAACCCTAACCCTGCTAATAAGCACGAGCATACCACAGCTTAACATCAGGTGTATATACATATCGCGAATAAGGTAATTCTGTATATTTAAAGATAGATTTAAATTCGACACGCTTTAGGCATCAATTAATCGGTTTTTTCATTTTTTATTATCGATCAACCGCCATCTTCATTGTCGCAGGTTACAGAAGGATTCTGTATATAACAACGGTATCAGAGATCGGTCTAAATTTTTTATTTTCGTTGTTGTTGGATTTTTAGATTTATGACGTTAAAAATTCCAAAAACTTTTTAAAAAATTATAAGGCATCCGATTGATCATAATCCCGATCGGTGAAATATTATAAATATAATACCAAAGTTATAATACTCAAAACGATCGTTTCTGTCAATTAGACTTCATCAGTTGAGCTCCAATTTAAAAAGTATGTGTATTTTCTAATGAGAACGTGGTATCATACAAGGCCAAATAATAACTCTAAAAGTATAGCCGAAATCCGTCTACGAGTAACCACTGTAAAAAATAGCTTTAGAAAATTTTGGAATTTAAATGGTGTTATCAGTGCCAAATAGTACTTTAGTATAAGATAATCAGCTGGTACCGAAATACCAGGTACTAGGTTTATGTATACCCTCGGGGACTCAAACGGTCCACCAGCAGTGGCAACGACCTAGTGGTTATAAATATAATACAGAGTTATAATGCTCAAGACGATCGTTTCTGTCAATTAAACTTCATCGGTTGAGCTCCAATTTAAAAAGTATGTGTATTTTCTAATGGGAACGTGGTATTATACAAGGCCAAATAATAAAGTATAGCCGAAATCCGTCTAAGAGTAACCACTGTAAAAAAATGAAACTGAAAATAACATGAACAATAACACATTGATTTGGGCAATGCAAATATATTATTCGATTTATGATTAATAAATAGGGCTACAGCAGATGTGACGAACACTGATCAAAAGACCTGAGTATGCTGAGTAGAAGGACAAACCAGTCTGTTATTTGCTGTGGTAATTGGACCTGAGTGTATGACCTGAGTAGAAGGACAAGCCAGTCTGTTATTTGCTGTGCTAATGAGACCTGAGTATATTGAGTAGAAGGAAAAGCCAGTGTAATATTTGCTGTGCTAATGGGACCTGCGTATATGGCTTGAGTAGAGAGACAAGTCAGTCTGATATTTGCTGAGCTAATTAGACCTGAGTATATGCTTGAGTAATGACGAGTCAGTCTGATATTTGCTGCGCTAATGAGACCTGAGTATATGCTTGAGTAATGACAAGTCAGTCTGTTATTTGCTGTGCTAATGAAACCTGAGTATATGAGTAGAAGGACAAGCCAGTCTGATATTTGCTGTTCTAATGAGACCTGCGTATATGACTTGACTAGAGAGACAAGCCAGTCGGATATTTGCTGTGCTAATTAGACCTTAGTATATTAGTAGATGGACAAGCTAGTCCGATATTTGCTGTGCTAATGAGACCTGAGTATATGAGTAGAAGGACAAGCCCGTCTGATATTTGCTGTGCTTACGAGACCTGGGTATATGGCTTGAGTAATTGACAAGTCAGTCTGATATCTTTGTGCTAACGAGACCTGAGTATATTGAGTAGAAGGACAACGCAGACTGATATTTGATGTGCTAATGAGACCTGTATAAATCGCTTGAGTAGCGGGACAAGCCAGTATGGTATTTGCTGTGCTAATAATATCCGTATGAAGCCTATAGATGCCAGGTTAGAAATCTATTTTATCTGGCATAGACCAGATATTTACCCTTTTTATTCGGCGGTTGCAACGTAATAATCAGACGGCCGCCACTAAAACGTTTAGTCTCAACTTCTCGTTGTAGTGATTCGTTCAATGATCGGCTCAAAATGAAATAAATATAGGCTAACTGAATGGATCTCGTCACTCATTGTTGGTGTGATATGTATAAGTTAAAATGAAGAAGTACTAATTAATAATCGAAGATCAAGTCCATTAGAACACGACGAATTAGATGTGCAATGGTCTCAACATGAAGAACAATTGTGATTCCCAAACGGGATAGGACCAGGTGTCCAGAAGGAGTCAGCGTCCTCTGCTGGCATGCCGCACCCGTCGCAAATGTTCCATGGAAACTTCTCTAGTACGATGAACGGACAAAAACGAAACAACAAAAAATTCGGTGAAAAGATCAAGTTTGGTGACGCAGTTGATGCAATTTTTCTACTGTTTCAAAAACCCCAATGCATTGCAAAAGGATTTTATAATGTGAAAATCTATACAAATATTTCAACGTAACCAAAATCGTAGGTCAAAATTCTGGATATATGACACACCTAAATCACCTTATTGATTTTACCATAGTCTCATTTAATTCTAAATTTTCTAAATCGAGTTTTCTCACATTCACTGAAGCAATGCTATGAATTTCTAAAGTTAATGTGAGAACACGCTAGTATAATTGACAAATCCAGTATTGACTCACTTAGGTGATTTTACCATGCCCTGAATAGGTCATGATAATTACTATCTTGTGAGCAATTTCTTGCTCGGGTTTGATACCGGAAGGTCAGTGTTATTGCAATGTATGTATTCTCAACAGACAAGCAATATTACTTAAGAAAACTGTTAAGCATACAGGGTTCCATGATATATACTGTGTTATGGAAATAAAAACAGAATAGTTTATCGTATTTTTTCCGTTTATTGCATTTTTGCATTTAACAAAGCAATTTCGTTCACCGTCACAGTTGTTTGTCTAGCAAACATTATGATGAATATCTCGCATAAACAAACTTCAGGCTACTCAAGCTATGATTTACGATAATAAACAAGTAAGGCTACAAATGTCACGAACTTGGGGAGTAATAACTATATATATATATATATATATATATATATATATATATATATATATATATATATATATATATATATATATATATATATATATATATAACCATTATCAGATGAATGAACGGACAAGATTAAGCAGCCATCTAGCACACTAAAGCTCAGTCCCGTTTTAGCGTATAAAATGTAACTATTAAATTCTAGGTGCCAATCCAAACTATATACTTAAATTTAATTTTTATAGAAACCAGGTGCCAATCAACCTATGTATTTAATTTTATGGTTCCAATCAACCTATGTATTTCATTTCAAGGTTCCAATCAACCTATGTATTTCATTTCAACTTTATGGTTCTAATCAACCATTTTGTAGGGGGACACTCAAGCTCAGCCTTGTTTAGCGTAACCATAAATTCTAGGTGTCAATCAACCATTAAAACTCAATATCGAGAGGGGCAAAATAGCCAATGATATAATACAAAAAGTTTGAAAATGTTATAAAAAAATTTACGTATATAATAAATGAGTATTATCAATCATTATATAAAACCATTATTGGATTTACCGATCCCTTCTAACCTATCATTACAAAAACCTCTAAAGCCCGAAAGAATATGGGGAAAAGCCGCTTTTAATAAATTCGTTGATAAAAATTTAATGGATTTAACCGTTTCGAAAAGAAACGAACCTAAAGCTCAAACATCTATAAGCGATTCCGTAAAAAGAGAATTGGTTGAAAAAAAGGGTCAACTATACCGTTTCGACAAAATTTCTTCGAGCCATAATTTAAAGTTCACGACCAGCTTTGACGAATATAGGGTAGTCATATTGAGACCACAATCTATAGATATGGATAATTTATTTCTTGATTTAGTAAAGGTAGTTATAAACGATAGAAATTTACAAAACGGCGATAAATTTCGAATTATTATCAATCACCCGATTTTTCACAAACCATTCAGTACAAAATATATGACCGTCTCTAAAGATTTAGCTAAAGATATATTCGAAAAATTGACGGATTTTATAGACTACAAAGCAGTAGCTATAGAAGAAGTAGAAATATCCATTCAGGCTACAAAAATGCAAGGAGGCACAGGTAGACCTAAAGAACCGATGACAAAGACAAATTCGTCATCTAGATTAAAAATAACGATGATATATGTTTGGCTCGAGCAATCGTGACAGCGCATGCTAACAAACATAAAGATAAATGGACGAAAAGTCAGCTCAAAAACGGTTTCAATGCGAGCCGAACATTACAAAGAGATGAAGCTTTAAAACTTCACGAAGAAGCTCATAACCATGTTCATACGAAGCAGACTTCAGTCAGAAACTGCTGAGTCAAAAGAAGAAAAAGTTAGCGGTGTCCTTTAATTTGACATTTAGATATATCGACGACGTTTTGTCAATTAATAATGACAATTTTCATACATATGTCAATGCGATATATCCCAGCGAACTAGAAATTAAATATACAACAGAATCAAGCACATACGCTCCATACTTAGACATTTTACTTAATATAAACACAGACGGGAAATCAGCAACTAAGCTATACGATAAACGCGACGATTTCGGCTTTCCCATCGTAAATCTTCCACATTTAAGTAGTAATATCCCTCAGTCACCCGCATATGGAGTTTATATTTCACAAATGATCCGATATGCCAGGGCGTGCACAACATATGAAGATTTCATATACAGAGGTAAACTACTCACTGACAAATTATTGACACAGGGATATCGAAAACCGCGTTTAATGTCAACGTTCCGCAAATTTTGTGGTCGGTATAATAGTCTTGTTTGCAACTACTCTGTTTCACTAAGTGAAATGTTCAGTTGCCTTTTCGTTGGCGGTTGTTGAGACGTCTGTACCAATTGTGACGAGGATACACTCCTCACGTGTTTCATTGGACTTGACTGTGGACTCACGGCGGGTGTGACCGGTCGACAGGGGATGCTTACTCCTCCATGGCACCTGATCCCACCTCTTGGTTTCCAGAGGTCCGTGTTTGTCCATTTTTACCGGATTTGTATCTATGTCCTGGACATTCTATTGATTTATACTTTGGTATCTGAAATTTTTATATCCAGGATCACGGCTCTACTTTAGAAGATGTGAAAACGTTTGCCAATCACTTGGGCGTTCAGATTAACGTCTTGGATGGTGATATATTTAACGAAATTATTTATACGAGCGAAGGAAATGATGATGATGCGATATATCTTTATAAAAATAAAAATCACTTCGATGTGATTACGAGTATGACGGGTTTTCTAGGCAAGAGCCATTATTGTCATACTTGTAAAAAATCATACAGAACTCGAGATTGTCATAAATGCCCTAAAAATTGTTTATCGTGCTTCGGCTATAATTGCCCGAGGGGGAAGAAAAAATCATATGCGATGATTGTAATAGACCGTTTTTCGGTGAAGAATGTTTTAACGAACATAAACGTAATAGGGGAACGAAAAACGGCGAACCAGATATGGTTTGTTTAATAGTTCAGAAATGTTTAAAGTGTGAACGAGTGGCCAAAGACTTGAAAAACCATAAATGCGGTTATTCCGAATGTCCGAATTGTAAAAAATATCTCGATATGACGGAACACGAGTGTTTTATGCTTAAGAACAATGTAAAGGCGGAAATTGTATGTCGTCGTATATTGAGGAGAAAAAATGTTACAGTTGTAAAACGCGAACGACGAAATATTATTTTTACGACATAGAAGCGACTCAAGACACCGGTGTTCATATACCGAATTTAATCATTTGTCAAGATTTTCATGGCAAACAACGCGAATTTTCTAATATAGACGATTTTTGCGAGTTTGTTTTATCTGAAAAAGGTACATTTATAGCTCACAATGCTAAAGCATATGACACGCAGTTTTTGTTAAAATATTTCGTAAAACATAACATTAAACCTTATTGTATTTACAACGGCACGAAAATTATGTACACGGAAATAGACAAAAAATTAAGGTTTATAGATTCCATAAATTTTGTTCAATCTCCTCTGGCTGATTTTCCGAGAACTTTTGGATTAGACGAATTAAAGAAGGGTTATTTTCCGCATTTTTTCAATAAACCGTGTAACCAAAATTACGTAGGGCCGATACCTAGCAAAAAACATTATGGACCCGATTATATGAGTGCTAAAAATAGAAAAGATTTTTTAGAATGGTATAATGCGCGAAAAAATGACGTATTTGATTTCAATAAAGAATTAATAGAATATTGCACGTCGGATGTCGATATATTACGGCGGTCTATGTTAAAATTCAGAGAAGATTTTATCAAATTGGAAAATATAGATCCGCTACAGTATGTAACGATAGCTTCTGTATGTATGACTATTTATAGAAGTAATTACATGCCGGCTGATACAATAGCCGTATATAAAGATATGACCAACCACGAAACATACAGTAAGCTTTCTATTTCCTGGCTCGAATATTTGGCCGAGAAAGATAAAGTTAACATTAAGCATGCTTTGAACGGTGGTGAATTTAATATACCCGATATCGGTAAAGTCGACGGATATTGCGAAGAAACGAATACGGTTTACGAATTTCAAGGCTGTTTCTGGCACGGATGTAAAAAGTGCTTCACCCGAGATACTATTAATGCCAAGAATCAAATAGATATGGAAACGCTTAGAAAACGAACCGAAAATAAAAACAATAAAATAAAAAAAGCTGGTTACAATTTAATAGAGGTTTGGGAATGTCAGGTCGATAAAAAAGTTATGAAAAATAACGAGTTTGTATCTCCGTTAAATCCCCGAGATGCTTTTTTCGGCGGCAGAACAAATGTAACTAAGCTCATTTACGTTTTCAAAGGAAAAGAAAAAGGACGATACGTAGATTATGTTAGTTTGTATCCTACGGTTCAGTTTTATAAAAAATATCCGATTGGTCACCCTACTAGAATATATAACCCCGAAAAGATCGATCGAAATTGGTTGGGGTTTATCAAGTGTAAAGCCATTCCGCCTAGAAAGTTATACCATCCCGTTTTACCCATAAAAATTAAATGCGGAAACGCCGAAAAACTCTTGTTTCCGTTGTGTCAAAAGTGCGCCGAACTAAAAATTAAGGAATGCCACCACAAGGATGAGGAAAGATATTCTATAGGAACGTGGTGTACCCCCGAATTATTTAAGGCAATGGATAAAGGTTATAAGATAGATAAAATTTGCGAAGTTTGGGATTTTAAATTCAACAGCGAAGACACAGATCTTTTCAAAGAATATGTTAAAAAATTTATGAAAATCAAGATGGAAAGCTCTAAATTAAAGGTTGGACCGGATATTCCGTACGAATCGGAAGAACATTATAAAAAATCGTTAAAGAAAGATTATGTATAGAATTAGATAAAATAGAATATAATCTAGGCATGCGCGCGATATCTAAATTATGTCTCAATTCTCTTTGGGGTAAATTTGGTCAAAGAGTTAATATGAAACAAACTAAATACGTAAACGAACCGAAAGAATTTTACGAAATATTATTGGATGACAAAATAGATAATCTTAATATTCAGTTTATAAACGACGAAATGGTCCAGATGTCTTAGGATTTAAAAGATCAATTCGTCGATAACTATAACAATATTAATATTTCCATAGCTTGTTATACGACGGTCCTTGCAAGACTCATGTTATACTCTGTTTTAGATAAACTTGATGATAGAGTTTTAGGATTTGACACCGATAGTGTATGGTATATAGATCGTAATGATGGTGTAACGATAGAAACGGGTGATAATTTAGGTGAGTTAGCCGATGAATTAGAGGGAGATTATATAAAAAAAATGGGTTGCAACGGGGCCCAAGTCTTATAGTTACACAACCGCCCAAAAGAAAACGGTTTGTAAAGTTAAAGGATTTTTCATTAATTACGAAAATTCTCTTTACATCAATTAAGACACGATGGAAGATATCGTAAACGATACGCGTAAACGGATTAAATGCGATAACGAGAGATTCTAAAACTAAACGAGTAGTTAATAAATATCAAGAGAAAGATTTCACATTATGTTACGATAAACGAGTGAACGAACAATTACGAAACACTTCCTTATGGGTATTAAAATTTATTATCTTCATCGATAATAAATTTTTATTCAACGACTAATAATTCTTCTCTGACGAAATTTCTTTGCGGTGCTGGCTCTTTCAAATAATACACATCGATACCTTGGATCTATTTCGTGTTTATCAACGCTCCAAATAGGATCGGTGGCTCTTTTTTTACCTCCCTCTAATTCACCGGGTTGATACAAATATCTTACTTTAGAAAAGGGACTGATTGACGGTTGAAATTTATCGACGGGTTCTATTTTTTGGGGTGGTTTAGTCTCTTTGTTAATCGTTTTTACGACTTCTGGTAATCGTTTTACCCATTCCCTATTTCTACCGTCTTTTCGCATTTCTCGATCGTATTGATAACTGAAAAGATTTTCGCCCAAAGTTTTATTAAATCTTTCGACAATAGCTTGATCGCGATGAATATCTACTCTTCCTCTTTTTATTCTCACGTCATGTTTAGACATTAATTGAGATACGGCGCCCATGAATTCACGACCCGGATTCACTTGCAATAATTTTGGGAATTTTAAATGTCTTTCATAAATTTTTTTGAAAGCATCAGCCACTTCTTTACTGTTTTTAGTCGTTAGAGGCTCCGCTTCTTTGTATCTACTTCCCACATCCACCACTGTTAACGCGTATTTATACGTTTTTTTACCCACTCTATCGTGTGGTAAAAATAATAAATCGGCTTGGTGAGTTTCGTTTTCTTCTACGTTTTCAAATTTAGGTCGTACAATTTTCTTGGGCGCTGGTAATTAGATTTGCCAAATATCTTGTTAATTGAGAAAATTAAACGCTTCCATTTCGATTACATTGGCTGCTTTGGCTAATTTTTCGATCGCTATTTTTCCTTTCCAATATCGGGTGTAATATATCTTTTTCATTTTATCTTCCATTTTTTATTAACGTAATTTATATTTTAAATTATATTTTTCGCGGCATAAAAGACTATGGCCGAACCTATCAAAACAAAAGCGATTTCTTTATCTTTTTGTTCTTCGGAGGGATCGTAAAAATCGCGCAATCTTGGTTCGGGTGGCATTTCTTCTTTACCAGTCATGTCGGAATAGAGTCGCATCGCTTCGTCTACTTCTTTGAATGTGTACAAAGCGTGACCTTCTTTTCTCAATCTTTCGTTTAGAAAATCTAATCTCTTTGATCTTTTGTGATTCCATTCGTCTCTAGCTTTAGTAAGTTTTTCCATAGCCTCGTCGTGTCTTTTTTGCTCGTCGTGATTCGAAAATAAAAACTGCGATCCGCTAAAGGCCAAGGCATTTATGACGGCACCACCTAACATCATTGCTACCGTTGCCATTTTTAATTAGATGGTTTTTTTATTTCATTATATCTGCTGGAATGATTCCCTTTTTGACTAACATGTCTTTTGTGTAATTACCAAGAGCAAAATCAACTATAATCATTCCGAGATCTTTTGGATCGAAATCCAGTTTTGGTACTTGCATTTTTAAAAATTTCTTAGATAATTGTGCGTATCCAATGGCAATACCCGTATTGACTGCCGCGTGTACGCCGTATTCACTAAATCTTTTTCACTCATATTTTTAATAATAGAAAAAATAAATTTTAATGCATTTCATGAATGTTGGGTTTTGATTCTTGTATTACTTTTGGTTCTTGTATTACTTTTGGTTCAGGTTTTATTTTTGGATATATTAAAAATCCAGCAGCTATAATTCCACCGACTAGCCATTTCCAACTATTAGTATTGCTATCGTTGCTATTAGCATTGCTATCGTTGTTATTAGCATTGCTATTAGCATTGCTATCGTTGCTATTAGCATTGCTATCGTTGCTATTAGCATTGTTATATTTTTGCCATTTAATTTTAGCACCCTTCCTTCCCGCTTCCACTCGTTTCTGATTCTTTGGTTTCGTTATCGTCAATTCTTGCTGATTCATCGTGTTTTTCTATAGTGTCAGATTTTTTAAATCCGGTGATGTGACGGCTAGAAATAGTGGCTATACTAAGTGGCGCCAAAAGTGATCCGTATTTGTAATATAAATTACAACACATTTCGCCAATGGCATTGTCTGAGAAAGGGTCTTCGTTTAATTCTTCGATCATTTTCGGTTCGTCTTTAATATCGAAAAAATGTTTAAGTCCCTGTGAATAAAAATAGATTAGGGAATTTGCTATCGATTTGGTCATACGCATGCTGAGTCGAGCGTTTAATAAACGATTTAATTTTTCAATGTCTTTATCATTCATCTTTTCTAAATCGGAAGGAGACACGTCTTTTCCTAAAAAAAATGATTCGAACGCCCTGAACTGACTATGGCCGATAATCTGTCTTTGATAGATATATCATCAGTAGATTGTACGTTATTTAATTCGTCTGTATCCATATTTTTATGTAAAGAAATTTATTTTATTAATAGCTTTTCTTAATAATTTTTCAGTTCTGCGATATTTTTCCAATCGTAAAATATATAATGCCACAAATAATATCAATAAAGCCCATAAAACGATAAATGACAACAACACGAATAATAGTATTTCGGTAAGACGTTTCATAATTTTTAATGATTAAAATATATTTTAGCCTAAAAAATTAACAATGATTTTAAAAAATCTTGTTATAAGTAAAATGTATATTTTATTAGACAAAATGTTTAATGAATGCGATATAAAACAAGTTTTAATGAAAGATAAAATATCGTGTCAACTATTTAGCGACCAAGTTTTAATTTCTTGGCCCGGAGACTAAATGACGTGTCAAATGCCGCGCATGCGCCGAAACTATCCGTGCAAACGTTCGGTCATTTCGAATTCGCTGTTTTGCAGCGTTCATCATAATTACGTGAAAGAGCGCGGTGGATTGGCTTCTCTGAAATATTGTACATCTTGTGGAAAATGGATGACAAATAGCACTAAATATGAAACGTGTTATTCGTGCGGAGGAAAAGAACGCGAAGCTGAATGGTATAAAACGCATAAAAAATCTGATAGAAAACGCGGACGACCTAGAAAAAAACGATTAGTCTAGGTGTTTAAAAAATAAAATTAATTATGAAATTTTTTTTTATATATTAATAATGTGTAATAAACTCAGTAAAAATTTTCAATCTATTAAAGAAGATAATGAGGAAGAAATTCAATCTATTGAAACAGATGATGAAGAAGAACATCAATCATACGGTCACTAACATAGCTTTCATCAATTTGATAAATGTCTTGTTTATAGTGTATATAGCCATGGAAACTTTATGTTCTTGTTTTTCATATTGTTATTCTCACTTGAGACTTTCACAACCCTTTCATCTTCTTTTCTTTTTTGTGCGGAATCTAATACCAATTTGCGGCTCAATCGACCAACAAAAGTCGGTCAATTTATTATTGACTGAAGTCACATTCCATGAGGTAACCGATAGTCTTATTGCAGGTATTTTCCATTCAAAATACCATAAGTTTAATGTTTTGTGATATTGTAACTTGGAGATGTGCTATCGGTTACTTTTATGGAAAGATTCATGGTTCAATAACGGGCAAAGCTAAATATGTATACTCGTGTAAAAATGAAAAATCTACTGTTTTTGATATATTTTCCTTGACATTAATGACTTATATCTGTTTACAGTACCTCCTGATATTGCAGTCATTGAACGCTAATAGTAATACTTTAATTATTTTGATGCTAATGTTACTGATATGTGGTGACATTAATCCAAATCCAGGTCCAGTATCCACTAACTCTTCCTTTAGTTCAAATAGCTCCTGTGTTACACAAAATTGTCTCAGTATTATGCATTTAAATATAAGAAGTGTAAGAAATAAAAATTATCTTTTCTAGAATCTTTCACTGATGAAGTAGATATTCTTTGTCTAACCCGAAACACATCTTGATCCATCTATACCCGACATTCATATAAAATTGGAAAATTTCGAAAACATCTTTAGGAAAGATCGTAATATGTTTGGTGGTGGTTTGTTGGTATATTCAACAAATAAAATTAATATTTCACGTATTACCCAACTAGAGTTCGACGAAGATGAAATAATGTGGTTTCAGATTCAAATAAACAATGTAAAATGTATTTTATGCCTAATATATAGACCTCAGTGGCATATAAATTCAACTGGTATTTGGGACCAGATTTAGACATTCACTTGAAAAGGCTTTAGACTTGACCAATAACATTTTAATTATACAGGCGATGTCAACATAGATATGTTAGCAACAAACAGAAATGATTTTACTGATATTTTGTTAGATTTTAACCTGAAAAATGTTATTACTTCACCTACAAGAGTGACTGAGACTTCTCAAAAATTGTTGGACCCATTTATTATAAGTGATTGTATAGATATTGTATTAAGTGAAGTCATTCCGGGTTCAAACTGATGTTAGTGATCACGGAGCAGTCCATGTTCTTTTAAAGTATTTTTAATTGTTTAAAGAAAAATTATAAAACGTAATGTTTGGATTTACAAGGAAGCAAATATTGATTCATTGCGTAATGACTTTAGAAATATAAACTGGGAACACTATTTAAATCTTTTCGATAACTTTAATCTCAAGTGTGTAAAGTTTCAACAAAAGATCTATGAAATTTTTGAGAAACACATTCCTTCCAAACAAATAACAGTAAAATCTAGAGACAAACCCTGGATAAATAAAGAACTTAAAAAATAAATAAAAAAAACGAAACCGATATAGGAAAAAATACTTGAAAAATAAAAATTCCAATTCATTTGAAAAATATAAGCAAATTAGAAATAAGATAAATAACATGAAAATATATGCCATACAACAGTTTTATGAAAACATTGATAATTACATTGACAAAAATACAGCAAATCCCCGAACGTACTGGAAGATAATGAAAATGTTGATAAAAGAAAAGTTATCTACTTCAATACCACCCTTAATAAACACTGAAGATGGTACTATCACTGATGATGAATCTGTCAAAAGTGAACTATTAAACGATTATTTTATATCCATTTCCGATGTTGATGATTCTAACAAAACAGTTCCCTATTTTGAAAATAAAACTAACGAATCGTTAAGTGAAATAAACTTCAATTTACAAGATATAATTGATGTTATTAAAATTTTTAAAGAAAACAAAGCCATAGGCCCAGACGAAATCAGTCATAGAATGCTAAAATTAATAGCAAACGAAATTGCTTTACCACTTTCAATTTTGTTTAACGAATCATTGCATTTAGGTATTTTCCCTGATATTTGGAAACTTGCACACGTAATACCACTATTTAAAAAGGGGGATTGCTCTTCCGTTTCGAACTATCGTCCAATATCTTTACTAAGCTGTGTGGGAAAAATATTTGAGAGAGTTGTTTATAAATATATATACAATTACCTTTCATCAAATAATTTGATATACAAACTACAATCAGGTTTTTTACCAAAATTTTCCACAACCCACCAACTCATCGATATATACCACAGAATTCTTTTAGCGTTAGAAAAGAAATCATACACGGCCCTTGTTTTTTGTGATTTTCCAAAAGCTTTTGACCGTGTTTGGCACAAGGGACTTTTAACTAAACTTAGAGGCTATGGAATCAACGGCAAACTCTTTCGTCGTGGATAGAAAATTATTTGATAAATAGAAAACAGTGTGTTAAATTATCAAACAGTATATCAAGAGAACGTTTGATCAAATCGGGAGTCCCCCAGGATTCTATACTTGGTCCTCTTTTGTTTCTAGTATACATAAATGATATTGCGTCATCTGTAAATTCTGTATGTAACCTTTATGCTGACGATACATCTTTGATATTTTCATCTCCAAACATTAGGGACATCGAACTTGCAGTAAATCATGATCTAGAGAATATATTTCAATGGTCGAGCAAATGGTTAATGTCTTTCAACCCAGAAAAAGCCGATATAATGTTAGTCACTAATAGACAAATACCATTTATACCTAACTTTGTTTTCAATAATGTATTGATACCTATTGTCGATAGTCACAAACATTTAGGTTTAAATATTTAACAAACGATGCTAAATGGACTTAACATATAAATTACGTATTAAAAAATGTTTCTAAATACATTTCTACATTGAGGAAATTGAAATTTTTGTTATCAAGAAAAAATTTGGAAAAAATCTATTTGATTTACATAAGACCTTTACTGGAATATGCATGTGAAGTTTGGGAAACATTCAACTAGAAGCAGCTCGAATAATTACTGGTTTGCCAATTTTTACTAAAACAGAATTTTTATATAGGGAGTTAGGATGGAGCATGCTAAAAGAAAGAAGGAAATTCCGAAAACTTAGTTTATTTTTCGATATTCACAAACCATAGGGCACCATCTTATTTAAATGATCTTTTACCAATCAATGTCGACCCCAATTATAATCTTAGAAACTATAACGATTATCGACTGCCTTTATTTCGCCTTCAACTAACAAATCAGTCATTTATACCACATACAACAAACCTTTGGAACAATTTACCGCAATCAACAAAAAACATTGAAATGAAAAACAATTTTAAGAAATCACTGCGGAACAGTATTTTTTCTTCTTCAACTATACAAACTAAATACTATTTAAGTTATGGGCCCCGAAAAGCAAACATTTTACATTGTAAACTCCGAAACCGCGCAAGTCCCCTAAATTACGATCTATTCTGTGCCCATTTGATTGATGATCCATCTTGTGATTGTGGCTTCGCGTCTGAAGACATAAACCATTTTTTTTCTTTCATTGCCCTAAATATTATGATAAGCGTATTACATTGCTAACCGAATTGTATTGGTACAGTAATATATCTATTGAAACAATAAAATATGGTGACCCCAGCCTTAATGAACATTTAAATAAAAAACTTTGTACATGCGTTCAGAAATATATTAATTCCACTAAACGATTTTCTTGAGGATTCAATGGCCTATTTGTATACCTTTTTAAAAAAAAAAAAAAGTTATCTGTAATTTTTTGTTTTTGCATTTCATTTGATGGTCTTATGAGTCAATCAAACTGTAAATCGTCTTTTTTTTTTTAATTGATAAGTAATATCGGGCCTGTAATGATTGCGAGTTTTTTCAGGATTGGATTTCAAGAATGCATAGGATTGTTAACAGAAGAACGATTTTCCGGTTTGTGTACTTTCAAGACTTTTTGATAAGAAGAACGTTTTTCGAATGCAGTCTAGTGTATACAGGCCTGATATGTTAGTTTGATGTTACTTTAATAAGTTAGCTTTATATAAAAAATAGTTCTCGAATTCCGCATATTCGTTCTTTCTTTTGTAATTAATTTCTGTTCTTTTCTTGTTTAATTTTGAAACAAATATAAATCCTGTTGTTTTAAATCATCGTTACGTGACATGTTAAAATGTATTATGTTGTATGTAACGGAAAGGACTTTAATAAGTTGTTATAACTTGTGTCCAATCCATTTGTTTAGAAACAATAAAATATGTTTAAATCTAAAAGAAGAATTTATAGAGCTTGATGTCGATGAAATAATTTTAAGGTTTGAAGAAGGTCACAAAGAAACACTTCTAGAGAAGAAAGAAGGTCTTGAAGAAGCAGATATAAGACAAATTTTTTATGAAGAACATCTTGAAAAAAAAGAAAAGGATGAGAAATTAATTTTAGAGATCAAAGAAAATAATGAGAAAGAAATTCTAGAGATTGAAGACGAGGATTTAATTCTAAAGATTAAAACAATTAATGAGGACAAAATTTTAGAACTTAATGAACTTAAGGAGAGAGAAAATCTATGGATCGAAGAAATTAATGAGAAAGAAATTCTAAAGAATAAAGAACTTGACGAGGATTTTAATTTAGAGGTTGAAAAAAATCATGAGGATTTAATTCTGAATTTTAAAAAATGTGATGAAAAACAAGATGTAATAAAGTTTTTCAATGAAAAACAAACTTTATTGTGGGAAGAATTCAAGCGTAAAAGTGATAGATGGATAGATCACTTCGAAAATATAAAGGAAGAAGAACATTTTGTTGATCTATTTGACGAGAGGTGTGCCTATTTCGAGAAGATGAGAGAGTTAACGATAAAATAT
Source organism: Atrina japonica (assembly GCA_030159075.1). Taxonomy (NCBI): domain Eukaryota; kingdom Metazoa; phylum Mollusca; class Bivalvia; order Pterioida; family Pinnidae; genus Atrina; species Atrina japonica. Next base: position 79,938 of record BROG01000588.1, on the reverse strand, counting down.
AAAAAAAAATTAAATTTTATATACAGGTGTATATAAAAAATGAAAAATTATTGGTAAAAAAATTTATTATTTAAAAATGTGTAATAATTTCAGTAAAGATGTTCAGTCTATTAAAGAAGATAATGAGGAAGAAAGTCAAGCTATTGAAATTTTAAATGGAATAATTTTAGAGTTGAAAGAAATTAGCGAGAAAAGAAATTTAGATTTGAAAGAAATGTACGATAAAATGATTTTAAAGATTAAAGAAGATCATGAGAAACAACTTCTAAACATTAAAGAAGATCATGAGAAACAAATTCTAAAGATTAAAGAAGATCATGAGAAACAAATTCTAACGGCTGAAAGAGATTTCGAAGATGATATACGTTTGAATAAAAAAATATTAGAGAAACAAATCTTTAAAATTAATGAATATGCGGAGGAAAAAATTCTAAATACATTCAGATGTCATCGCGTTTAAACTATATTTTTTTTTAGCTATCATGATTTTTAAACATTAAAATGTTTAAAAATCTAATGAACAATAGAATTTTACTTTGAAATGAGTTTTTCTTTCCCTAATAGTTCTTCCAGTTGTTTCCGTAAATCGTCTTTTTTTGGAGGCACCTCCTTTTTTTCGGTTTTATAAATTTTATTTTTCATGTCGCGATATTTAGTCAATTCGTGCGAAACTTGAGCAAATTCTTCGTCCGATATTTTCCGTCTTGAAGCGCTCGACTGACTAAATCCGTTATAGAATTGAGTTTCTTCTCCGCAAGTCCCACAATTTTCATGTGTTTTTCGGATTTTCTCAATAATAATCGTCTTATACCTTTCATCGCTAAACCCACTGATCCCACTACCACGGCAACGATTTGAATGGGCATGGCTATCGGAATCAAAAAACCGAGTCCGCTGATGACGATACCTCCCGTTATTAGAGCGGCATCTACACCTTCCGAGGCATTGACCAATCTTTTGTATTTTTTGTGCACGCTTTTTCTCGTTTCTATTTCGCGGCGAAAAGTCTGCTCGATCTCGTTGATTCTCTGTAGATGATATTGTTGCGGATCATTTTCTAACGTTGGATACAATTTGTTTTCACTCATGTTTTATTAAAGCGGAAATATTTTTTAAACATCTAATACGACGACGCCGTTGATCGATCCCGATTTAGAACCTTTATTCACGCTAAAATTTAGAACGTCGCCTTTTTTTACGCGTAGCGGTGGATTTACCAATAATATATCGCCATTTTTCGTTTCGTAAGTCGTTTTTTCGACATCGTTCAAGATTAAAGTCACATTTAATTCACCCAAAAGCCCAATTCTTATGATATATATCCGTCGAATAATATTTTAATGCCCAATGATTTAAGTCTTCCGTTTTTGACTTCGAATTGAAACGTATTCATGATACGTCGATTTTTTGTTAGTTTTTCTACATATTCTTTAAGGTGTCCCAAAAGTTCTTCCGCCAGATATTCTCTTTCTAAATCTTCGTAATAAAATCCAGACATAGACATCTTTTTTATTATTTAAAATTTCTTAAATTCTAAAAGTATATGAATTGGATAACCGTGATTATCGATTAATTCTCCGACTTCGTTCTTAACTTCTAAATTTAATTCTGTAACGATATCGCGTCTTAGTTTTAAAAACTGGGGTTGTTCGAAATGTTCGTAATATAATTCGGAAAATTTTACATTAGGACACGGATTTTTTTTATGATGTTACTGGGTTGTCCGTCGTAAAAATGACCTACTACCTCTTTCAAATGAAAACTAACGAGTTTTAAAGGCATTAAGTCTATGTTCTTATCCGATACGATAGTACCACCCACCATTTGTTCTCTGGTCAATCCCAGAATTTTATTTAATTCTGGCGGTGTTTGTAATAAGTTTACGGGATCATTCTCGATTCTTATTCTCAATGTATTTTTATCCAACACTATTTTTTTAACATATTTAGTTAAAAATCGTTGTATATTTTTAAAAGTATACGAACCGGCATGCATGGTATGGAGTTTTGGTCTTTCTCTACCTCTAGCGTGCTGTATAGAAATATCTTTTTTTATATTGTATAATTCATTCCAAAAATGAATAGATTTTACTCCGACGTGCCAATCGTCGTTCGTATTATCGATGTATTGAGACAATTTCACGGGTTTACCTATTTCCGTTATGACGTGAAACATGTTTTTATAACAAATAATATTATTTCTTATAAAAAATGAATGTTTACGAATCGAAAAGGATTTAAACTTATCGTCTTTTGACATCTGCGTCTCTTCCAATAAAAAATGTCACGCCTCATTCGAGGATATTTTTACAAAGTATAATAATCCGAATATATTCGAAGACGGAACTCCGAAATATTACACCATGTTACGCCGTTGGTATGAACATCCGATAAAAGGTTTTTGGCAAAATCAACTCAATTTCGCGGTGTGGTGTGCCACTACCAGTTGTGGCGTGTCAATAGATACGGGCAAAGACGAATTATCGAAATCGTATTTTAAATTTTACGTCTACTATCAAATCAGAACAATTTTGAAAGAAATGTCCGTACCCTTACCCAGCGATTCTAATTTTAATCATTATACGAACAACGTCAATATTTCTGCGTACGAAAGAATTTGTCGCGAATTTAACGTGTCGATCGATATGGATTGGAAAATCAAAGGCACTATTTTTGGACAATATGACACAAAATGGTCGACATTTATAGTCGATGATACATTAGATAAATACACACTTCCTGGCATCGCTAGAATCGACGCTTCCATTCGAGTTTTTGTATGGACAATTTTGGGATCTCAGGGTCAAACTAGATCATCTATAGTAGGTAGTGGTGCCACTTCGTTGGATGCGCAAAAACAATTTCTAACCAATGTCGAGGATGCGATTAATAGACCCCTCGATTTACCCGCCGACATTTCTCGTTACGAAGATTGCTTAAGATTTGCCAATAGTAAAGTCGATTTCGTGATATATCCAGGATTTTACATGATGCCAAGTAATATGGAATTAAAGATCGATCCAAATGTCGTCGATTACAATAACGAAATTTTAATCGCACCCAAAAAAGCAAAACCCGGTTTGAATGTCGAGTTGAATTCGAAAACATTTAATAAACCACAAAAACAAGTTATACCTAAACAAGTTTCTAAACTACAAAAACAGGTTTATCAAAAACCACAAAATGATCACGAAAATCAAAAAACTGCAATTTTTGCTCTATCATTATTTTATTTTCTTATTTTCGTCGAGTTTCGTTAATAACAAACCAAAAATGGCCATACCCAATACTCACAAATGTTCTCCCAACCAAACGCCTGTTTTACCAAGAGTCGATAATATCCACGAGACGATTGAACCTAATATACCTGGTAATGCCTCTCCAAATTTTGTGGCTAATCTTGCCAACAATTTTCCAATGGAATCTAATTGTCTTTTGAGCCATTCTTTTAATCCACCCTCTTTATTAGGTGGTGGAGGCGTGGGTTTAATCGACGTAGTTTCTCCAGGCATTAACAGTTCAACTAAAAATCCTATTGTCATACCAATGGCCGTTAAAATGCTAAAAATGGTGATTCCTTGTTCTCTGAACAGATTAGCTATTTTTTTCTCTCAACGTAAGATTTTCATCTAATAACCTCTTAATAGTTTCTTTTATACTAGTAATTTGAGATTTTAATTTTCCTTTTAGAATGTCGATACTTTCGTTAATGCCATCTAGTTCATTTTGTGTCTTTGTTATTTCTCTCTCAATACGATCTTTGTCACCCGGATTAAATTTCAAGATCCTCTTTCCATTGTGACAACATTCGTTCGTATTCTATATTTTAGCTTCTTGAATGCGTAAAGAACCTTTAATAGTTTCTAAACTTTTATCCAAACCCAATAAATCTCTCACTGGTAATTCTGTGTAGAGATTTTGTATACTAAGCGATAAATTTTCTATTCCATCATCTAATTAACACTTGTTTCATCACTTAAATTATACATTTCTATATTTTCCTCGGCATTAATTAATGTTTTATTAATTTGTTTTACAGTACCATCATCAATCATACCCAACGTTCTAAGAAAATTAACGCCTTCCCCTTCAAAGTGCTGGCCTCATAAAAACCGCGCCTATTTTCATACGTTAATCTAACCCATTTTCCCCTCAATTTTACCCATAAATCACCGCGTTTCGATGATACAAATTCCAAAGGAGTTATAATCCCAAATTTGGATCTTTCCTTTTTCCATTTCTCCACTAATACGCCAGTTTCTTCTTTAGACGCTAAGTTATTATCATCTATTCCAGGTGGCAACTCTTCTCCACCAGCCCATACAGGACCTTCTGACATTTCAGCCGTATCATCGGGATTGTTATCGTAATCCGTATTACCATTGTTATAATCATCGTCTAAGTAATGATCGTGTATCTCAAAATCTTCCATTTTTTATAACCGATTTAAAAATTTATATTATCTATATAAAATACATGAATTACGGCGATATCTTAAATCCAGACAGAAAATTAAGATTACCTCACGGTATAAAAGGCAATAGACAATCCGTTACAATTTCGCATAATCCGTCGACCATAGACGAAAATCAAACGTTAACGATTCGTTTTTCCAAATCTGAGTGAAAACGATGTCATTGTTCCGCGCACAACTCGCTTGGCCTTTAATATCGAAATTAACGTAGATGGTGGAGATATAGCCAAGGCAGGAGTATACAATAATTTAGGTCGTAATATTGTAAAAAAAATAGAAGTTAAAATATCCGGAAACACCGTTCAAACGATCGACGACGCGGACAAATTTTTAGTCTATAACGATCTTTGGAAAGTGGAACGACGAAATATGGCCTATCAGGGAATACAAACTAATGAACTTAATATTTTAAGATCTAAACCCATAGGATGGAAAATACCTCTCGATCGTAGTGAAGACTTCGAAATTGCCGCGGCGTTTGGCAATCGATTTTGCGTTCCCCTGGAGTTCGAAATTGTAGAAACGAGCGAACCGTTTTATCAGGCCGGATTGCAAGATCGATTAGAATACATGTTAACATTTAACGATGCTAAAAAAGTCGTTTTTTCGGATGAGGGAGATAAAGAAATCGGCTATAAAATTAGTAATATATCTTTAGAATTTGAAAAAATTACAGACGTCAATCTTGCCAGAAGCATTCGTCAGAGATACGGAGGAGATCACGCTTATTACTTCAATCAAATATTGCGATATCGTAAAACGACGATAAAAAATCGTATGCCGTGCTGAATTATCAAATTAACACTCCGGCAAAATCGTTGTGCGGCGTATTATTTTTCTTCAAAGACATTTCAAAGAATAATCCCGAAGAATTTTATAATCCGCGAATAACCAAAGTTGAGACCACCATCGAGGGGCAACCGAATCAGCTATTTTCATAAGGAATGCGTCCACATCAACAATTCGAAGAAATTAAGAAATTCTTTTTGGCGGGATTGAATCGCGACAAACAGACCGATTCCGTGGCCAAAGAATTAATGATGAAGATATCTTAAAAGTAGTTACGGTTTGTGGTTAGATCTACGAACAACGCCAGAAAATTATCTCCACGGCACGGGTCGTAAACTTCAAAATATCAGCGAAGGTATTTCCGTTAGAACCGAAAGCGATGTCGATCCTTTGGACGTTTATTTTTCGTGATTAAAAGACGGACAAATTAATATGTCGGGGGGTCGTTTCGTAAACATTCATGATTTAAAATTTAAATTACCATTTAAAAAAATGCCTCAATCTGCCATGATAGTTGGTTGCGGTAAAACGTTCGTGTTAGATTTGTTGGAAACGGAATATAAACACTTTTTCGATTACATCGTCAAATTAAGTCCTTCTATCGATTTTAATCAAGCGTATAAATCTAGAAAATGGATAGGCGAAGATGTTAAAAATCCAAAAGACAAATCTGTCGTCATCGTAAACCCCATATCTTCAACGGATGAAGATAAATTACAAGAAACGTTGCGAAGTTTTTACGAAACATATAAAGGCGAATCCACATTATACATCATAGACGATTGTTCGGCTACAGACGACATTAAAAAGAAAAAAAGTACCTTATCGATGTTGGCATTTTCGGGTCGACACGCTAAGCAAAGCGTGTGGATATTAACGCAAAAATATAATTCGATAGATAAAAATTTTCGATCGCAAGTAAAATGGGTGTGTCTATTTTACACGAAGGATGAAGATTCATATAACGAATGTATGAGGGAAAACAGAGTGATTAAAGATCCGAAAGAAAAAAGTAGAATGGATGACTTATTATCTCAACACAAACATTCTAAATTAATTTTATGTACGGAACGACCGACTGGATATAAATTTATTCAATAAAATATATAACCTTATGGTTATATATTTTTAAATTTTTATTCATCATCATCATCATCTGAAGATCCTATATCAATATTATCCGGATTAGTCTTAGGAACTTCATTTGTTACTGTATTCGGCATCTTGGTCTTCTTTATCACAAACATCTCATCAGCGTAACACATAATACTTTCATTAGTGGCACCAACGTAAACACTCTCAATTTTCAGTGAACAAACAACTCTACAAGGCTGTTTTAGATAATCCTTACCATCGACTGGAAACCAAGCATCTTTTTTCCTATCAAGTTTAAAAAAAGTAGATTCTATATTAAATTTATTCTTCGACTTCTCCTCCGTTTTAAGTTTTGGATAAATTACATTAGAAAAAACAGCGCTGTCCTTAAAAAATTTTTAATTTTCAACCTGAACTTTACTTGTCCTACCTTTTTTTAAGTCATCGTTTCTTTTAGCTATCTCGTTTCTAACAAAATTTTCAACCTTATTAATCACTTCAATAAACTTTTCCTGCTCTTTGTATTGTTCTATGTCATCACAAATAAGACTAGTATCATAACCAGCAACCGCTTTAGTTTTATAATCATTTCTTTCCTTTACTCCATATGATAAAAGATTTGGCGTTTGTAAAATAAGTAGTCTTTTTTTCCATCTGAATAAGTATACAATATATGAACCCATTTAGAAGATTTGATCTTTTTAGAATCAGTAACATTTCCCATAGACAATTTAGTTTCATCAAAATCGCAAATACTTATTGTTTCCATTTTAATATATTATTATTTTTTCTTATATCATTTCAATTTAAAAAATCATTATCGAATTTATATATAAAAATTGTGATATCACACTTTTAATATACACCTAGAATTTATGGTTACGCTAAACAAGGCTGAGCTGGAGTGTCCCCCTACAAAATGGTTGATTAGAACCATAAAGTTGAAATGAAATACATAGGTTGATTGGAACCTTGAAATGAAATACATAGGTTGATTGGCACCATAAAATTAAATACATAGGTTGATTGGCACCTGGTTTCTATAAAAATTGAATTTAAGTATATAGTTTGGATTGGCACCTGGAATTTAATAGTTGCATTTTATACGCTAAAACGGGGCTGAGCTTTAGTGTGCTAGATGGCTGCAGATTAAACATAACACAAAAATATTGTTTATTTCTTATCTAGTTCCTTTTTATTTCCGGTACACAAAAAGTACATTTTACACTAAATTTTCCCGTCTTTAAATGACTATGATGTTACTTATTTGAAGAATATTTATGAACTATAACTCAGACAGATGACTTTCAAATTAAGATTTCTATTTATTTGTGTAAGTTGTGCATGAAGATAATATGCGATTTGTCGTTATCAGCTGTATGCTGTCAGAGGTGTGCAAGTTTTTTTTTTCAACAAATCGCAGTGGATATCCAAGTGTGTGATTATCAGTAACCTCTACTGTTTCATCACTGGATACTTAAGTGATTGGAATTCGACACCCTATATCCAATGACAAAGTGTCTCATTTACTGTACTGGTAATACATCAGAGATCTGAGTATTTAAAATATAAAACATTTCAGATACCAACGAGATCCTAAGAATGTCCATGACACAGATACAAATCCGGCAAAAATGGACAAACACGGACCTCTGGAAACCAAGAGGTAGGATCAGGTGCCATGGAGGAGTAAGCATCAACTGTCGACCGGTCACAAACGCAGTGAGTCCACAGTCAAGTCAAAATGAAATACGTGAGGAACGAATCCTCGTCACAATTGGTACAGACGTCTCAACAACCACCAACGAAAAGGCAACTCAACATTTCACCCAGTGAAACAGAGTAATCGCAAACAAGACTATTATACCGACCGTAAAATTTGCGGAACGTTGAAATCAAACGCGGTTTTCGATATCCCTGTGTCAATTATTTTGCCAGAGGGTAGTTTACATCTGTATATGAAATGTTCACATGTTGAACACGCCCTGGCATATTGGATCATTTGTGAAATATAAACTCCATATGCGGGTGACTGAGGGACGTTACTACTAAAATGTGGAAAATTTACGATGGGAAAGCCGAAATCGTCGCGTTTGTCGTATAGCGTAGTTGCCAATTTCCTGTCTGTGTCTATAGTAAGTAAAATGTCTGAGTATGAAGCGTGTGTGCTTGATTCTGCGTATCTTTAATTTCTAGTTCGCTGGGATATATCGCATTGACATATGTAGGAAATTTGTCATTATTAATTGACAAAACGTCGTCGATATATCTAAATGTTAAATAAAAGGACACCGCTAGCTACACCCTAACTATTTTGCATCCACTGCTACAGACAACGTTATACTTCCTTGTGGAAAAACATGTGAATTCTCTATTTCATGAAATTTTACTTCATTGTTGATATGTCGGTATTGTTTAATTTTGGATTTGGTGAATATAGGTTTAACTATTCATGCAACAGTTACTTTTTTCATATTTTCATTGAATTTCTCGACATTATACGTTTACAAATATATTTGACAACAATATAATGACTAACCCTGTACATATGAATGTCATACTAAAGTGTGAAAGTCTTCTGAATTAATATTCCATTTTTCGTCTATTTGTTTTGCCCTTGTCATGAAGCAGTATTTAATTCAAAATTTTTGTAGTACACTATATAAGACATGGCTTGTTCAAAAACGGGAATTTTATCGTTATAATCACAATTAAAGATAATATTTTAGAAGAAAATACAAAATTGACTATATGGGGAAATCATCCACATATATACTAAATATAAAATTTCCATGTTGTAACTCTATATCCATATTTTTCCTATTTCTATACAAAAATATTTAAATCGCATTCATATTATTTTTGAATAATGACATTCCCAAAGATGATGTTTAAATCTTTCTTTTGTATTATTACAAAAACTACACACCTCGGTTGGTTTCAAGTTTAAGCTTATATTCCATTTTGCAATATAGTTGGATAAATATGGTCTTTACAATTTTATTCTTCTTCTTTATATTAATCTTCCACCCACATGGAATGGCTGATATTAATCCATAATAGTTTAAGTTACTTATGTTGTTATGTTCAGCTGAGAAGTCTTGATATGTAAATATATTTCCATTATTACCTACATATATAAGGTCGTTGATAAAAAATATTCTCTTTTTATCCTTGTCTTGTTTTCTAATTTTAAAACTAATATTAAAAATTTCCCAGATAAAAAAGTATAAATCTTTAGAATGTCCAGAATATATATACAAATCTGGTAAAAATGAACAACACGGACCTCTGGAAACCAAGAGGTGGGATCAGGTGACATGGATGAGTAAGCATCCCCTGTCGACCGGTCACAAACGCAGTGAGTCCACATTCAAGTCTAAATAATACGTGAGAAAAGAATCCTCGTCACAATTGGTACAGACGTCTCAACAACCACCAACGAAAAGGCAACTCAAAATTTTGCCTAGTGAAACAGAGTAATCACAAACAAGACTATTATACCGACCGTAAAATTTGCTGAACGTTGACATCAAGCGCGGTTTTCGATATCCCTGTGTCAATAATTTGTAAGTGAGTAGTTTACATCTGTATACGAAATGTTCATATGTTGAACACGCCCTGAAATATCGGTTCATTTGTGAAATATAAACTACATATGCGGGTGACTGTTGGATATCACTACTTAAATGTGGAAAATGTACGAATGGAAAGTCGAAATTGTCGCGTTTGTCGTATAACTTAGTTCCCCATTTCCCGTTTGTGTCTATAGTAAGTAAAATGTCTAAGTATGAAGCGTGTGTGCTTGATTCTGTTGTATCTTTAATTTCTAGTTTGCTGGGATATATCGCATTGATATATGTAGGAAAATTATTATTAATTGACAAAACGTCATCGATATATCTATCGCTTGACCTTTTCACCGAACTCGAGAGGTTTCCAAGTAGCATTTGCGACGGGTGTGACATGCTGACAGAGAACGCCGACTCCTTCCGGACGCCTGATCCAATCCCGTTTGGGATTCCAATCCCGTTTGGGATTCGCAATTGTTCTTCATGTTGAGACTATTTGTGTATATATTATAAACATAATACCAAAGTTATAATGCTCAAGACGATCGTTTCTGTCAATTAGACTTCATCAGTTGAGCTCAAATTTGAAATGTACCTGTATTTTCTAAAGAAAAAGTGGTATCAGGGTTAGGGACTTTGAGTTTCAACTATCCATTGATACTTCTTCCTTTTTACCTGATTTTCTATTTTAATCATTACATTCAGCCAAATTGGTTGGGACATAATTTCTTCAGGGGTTGCATGGACCTCTATGTAAAGCTCAGTCCAGCTCGTAATAACGTCCTGCAAAAACGGATTAAATTTAACTTCATTAATGATATAGGTTTAAAGGACCAAAATTTATCATAATATAAAAAGTCTCAGATACCAAGGTATAAATCATTAGGATGTCCAGGATATAGGTAAAAATCTGGTAAAAAAAGGACAAACACGGACCTCTTTAAGTTAAGAGTTGGGATCAAGTGCCATGGAGGAGTAAGCATCAACTGTCGACCGGTCGCACCCGCCGTGAGTCCACAGTCAAATTAAAATGGAATACGTGAGGAACGAATCCTCGTAATAATTGGTACAGACGTCTCAACAACCGCCATCGAACAGGTAACTCAACATTTCACTTAGTGAAACAGAGTAGTCCCAAACAAGACTATTATACCGACCGTAAAACTTAAATCTTTAAACTTTGGAAGTATAAGTGTTTTCCAAGGAGCAGAATATTTGGGATCTATCAATATAATTTCATATACAGAAGTAAAATATTCACTGACAAATTAATGATCAGGGATATCGAAAACCGCGTTAGATGTCAACGTTTTGCAAATTTTACGGTCAGTATAGTCGTGTTTGCGATTATTGCGTTTCACTAAGTGAAATGTTGAGTTACCTGTTCGATAGCGGTTGTTGAGACGTCTGTACCACTTGTGACGAGGATTCGTTCCTCACGTATTTCATTTGGATTTGACTGTGGATTCATGGTGGATGTGACTGGTCAACAGGGGATGCTTACTCCTCCATGGCACCTGATCCCACCTCTTGGTTTCCATAGGTCCGTGTTTGTCCATTTTTACCGGATTTGTATCTATATCCTGGACAACCTAAAGCTTTACAAAACTTAATGTCCTCCAAAGGGAAGTATCAGTATTTTGCACTGGAGCTTTGTATTGTGCAGACCTAATACTATGTAACTGATATACATATTGTCGTCTTTCACTTGATAAAGGCCAAGTGGCCGAAAAATTTTGTGAAATTTGAGTGTTTTTCCGTTTTCTTTTTAAAGCTTTATACTTTGGTATCTGAGATTTTTTATATCTTGATCCAGGTCATTTTAGAGCAGATTCAAAATATTTAAATGCGGAATTTTAAGACCCCCGTTTTCGTATCACTGGAATAACAAATTTTGTTTTACTTTTAATCAGGTTTCCCATTCCAAACGAATCTAAAAACATAGATTGTATATCATTAGCAGTTATGTTTGATATATTGGGTAATACTGAAAAAAGTTGCACCATTATAGGTAAAACTAGTGATTTTATAACTCTTATTTTCCCTATCATTGATAAATTTCGAAATGACCAGTCATTTAATAATAATTTATTTTACGTTTTTCATTAATATTTTCTTCAAAGAAGTTATCTTCCTGTTAGTTTTTTATACCAAGAAGTTTAAATTTACATTCCACTCTGATTTTACATTTGTGAATAATGTATCCATGCAACCCCGTCTGGTCACAATCCATTCTATCTTGGTTTTGCTATAATTTAATTTAAGCCCAAAATATTTTTTAAATAGCGTAATTAGGTTGGGTGCTGAGCTTAGGGACATTCGTCATCTGTTAAAGTCAAAGTCGTATCTTCTGCGTATTGCACAATGTTGAATTCGGGATTATCTTTTTTATATCTCGATGGAATTTTATGGCTGTTTCTAGAAATTCAACAACAAGTAGAAAATATGAGATGAGCTTGGTTCTCCCAGTCTTGCTTCTCTTTCAACATAGAAGTCGGAACAATGACAATTATTTATTACACAATCATATATCATATTGTAGAAAACATATATTCAACTAAAAATAGAATTCGCGAAGCCAAAACTCTGTTAGACTTTCTTTAGGGGTGAGTGGGTTTTTTTTTTGGGTTTTTTTTTGCATGAAACCCCTATCAACAGGATAAAACGATTTTTCATTATATAACATAACCAAAATATTGGTATATTTTCTTCTTTGGTCGTATAAAGCAAGTAATTTATTAGTCTTGAATTGTCGCTAATGCTCCTGACTTTAAGAAATCCAAATTGGGGTACTTATCAATTTTGGTATGACATTTTTATGTCTTTTAGATATACAAATTGAAGCTAATTTGTAGTCGGCATTTAATAAAAAGATTGGCCTCCCGTTTTTGATAAATACTCCGGTGTGTAGCAATCCAATCCTGAAGACTTATTTTTCTAATTTTTCAGACTTATTAATAATTCTTGTTAGCAAATGATCCTTTAAAGTGTCACTTTCTTCTAGTTGAGTTTTCAATATATGGATTTTTATTATAAAAAAGATTCCAATGTAACAATCATTTATATAAATGTCCAGTAATACAATCATCTATATAAACATTCTAATGTTACAATCATCTATATAAATATTCCAATGTTACAATAATCTATAAAGATTCTAATGTTACAATCATCTATATAAACATTCTAATATTACAATCATCTATATAAAGATATCAATGTTACAACCATCTATACAAATATTCTAATGTTACAATTGCCTATATAAACATTCGAATGTTACAATCATCTATATAAAGATTTCAATGTTACAGTCGTCTTTATCAAGATTTCAATGTTACAATCGTCTATATAAACATTTTAGTGTTACAATCGTCTATATAAAGATTCTAATGTTACAATCGTCTATATAAACATTTCAATGTTACAATGGTCTATATAAAGATTTCAGTGTTACAATCGTCTATATAAAGATTCCAATGTTACAATCGTCTATATAAATATTTCAATGTTACAATCATCTATATAAACATTTCAGTGTTACAATCGTCTATATAAAGATTTCAATGTTACAATCGTCTATATAAACATTTCAATGTTACAATCGTCTATATAAACATTTCAGTGTTACAATCGTCTATATAAAGATTCCAATGTTACAATCTTCTATATAAATATTTCAATGTTACAATCGTCTTTATAAAGATTTCAATGTTACAATCGTCTATATAAAGAATTCAATGTTACAAACGTCTATATAAAGATTCCAATGTTACAACCATCTAGATAAAGATTTCAATGTTACAATTACTAGATAAACATTTTAATGTTATAATCATCTCTATAAACATTCTAATGTTACAATCATCTCTATAAACATTCTAATGTTACAATTATCTCTATAAACATTCAAATGTTACAATCAATCTATATCTTTCAATGTTACAATCGTCTACATAAAGATTCCAATGTTACAATCGTCTACATAAAGATTCAAATGTTACAATCATCTATATAAAGATTCCAATGTTACAATCGTCTACATAAAGATTTCAATGTTACAATCGTCTATATAAAGAGTTCAATGTTACAATCGTCTTTATAAAGGTTTCAATGTTACAATCATATATATAAAGATTTCAGTGTTACAAGCGTCTGTATAAAGATTCCAATGTTACAATAATCTATAAAGATTTCAATGTTACAATCGTTTATACAGACGGGAAATTAGCAACTAGGCTATCAGACAAACGCGACGATTTCGGCTTTCCCATCGTAAATTTTCCACATTTAAGTAGTAATATCTCTCAGTCACCCGAATATGGAGTTTATATTTCACAAATGATCCGATATGCCAGGGCGTGTACAACATATGAAGATTTCATATACAGAGGTTAACTACTCACTGACAAAATTATTGACACAGGGATATCGAAAATCACGTTTAATGTCAACGTTCCGCAAATTTTATGGTCGGTATGATAGTCTTGTTTGCGACTACTCTGTTTCACTAAGTGAAATGTTCAGTTGCCTTTTCGTTGGCGGTTGTTGAGACGTCTGTACCAATTGTGACGAGGATACACTCCTCACGTGTTTCATTGGACTTGACTGTGGATTCACGGCGGGTGTGACCGGTCGACAGTTGATGCTCACTCCTCCATGGCACCTGATCCCCCCTCTTGGTTTCCAGAGGTCCGTGTTTGTAAATTTTTACCGGATTTGTATCTATGTCCTGGACATTCTATTGATTTATACTTTGGTATCTGAATTTTTTTATACAAAGATTTCAATGTTACAATCGTCTAGATAAAGATTTCAATGTTACAATCGTCTAGATAAAGATTTCAATGTTACCATCGTCTATATAGAGATTTAAATGATATAATCGTCTAGATAAATATTTCAGTGTTACAATCATCTAGATAAAGATTTCACTGAAATCTTTATATAAACGGTTGCGTTTATATAAAGATTTCAGTGTTACAATCATCTATATCAATATTTCAATGGTACAATCATCTATATAAATATTTCAGTGTTACAATCGTTTATACAAAGATTTCAATGTTACAATCGTCTATATAAAGATTTCAATGTTACAATCGTCTATATAACGATTTCAATATTATAAACATTTATATAAATATTCCAGTGTTACAATCGTCTACATAAAGATTTCAATGTTACAATCGTTTATACAAAGATTTCAATGTTACAATCGTCTATAAAAAGGTTTCAATGTTACAATCGTCTAGATAAAGATTTCAATGTTACAATGGTCTATATAGAGATTTCAATGTTACCATTGTCTATATAGAGATTTTACAATGTTATATAGAGATTTCAATGTTACAATCGTCTATTTAAAGATTTCAATGTTACAATCGTCTAAAAAAAGGTTTAAATACTACAATCGTCTATACAAATATTTCAATGTTACAATTATCTATATAAAGATTTCAATGTTACCATTGTCTATATAGAGATTTCAATGTTACAAACGTCTATTTAGAGATTTCAATGTTACAGTCCTCTAAATAAAGATTTAAATACTACAATCGTCTATATCAAGTTTTCAATGTTACAAACGTCTATTTAGAGATTTCAATGTTACCATTGTCTATATAGAGATTTCAATGTTACAATTATCTCTATAAACATTCAAATGTTACAATTATCTCTATAAACATTCTAATGTTACAATTATCTCTATAAACATTCTAATGTTACAATTATCTCTATAAACATTCTAATGTTACAATCATCTCTATAAACATTCTAATGTTACAATTATCTCTATAAACATTCAAATGTTACAATCGTCTATATAAACATTTCAATGTTGCAATCGTCCAGAGAAAGATTTCAATGTTACAATAATCTATATAAAGATTTCAATGTTACAATCGTCTATATAGAGATTTCAATGTTACAAACATTTATATAAATATTTCAATGTTACAATCGTCTATATACAGATTTCAATGTTACAAACATCTATATAAATATTTCAGTGTTACAATCGTCAAGATAAAGATTTAAATGTTACAATCATTTATATAAATATTTCAATGTTACAATCGTCTATATAAAGATCTTGTATTTTGTATAATTTTTTGTAGAATCGTTTTTGTCCGTTCATCGTACTAGAAAGGTTTCCATGGAACATTTGCGACGGGTGTGGCATGATAGCAGAGGACGCTGACTCCTTCCGGACACCTGGTCCTATCCCGTTTGGGATTCGCAATTGTTCTTGATGTTTAGACCATTGCACATCTAATTCGTCGTGTTCTAATGGACTTGAGATTCGATTATTAATTTGGTACTTCTTCATTTTACTTCGTTTAAAATGTCATTTGTTTTTTATATTTCCTTTTACATTATCTGTTATAATTTTTTTTTTTATTTTCAGTGTAGTGTCGTTTTTCTAAATTACAAAAATAGCGCGTACTTTTTCTCCTTCCACCTTCAATTTGACTTTAGCTCTTTGTATTATTCCTTTTATTTTTTCTTCTCTTTTTGTTTTAGTTCATTATCTTTCTGTCCGATTCGTAATCTTGTGTTATTATCAAGTGATAATGCATACAATTTTTATTAGATTTTTTAAAAATTTATTTTCACGATTATTTTTGTTTTTTCTTTTTGTGAGATGCATATGAAATTGTTTGCCTTTTATCATCTTTTGATAATTTCCCAAAATAGTTGTCCATTGATAGTCCGTTCGTCTGTATCATTTGTATATTGTAATTTGTTTCGTGGATATAGTCTTTCGCCAACTTAACGTAAACAGGATCATATAATAAGGTATTGTTAAATTTCCATGTTCCTTTCCTCCTACTTTGATATGTAAATTTCATTGGTATTGATACCGGCGAATGATCTGATATATATATATATACCGCTTCGATTTCACATTGTTTATTAAAAAAGAATAAAATAAATTAAGATGAATAAAATATAATCTAGTCTTGATTGCTTGCCATTAGGACCTCTCCACGTTTCGTAGTTCAACTGTACATTCCAGTCACCGCCTATAATTATTGAAGAGTTCCCTATAATTTCTATTTTATATTGTATTAGCATGCAATATCTTATGCTAGAGGAAGTAACAACTATGTTCGCGAATATTTTGCTCGAAGAACTACGTGAGAGGATTTCGCGAATAAAATAAAGAACCGATCATCTAACCAAACCAATGTTTTGGATTTGCTGGATAATTCTACGGTTGTTGAAAAAGTTTTTCAAATATGAGAACAGTCGTGTATCCGGAAACATATCTCATTTAGCCTAAAGAGTTGTAGACAACGGTCATAACTCGAATATAACCGGAAAATTACATAATACTTTTTTTCCTGAGATAAAAATAACGATAAAAGATAAGACGAAATAAGAATAGCAGTATCCATTGTTTTAACGCAATTTCATTACAAAGTCGAGGAAATTGTATTTGTCAAAATTGATTTCTGTGTCGCCTGAATTGTCAATAATAGAAATTTCAATGATTAGATATACAAATGATAAACGAGTACTATATTATTTACATAAATCCTTATCATTTAATGAGTTTAGGTCTAAAGTGATTACACTTATATCAACATTTTAGCAAGATACATAAAAGTCACTTTGATCAACAATAAATTGACAATAATTGCTTTATCTCGACATTAATTTCCGTGTGGTCTAAGGACAAACAAGAATATATATTTCGTTATTCCAACATCATGACGCTTCTCCGATATTACAACATTTCCACAGATGTAATGCTTAAAGATTTCCTCACCAGGGAGCCTAGAAGAATACAATTATACTTAACACATTGTCAAGATAAATA
This sequence comes from Atrina japonica, assembly GCA_030159075.1. Classification (NCBI taxonomy): domain Eukaryota; kingdom Metazoa; phylum Mollusca; class Bivalvia; order Pterioida; family Pinnidae; genus Atrina; species Atrina japonica. The sequence goes on along the minus strand of BROG01000588.1, from coordinate 62,178 downwards.
GGAACATTTCCCACAAAGAAGATGAAGTTTCCAATCAGTTCTGTGTTGATAAATCGTAGCAGACGACATGATTCGTGCTTTCTATTATAATTGTCCAGCGTAACTCGTAGACCAACTGGTACTTCTAAATGGAATTTCCCAAGAGGAAAAGTAAAAGGAGCATGGAGTAAATCAGAATCATTTTATCAAAAATTTAAGTGCCTCCATCTGACTCCAGAGGAATTTAATATATTTATATTAACAGTATGACAGAGAATCGGTACTTTTACATTATCATTGTCCTTCTGTCCATTAAGTCATTAATTTGTGTCATTTTGTTTCAGTTTCTGTTAAAACTTGTTTTCACTTTATGATAATATAAGCTCTATTTTAGGCTACTGTGAAGTGTTAGTGTAATACTATAGCTGTGAAAGTTACTCTTTTCCCGGTTACGACTTTATATAAAGATAATGTATTGACTTGTAAAACAGGGACAAATTTGTTTTGAACTTCTGTCAAGGGTTAGTTAATATGACAATCAACTGTACAATATTTTGTATAGTGTCAAACAAATGCAACAATACAAATGAATCTTAGATGTTCTTCAAGATTCATTGCTTTAATTTGAACTCGAGATACTTCGATTGTTATAATGTTTACGCACCTTTAATTATTTGTCACTTATAAGGCGATGCCATAATATATATATGTAGATAAGTATAAACAAGATTTTTCAGGAATTCATTAATAAAAGTGTAAAATAACAAGAATATCTACATTTATACATTATCTATTGCTTTCAAGCATCATGTCTTTTGGTATTACGACCGTTTACACAGTAATTGCTCAGTAGAAACTTAAAAACAGACTAATTTCTATTATACGAGACTCCTTTGTACACATAATTTAAAATCGCAGATATAAATATTTAGTGTTAGGTAATGCTGAACCATATTTTGTGAAGGAACACTCTGATTCCGATGACGATTGCACTAAAGGCGATATCATTAAGATGCTGAGGTTTATAGTAGACATCTTCGTGATTTTTGTGGAAAAAGTTTTCCAACCGATAGTCGGCAATCAAATAGGTACCAATTTTGACCCTCACCTGACATCTTCGTATTCGTATGAAGCGAAATTTATAGTCTCTGCTCTCCACAGGAAAAATAAAGTTAGCATCTCAGTTAAATTGTATTTAGAGGTACATGGACGACAGAATTACCTCGTCCAGATGTATCCTGTTGAGCTTGAGATCAATGGAGGACAGATATCAACCCACTTTTACGTCAAGTCTACTTAAATTCCCGAGACAAGACAAACAGAGAAATCCCTACACTGTTTTGATTTTGTTGTCATCTGATGGAAGCATAATATCTGGGGGCTGTACATGTGCAGCGTAAGATTGACATTTCAGACTTTGAAAAAAATCATTTTAAATAATTGATTTTAATCTAACTTTACTACATCTATAAATGCACCGGTATTAAATCTAATATTTCAGTATTAAGTCCCCAAGCATCATTTTTGAAATCACATATTCAGATAGGAAAAATACAACTCCATCTCTGACCAGTTTGATCTTTATATAGCAATGTGATAAGATAGATATAATATTATTCAGCATCATTCAAATTAATTTTCTTTTTATTGTAATATTTACACTTCTGATCTATAGATGAGGAGTGCTTTTAATTCCTGTTTTCTAATTTTATTTCAATTCTTTTAAAATGTTAAATGTGATCAGACTGAGAGAGCACAGATATTCTTTGTTATTAATTACATATTTTATAAACAAATATAGTCTTACGAGGGAAACACTCCCTTGTCGATAATCACAAGTACTAATTGCATCAGGAATTCTACATCCATCTGGCAATCCATAAACTCTTCTCTCTTTTCAATAGAGCTCTTACTACAAGTAAGTTCAGATAATGTGTAATTATTGTAAGAAAACAGCTCTGGATGTGGATGAAAATCTGTGGGTTCGCCATCAACAAAATGCTTTGAACACACTATGTCATCTTTTCGGTTCGTATTGAGCCCGCCGTAACAGAACAATCCATATTTTTATTTTTTATTTCTCTTTCGTCTTCAACGGAAAGGGAGAAATCTTACACAATCCATACCTTTCTCTTTCATTTTAGCAGCAAGATTAAGATGAAGATTAAAATAAGAAAAGTAAGAGAAATTCGTGAAACTCATAACCAACTAACGAACCCGGTGGATTGTAGAAAGAGAGCAACAAAATAAATATTTCTGTGGATTAGAAAGTCATAATACTATCACTAAAATGTGTGTTGTTCTGGGCCACTTGACCATTTTTGTGGTTGAAAATCATTTTTGTGGTTGAAAATTTAACCATCTCTGCTTGAAATTTATGAACTTTCGCTTTCGGTTTCCGGGAAAATCACAAACTTTCGATTTCCCGGAAATCCCCGCATTTTTGGCAGGGGGTTCTGGGCCCACTTGACCATTTATGTGGTTGAAAATCCCATCTAACCATCTCTGCTTGAAATTCCCGGAAAATCTATCTTCGCTTTCGTACAAAAAATCGATTTTTTGTAACTAGGCCACCTTTACACCAGCTGTTACAAAAAATCGATTTTTACCTGTGCACAATTGTTCAAATATCAACCATTTATCTCATAATAAAATGACTTAAGTGTGATGGGGGATGGGGTTCTGGCGCACCGTGGATTTGGGGTTCTGGCATACTGCGGATTTGGGGTTCTCGCATACTGCGGATTTGGGGTTCTGGCATACCGCGGATTTGGGGTTCTGACATACCGCGGATTTTGCTATTAACAGGGGGTTCTGGCGCACTGCGGATTTTTGATATTCGGTGGATTTTTGATATTCGGCGAGCACCGCGGTCTGTTTTCGCGAAAGATAGAAAACAGGGGGTTCTGGCGCACCGCGGTGGGGGGGGGGTTATTTTATTCGCTATTTCTATGTAAACGGAATCGCCGTTTTTCTATTTTATTTTGTAAATCCGGCGTGACGTGTGATGGGGGTTCTGACGCACTGCGTATTTTATGAATCGCGTTCCATTTTTCTCTCTCCGTCATTTTTATCCCCACATTTCTACCTTATTATGTAAACGGGGGTTTCGGCGCACCGCGTTATTTTATATGCCGTGTCATATAAAATGGGTTTCGGCGTACTCATATTATTTTATCTCCATATTTCTACCTTATTACGTAAACGGGGGTTCCGGCGCACCGCGTTATCTATCTTATTATGTAATGCGGAGTTTTCTCTCTCGTCACCGATGTAATTAAAAATATTTTAAAGAAAATATTTTCTTTTATAAAAATGTATGTAGTATAAGATAAGTGCTTTTCTAAGGATGGCAAAACGCAGATATTATTGAATTGTTCTAATGATACATTAATGTGCCAGATGCCTAGAATGAGAAGAAAATATCCGTGTCCGCACGAAGCGAAACCGAATTCTATTTTCTGTAGTAGACATCATTGTTACGTGAAAAATAATATAAATAAGATGAAGTTCTGTAAATCGTGTGGAAAATGGACAAATTCTATGTACGAACTATGCGATTCTTGTGGAGGAGTAAAACTAAGGGATTTAATATGGAGACAGACGCACAAAAGATCGAATCCACCGAAACCTCGCGGACGACCTCGAAAATACTCTTGTTAAATTTTCTACGCAATTTTTAAATGTATAAATACGTTTAAAAATCTAATGAACAAAAACGTTTTACTTTGAAACGAGGCTTTCTTTCCTCCCCAATATTTCTTCTAGTTGTTTCCGCAACTCGCTCTCTTTGGCCGGTACAGTTTCCTCGATCGTCTTTTTTCGACTTTATAAATTGCCCCTTTCATTTCGCGGTATTTCGTCAATTCGTGAGAAATCTGGACGAATTCTTGATCGGAAATTTCCCCGTTTTCGAGGGAGCGGCTTATTAAATCCGTTACCGAATTAAGTTTACTTTCGGCGAGAGACCGAATTTTCATGTGCTTATCGGATTTTTCTCATTAATATTCTTCGTATTCCCTTCGTGGCCAGACCTAAGCTACCGACTAGAATCGCTACGATCTGAATGGGCAGGACCATCGGTATTAAAAATCCTATTCCGCTAATAACTATGCCTCCGCTTATAAGAGTGGCATCGACTCCTTCCGTAGCGTTGATCACTCTTTTATATTTTTTATAAACGGATTTCCGAGTATCGATCTCCCGACGAAAGATCTGATCTATTTCGCCGATTCTCTGTAAACGATATTTTTGCGGATCCGCATCTAACGACGGGTACAAATTACTCATTTTTGTTTATTAAAGGGTAAATATTTTTTAAATGTCTACTACAATTACGCCGTGAATCGACCCCGACTTGGAAGGTTTATTTACCGAAAAGTGTAAAACATCGTCCGATTTTACTTCGATCGGCTGGTTTATCAATACTATGTCCCCGTTCTTGGTCTGAAAGTTTCTCTTTTCGACGTCATTTAAGATTAACGTTAAATTTAATTCGCCTAACAAAGCTAACCGTATAAGATACCCGTCGAATAATACCTTTAAGCCGGCCGATTTCAGCTTTCCGCCTTTGACTTCGAATTCAAAGGTATTCATCGTGCGTTGATTCTTCTGAATGCGAGTAACGTCTTCTTTAATTTCTTCCAAAATGTCTTCTTTTAAGTATTCTCGTTCCAGCTCCTCGTGTAAAAATCCCGTCATCGCCATTGTTTTATTTTACTATTCAATTTTTTAAAATTCTTATAGCGCGTGAATCGGGCAATTATGATTGTCGATCGCGTCGTCGTTTTCGTGGCGTAAATCGATTTTTATCTCGGTTATCATGTCGCGACGCACTTTGAAAAAATCCGGACGTTCGAATTTTTTCTGATACAAAGTTCCGAAGGGGGTATCGGGATAGGCTATGCTTTTTAAGATCGACGACGGTCGACCGTTTATAAAAGCCCCGTCGATCAGCCCGCTCGCGTGAAAATTTAGCATCGCGCATGGTCTTAAATCGATCGGATGTACGGATTTGCTATATTTGTCGGTAAATAGGGTTTGCGTCGGAAAACCTAACATCTCGGCCAATTTTTCCGGCAATTTTACGGCGTCCCCCGTTTTAGCAACGATGACCACTTGCGAGGTGTTTTTGTTGATATACATCTTTTTTAAATAGCCGGTTAGAAAAAGACGTATATCCCGTATAGAATAATTGCCCGCTTCTAATTTATAAAAAAACGCTATCTCTTTCTCCTCGTTTCCGATACCCGACCCGCATGTCCTCTTTAATATTATAAACCCCGTTCCAAAAATCTATCGTTTTTACGCCGACGCACCACTCGTCATTCTTGTTATCGATGTATTGAGATAATCTCACGGGTTTACCGATTTCCGTTATGACGTGAAACATATTTTTTATTAAAAAGTAAAAATCTTTTTAATAAGAAAATGTTCGTAAAAGCGAGTTATCCAGTTGGACCCAAGTACAATATTAAGGAGAATCTTCATTTGGCGGCGTTCGATGTTTACGTCAACGAAGTCGATCATTTTCGGGCTTCGTTCGAAAATATCTTCTTAAAATACGATATCCCGGATATTTTTGGAGCCGGAGATGAAAACGTAAAAAAGCTATTGAGTAGATGGTATTACGACCCCATCACCTTTTGGAGAAATCAACTGAATTTCGCCGTTTGGTGCTCGACGACGGGATGCGGCGTGTCCGTCGAAAAAACGGGCGATTCTTTGTCGAAAAGTTTATTTAAATTCCATATTTATTTCCAAATACGAAGAATCTTAAAAGAGATGGCGGTACCTTTGCCGTCGGATCCCGATTTTGACTTATACAATAATAACGTCGATAAGTCCGCTTACGAGAGAATATGTAGAGAGTTTAACGTACCGCCCGAAACGGATTGGAAGATTAAGGGAAGCGTTTTCGGGCGGGGGTATCAACAACGAGAAAAGTGGACTACTTTTATTTTAGATAAACCCGTCGACTATACTTTACCCGGAGTCGTGAGAATCGACGAGAGCATTAGAACGTATGTTTGGAGCATCTTGGGTAGCCAGGGCGAAACCCGAAGCCCTATTATAGGCGGCGGAGCAACCTCGCTCGATGCTCAGAAACAATTCTTAGTTCTAGTGGAAGACGCGATAAATAGACCCGTGGATTTGCCTACAGACATCTCCCGATATGAGAAGACGCTAAATTTCGCGCAAAGCAAAGTAGATTACGTCTTTTATCCGGGATTATACATGGCCCCCAGTAACATGATGTTAAGGATTGATCCGGGTATCGTCGCCTATAATAACGAGATCGTTATAGCTCCGGATAATGCCGGGATAGGGCGGAATGAAGAAGTTAATTCTAAACCTCGCATTTCGGATAATCCCGGAATAAGACGGAAACCTCATATCGCCGCTAAACCGGATCACGAAGACCAGAAGACCGCCATTTTCGCGATTTCGTTACTTTCTTTTCTTATTTTCGTCGAATTTCGTTAATAACACGCCGACGATAGCCATTCCGAGTACCCATAAATGTTCGCCCAACCAAATCGCCGTTTTACCCAAAGTCGATAGTATCCAAGAGACGATCGCTCCCAATATTCCCGGTAACGCCTCGCCGAATTTTGTCGCTAATTTTTTTAGTAATTCCCCAACGGCGTCTAATTGTTTCTTGAGCCATTCTTTTAAACCGCCTTTACCCGAGGGTGGCGGTGGTGTCGGGGCGGGAGGAGGAGTTCCGGGTATTAGTAATTCGACTAAAAACCCAATAGTCATACCTATCGCCGTCAGTATCGAGAAAATGGTAACACCCTGTTCTCTGAACAAATTCGCGATTCTTTCTCTCAGAGTGAGATTTTCGTCTAACAATCCCGTAATACTCTCTTTGATATTCGCGAGTTGAGATTTCAGCTTGGCATTCAGAATCCCGATACTTTCCTCGATTCCGCCTAACTGATCGCGGGCTTTATTGATTTCTCTCGGATATGTTCTTTATCGCCCGGATTATTTTCTAGATCTTCTTCCCACTGCGAGATTGTTCGCTCTAATTCTACTCTTTTAGCTTCCTGAACCCGCAAGGAGCCGCTAATACTTTGTAAAGATTTATCTAATCCCAAGAGCTCTCTCACCGGTAATTCCGATGTGAGATCTTGTAGACTATCCGACAATCTTTCTATTCCTTCGTCTAATTGTTTTACTCGCGTTTCCTCGCCCAAGTCAGTCATCTCTATATGTTCTAGTTCTTCTACATTCGTTAAAACATTCTTCCCCTTTTCCCGTAATTTATCGTACACACCTAACGCCCTAAGAAGATTAACACCGTGTATTTTCAAAGTTCCTATCGCTAAGAATTCTTTAGGATTATTTTTGATAGTTAATCTTATCCAATTTCCCTTACAATTTACTTCTAAATTGCCTCTCTCATCCGATCTAAATTTTAAGTCTTTACTACCCCTCGCTTTTTTCCAGTCATCCAAAATTTCTCCGGTTCTGAGACGTTCTCTCTGATTTTCACGGGGTTCAATGGGTACATCTGGTCAAAGTTGTTCGTCGTTATTTATTAAAGAAGTTTCTTTCTCATCATCCAATAACGGCGTTTCTTCATAAGTCGGATTATCGAATTCCCAATCTGCCATTTTTTATAAACGACTTAAAATTTTTATCTCGTGATAAGAAAAACACGATGAATTACGGCGATATTTTAAACCCCGATAGAAAATTAAGATTACCTCACGGTATAAAGGGTATTAGGCAATCCGTTACGATTTCTCACAATCCGTCGTCTATAGACGAAATCCAAACGTTAACGGTCCGTTTCCCGAATTTGAGCGAAAACGACGTCATCGTTCCTCGCACGACGCATCTGGCATTCGATATCGAAGTTGCCGTAGAAGGAGGCGATACGGGTAAGGCGGGTCAATACAACAACGTCGGTCGCAATATAGTAAAAAAAATAGAAATTTAAATATCCGGAAACACCGTTCAAACGATCGACGACGCGGACAAATTTTTGTTGTATAACGATCTCTGGAAAATAGAGCGACGAAATTTGGCGTACCAGGGGATACAAACTAAAGCCCTGAATATTTTAAGAGCTAAACCCTTCGGAAGATTACCCCGAACCGAATCGGAAGATTACGAAATTGCCGCGGCGTACCGAAATAGATTTTGTATTCCCCTGGATTTCGAAATTCTGGAAACGAGCGAGCCGTTCTATCAGGCGGGATTGCAAGATCGATTAGAATACGTGTTAACGTTTAACGACGCTAAAAAGGTTATTTTCACGGCCGCCGGCGACGAAGATAAAGAAGTCGGCTATAAAATTAGTAATATATCTTTAGAGTTCGAAAAGATTACGGACGCGAATCTCGCCAGAAGCATTCGTCAGAGATACGGGGGAAATCACGTCTATTACTTTAATCAAATACTGCGATATCGCAAGACTACGATAAAGAAATCGGATGCGGTATTGAATTATCAAATCAACACTCCGGCAAAATCCCTGAGCGGCGTATTGTTTCTGTTCAAAGACATTTCGAAGGGCGATCCGGAAGAGTTTTATAATCCGCGAATAACCAAAGTTGAAACCACCATCGAGGGTCAACCGAATCAGCTATTCTCGCAAGGAATGTGCTCTCACCAACAATTCGAAGAAATTAAGAAATTCTTTTTAGCGGGACTAAATCGCGAAAAACAAACCGATTCCGTGGCCAAAGAATTAATGTTGACGGAAATGACTTTAGGAAAGTATCTCAGCGTGCGTTACGGTCTGTGGCTAGATCTCCGAACGACTCCCGAAAACTATCTTCACGGGACGGGGCGAAGATTACAAAATATAAGCGAGGGTATTTCCGTGCGAATAGAACGCGAGCCGGAAAGCGATACCGATCCCGTAGACGTTTACATTTTCGTCGTTAAGGACGGGCAAATAAATATGTCGAACGGCCTGTTCGTGAACGTTATGTCTTAAAAGATTTAAATTACTTAAAAAATGTTTATCAAACGTCCCCATTGCGCGATGATAGTCGGTGCCACCGGCTGCGGAAAGACCGAATTCGTTTTAGATTTGTTGGAAAGCGAATATAAAGACTTTTTCGATCACATCGTAATACTGTGCCCTTCTATCGAATTTAATCGAGCATATCGTTCGCGCGAATGGATAGGAAGATATTAAAAATCCGAAAGATAAACGAGTTATCGTCGTAAACCCCGTATCCTCTAAAACAGGCGAAGAAAAATTACAAGAAATGTTAAAGTTCTTTTACGAAAAATACAAAGGCGTCCCCACGTTGTATATCGTCGACGATTGTAGCGTTACTAAACAAATAAAAAAGAAAGCGGACGCTCTGAGTATGTTGGCATTTTCCGACCGTCACGCGAATCAATCCGTTTGGATTTTAACGCAAAGGTATAACTCGGCGAGTAAAGATTTTCGCAGTCAAATCAAGTGGACGTGCCTGTTTATCACGAAAGACAAATTTTCGTTTCAAGAATGTTTAGACGAAAACGACGTGATCGACGATCCCGAAGAAAAACGAGAAATAAAAAATCTATTATCTCAACACAAACACTCTAAATGAACAGCCGACGGGATATAAATTTTATAAATAAAAAATTTGAAATGATATAAAGAAAAACATGTCGTTTGTTAAAATGGAGTTAGTGACAATTGATACATTAGACGAAAGTAAACTGAGACTCGGAGAAATTTGTAATAAGAAAAACCCAGTGTCCCATAAAACAATAGCGATCGAGTATTCGTATCCGAAAAAAGTTGGACCGTTAAGAATAAAGACGCCCAAATTAGAATCGAGCGGAGTGTGGGAATACATAAATCCCACGACCAATGAGGTAGACAGTTATTCTATGGCATTTCTTTGTGGCGCTAGATCCAACAAAAAAGAAAAGAGATTCGTCGCGATGATAGAAAAAAATACGGAAATTATAAGAACGGAAATTGAAAAATACGAAATTAGGAGATCGAGAAGACTCGATCCCGATAATTTAGTTAAATAACGGTGAGCCGGTTATATCTCCCAAATTAATATTTAGTAGAAAGGATAAGAAAATATTTTCCGAATTTTATAAAGCGGACAAAACTCTTCCCCGCACTGAAAATACTGTTAAAACCGACCCGAGGATTACGTTAGACAGCGGTGTTTAGCGATTGGTCATTTAAACGTAGAAGACGTCTTTATAAATTCCACCGTCGAATCTATACGACTCAAGTTAAAACAAGCGGTGATCGTGAAAACTTTTAATGATGATTACAATATAATCACCGAGGATCTCTGTATCGATTCCGATGACGATAATTAGATTTTTAAATGTATACATTTAAAAATCGTTTAGCGCTTTATATCGAGCCCTCCGCCATGAGTCGCGGCAATTTCAATTTTTTTTTGTCGACGCCATTCGGCCGCGCGTTCCTTTCCTCCGCACGAATAACACGTTTCGTATTTAGTGCTATCCGTCATCCATTTTTCGCAATCCCTACAACGTTTCAGAGGCCTCCTGCGATTTTTCATGTAATTGTGATGAACGCTACAAAACAACGAATTCGAGGTTACCGGGCGGAGACACGGGTATGACGGGGGCATTTGACACGATATCTTATCTTCCGGCCAAAGAAATAAAACTTGCTTTGTGCCGCATTTACTGAACATCTTGTCTAACAGGATATAGCCATTATTTTGTTAATTCCATTTGGTAAAAACGATTACTAAAACAACATGAAGCTCCTTAGCGAATTATTGATGATATTTCTATTATTTTGTCTAGTCTCCTACACGATATTACTATTATTTATATCGATCCTGATTTTAAAACTAGAGGGATTTCACCGCGTCGAGAGAATGTTAAAAAAGATCTTAAGAACGATCTAAAAAATATTGTCGTATATAAGATCATGAATGTCGAAGAATTACTAAATTTACAATCTACCGACGATATATCTATTAAAGACAGACTATCGGCTATAGTCAGCTCGGGGCGTTCGAGCCATTTTTTGGGAAAAGACATATCGCCTTCAGATTTAGAAAATATGAGCGATAAAGAAATTGAGAAATTAAATCGCTTATTTAACGCCCGACTCGGCATGCGTATGACCAAATCGATAGCGAATTCTTTAATATATCTATATTCGCAAGGGCTTAAACATTTTTTCGATCTTAAAGACGAACCGAAAATAATCGAGGAATTAAACGAAGACCCTTTCTTAGTCATCTGCGAAATGTGTTGTAATTTGTATTACAAATTCGGGACGCTTTTAGCCCCGCTTAGTATAGCCACCATTTCTAGTCGACACATAACAGAATTTAAAAACTCTGACGCTATAGAAAAACAAGATGAATCCGGAGGAATTAATAAGAGAGAAACGTGCGGCGGCGGGCCGGAAGGGTGCTAAAATTAGATGGCAAAAACATCGACAATGCTAATAACAACAGTGGTAATGCCATTAGCAATGATAACAATGCTAATAACAACAGTGGTAATACCATTAGCAATGATAACAATACTAATAGCAACGATGGTTGGCAATGGCTCATTATAGGCGGTGTCGCGGCGTTTTTATTGTTGAGATCGCCGAAAGAAGAACCGAAGGTGAAAGTAGTACAACGAGAAGAAGAGGCGAACGTTCACGAAATGTATTAAAAAAAATATATTTTCTTAATAAAATGGCGACTAACGAAAAGGATTTAGTAAACGCGGCTTATCATGCCGCGGTCGAAACGGGAATTGCGGTCGGATACGCGTAATTATCTAAAAAATTCTTAAAAATGCCTACCCCCAGATTCGAGTTTGATCCGAAGGACATCGGAATGCTCATGCTCAATTACGCTTTAGCCACGTATACGAAAGATATCCTAGTTAAACGTGGTATTATCCCGGCCGATATCATGAAATAAGAAAATATTTTCTCAATTAAAATGGCTACAATCGGATTAATGCTAGGCGGCGCCATCGTAAACGCGATCGCGTTTTCTGGGTCGCAATTTCTATTTTCGAATCACGAAGAACGGGAACGTCACGATCGCGCATTGGAACAACTTACCGCGGCTAGAGACGCTTGGAATCGTAAAAGACAAAAAAGATTGGATTTTCTAAACGAACGTTTAAGAAAAGAAGGCCACGCTCTGTACACTTTTAAAGAAGTGGACGACGCTATGCGATTATATTCTCAAATGACCGGCGAGGAAGAAATCTCGCCCGAGCCGAGATTGAGCGATATTTATACGCCGAGCGACAAACAAAAAGATAAAGAAATTTTATTCGTCGTAATAGGAACCTGTTTAGTGTTCTACGCCGCGAAAACGCTAAAATAATTTATATCTTTAAAAAGATATAAATTAAATGGAAGAAATATATTACAGCCCGCGCGGTTATTGGAAGGGAAAAGTAGTTATCGAAAAATTAGCTAAGGCGGCCAAAGTGAGCAAAAAGGAACAAGACGTGTGGCAAATCTATTTGCCGGTCCCAAGAAAAAAGTTTGAAAACGTAGAAGAAAACGCGACGCATCAAGCCGATTTACTATTTCTACCGCACGATAGAATAGGAAAGAAAACGTATAAATACGCGCTGACGGTGGTAGACGTAGGAACTAGATACAAAGAAGCGGAACCTTTAACGACTAAAAACGCCGAAGAAGTGGCCGACGCCTTCGAGAAAATTTATGGTAGACATTTAAAATTTCCGAAATTATTACAAGTTGATCCCGGTCGCAAATTCATGGGAGCCGTATCTAAATTAATGTCTAAACATAAAACAAACATAAGAAGGGGTAGAGTCGATATTCATCGCGATCAGGCTATTGTCGAGATATTTAATAGAACTCTAGCCGAAAAACTTTTCGTTTATCAATACGATCGAGAGATGAAATCCGACGATCGGAATAGAGAGTGGGTGAAGGGTTTACCGGAAGTCGTAAAGGCGATTAACGAAGAGACGAAACTACCCGAAAAAATAGAACCCTCCGATAAATTTCAACCGCCCATCTGCCCCGCGGTAAAAGTCAGATATTTGTATCAACCCGGCGAGTTAGAAGGCGGCGGTAACAGGGCCACCGACCCGATTTGGAGCGTCGATAAACACTAAATTGACCGACATTTTAAAATGCAGGGTATCGACGTGTATTATCTGAAAGAACCGGCGCCTCAGAGAAATTTCGTTAGAGAAGAATTGTTGGTCGTCGAAGATTGAAATGAGTTTAAAAAAAAATATTGACACTATAAAAATGTCGATGTTAAGCGCGATGAAATCCCTTTACCAACAAGGTAAATGGACTATGAACAAAATTTATGGAATCGTCTCGAATTATGTTAGAGGAACGACTTTGGACGAAAAAGAATTAGCGTCGACAAAGCCCAAATTCGATAAAGTATTACGCGAGCTCAAGTTAACCCAGAAGGAAAATAAAATGTTGCGCGAGTTGAAGGAAGGAGAAGACACCAAACGTAAGTTCAAGGAAGCGTTGCGCGAGTTGAAGGAAGGAGAAGAAACCAAACGTAAGTTCAAGGAAGTGTTGCGCGAATTAAGGAAAATAAAAAAAGAATATAACGAGGACTTTGACCAGTGTGTGAAATTTAAAACTTTTTACAACTCGATCAAGAAAGACGTCGATAGATTCAGAGATCAGGCTATGATGTTTCACGACCTTAAAGGCGTTATCGTTGAGCGAGTTAAAGAAGAGTTTAATAGAGTGAATAGTTTAAAGTTTCAAATAGCGGTTAAGGTGAAATTTAGGCGAAATACATATGAAACGTGCGAAATGGTTTTTTATAGCACGCAAAGAGCTGTTTTATCGGCGAATACCGTAGAAGACGATTATCGCGATATAGTAGAAAAAATGTTAGCTTCTATAGAAAAAGTAAATACTTCGGGGTCTGGGTGGGTAATAGACCAATGTTTGATGTTATACATTAATTTTGCCACTTACCAGGCCTTTAGAGGTAGCTCGTATATCGAACTACCGGAAAAACTAAAAAATAAGAAAGCCATCATCAACGTTAAAAATACGGATGAAAAATGTATGCTATACGCCATACTTTCCGCCCTACATTACGACGATATTGGGAGAGATCATCAACGCGTCACCAAATACGAGAAATATTTAGATGAACTTAACGCGAAACGTATCGATTTTCCAACGCCAATTTCTCAGGTTCCAAAGATCGAGAGACAAAACAATATCGCCATTAACGTTTACGGCTGGAGAAACGATGCTGTCGTGCCATATCGAGTTTCTAAACAACCGAATGATATGAAGCGCATTAACTTAATGCTAATCGAGGGTGAGGATAAATACCATTATTGTTGGATAAAAAGCATGTCCGCGTTATTGTATGCCGAAACAAAACATATAGGTAAAAAATTCATTTGCGATCGTTGTCTTCACGCATATTCTTTCGTAGCCTGGCTTCTGCCCCCTCACGGCCCGCTGCTACACGTTTCAGGTTCTTTATTTTCATCACTTCTTCCGGATTCATTTTGTTTTTCTATATCGGAAGATTTTTTATATTGCGTTATATATCTAGACGATGTAAGGGCAGCGGTGACCGGCGCTGAATACATGCTGTAGCGATAATATAGCTCGCAACACATTTCACTAATGGCAATGTCTATGAACGGATCTTCCGATAATTCGTGGATCAGTTTTGGGGTATCTTTTATTTCGAAAAAGTGTGACAAACCTAAAGCGTAAAGACTAATCAGGGAATTCCAAATGGCCTTTGACATCAGTCCGCCCAAGCGACTATTATACAAACGATAAAATTTTTCGATCTGCTCGTTTGTCATTCTAGAAATGTCACCGGGTGTCAGATCTTTGCCTAAAAATTGTTTAGATTTGCCGCCTGCAAATATGGCGGATAATTTAACTCTCGTCGTAATATCTAGGCGCGTAGGCGTCGAAGAATTTTTTTCGGAGGCACCCGCGTGGCGGCCGCTAAAAGCTAAATAAGAAAGCATGTCCGTTTTCCTTTTTATTTGCTTCATCGACGAACAATCGTCGATAATAAATAAGGTGTTATGCCCCTTAAATTTTTCGTAGAAAAAACGTAACATTTCTTACAATCGTTCCTGGCCAGTTTTATTCAAAATGGGATTAACTATGATAAGATGTTAATCCTTGGGGTGCCTTATATCTTCTCCAATCCAAGATCTGCTTTTATACGCGATATTAAATTCGATCGAAGGACATAAAATCACTATATGCTCAAAAACGTCTTTGTATTCCGTCTCCAATAGATCTAACGCAAATTCTGTTTTCCCGCAGCCCGTCGAACCGACAATCATAGCACTGTGAGGCTTTTTGATAAACATTTTTTAAACGCTTAATATTTTTTACTCGTCTTAAGACATAATTTTCACGAAACGCCCATCGCGCATGTTGATTTGGCCATCTTTTACCACAAAAATATAGACGTCTAGTGGGTCTGGGTCACGATCTGGTTCTCGTTCAATCCGTACAGAAATACCCTCGCTGATATTTTGAAGCTTCCTACCCGTCCCGTGCAGATAGTTTTCGGAGGTAGAACGTAAATCGAGCCACAAGCCATAATGAGCACTAAGATACCGTCCCAAGGTTATTTCGGACAGCAATAATTCCTTGCTCAGAGCCTCGGTTTGTTTTTCGCGGTTAATCGAGGCTAGAAAGAATTTTGTAATTTCTTCAAATTGCTGATGCCCCCGCATTGGTTCGGCTGCCCTTCGATAGTGCACTCGACTTTGGAAATTCGCGGATTATAAAATTTCTCGGGATTATCCTCTGAAATATCCTTAAATAATAGCAAAATGCCGCTCAAGGATTTTGCAGGAGTATTGATTTGATAATTCAGAACGGCATCCGATTTTTTAATCGTGGTCTTACGATATCGTACTACTTGATTAAAGTAATAAGCGTGATCCCCGGCATATCTTTGACAGATGCTCCTGGCAAGATTTACGTTGGCGACTTTTTCAAATTCTAGGGAAATGTTTGATATTTTGTAATTAACGACCTTATCCTCGTCGCCGCCGCCCAAGAAAACGACCTTTTTTGCGTCGCTGAACGTTAGCATGTATTCTAATCGATCTTGTAGCCCCGCTTGATAAAACGGCTCGCTCGTTTCCAAAATTTCGAAATCCAACGGAATACAATACCTATTTCCAAACGCCGCGGCAATTTCGTAGTAATCTTCCGATTCGCTTTGGGGCAATTTAGGAACGGGTTTGGCTCGTAAAACATTCAAAGCTTTGGTTTGAATGCCTTGGTAAGCCAAATTTCTTCGTTCTAATCTCCAAAGATCGGCATACAATAAAAACTTGTCCGAGTCGTCAATCGTTTGAACAGTGTTTCCGGATATTTTAACCTCTATTTTATTACGATATTGCGTCCGACGTTGTTGTATAAGCCTGCTTTGCTCGAATCGCCCCATTCTACTTCGACCTCGATATCGAATGCTAGGCGCGTCGAGCGGGGAACGATGACGTCATTTTCGCTCAAATTCGGAAACCGGACCGTTAACGTTTGATTTTCGGAAATGGTCGACGGGTTGTGCGAGATCGTAACGGATTGTCTATGTGCCTTAATAGCGTGTGGTACTCGTAGCCTCCTGTCGGGGCTCAAAATTTCTCCATAATTATTCATGTTTTTCATATTATAAGATAAAAATTTTAAATCGATTATAAAAAATGTCAGATTGGGAATTTGAAAACCCTATTTACGAGGAAAACGAGTAAGAGACTTCGTTCATGGATAACGACGACGACGAAACTATGGCTAAGCACGCCTTCGAGGCAGGTTTTCAACCTGCCGGGGGCGTCTCCGACGCCTACGAGGATAAAACATTTCACTTATCGGTGAAATGGAGGGGGAAATTGATACAGCTCACAAAAAAGAATAATCCGAAGCAATTCCTGGCGGTGGGCACTTTAAAACAATACGGGCTCGGATTTCTCGAGGCCCTAGGTCTACCGACGAAAGAATTTAAGGGGAAAATCGTGCGGGTCGACGAGAATATCGAGATGGTCGAGAAAGAGAATTTTAGGGATGCCGATTATGAAAGATTGTCCGATAGTTTACAAGATCTCACGTCGGAATTGCCAATGAGAGAATTGTTGGGTTTGGATAAATTCCTAAGAACCATCCGAGGATCTTTACGCGTTCAACTGGGAAAGCAGGTCGAATTAGAACGAACCATCTCGCAGTGGGGGGAAGATCTCGAAAATAATCCCGCGGATAATGACCGCATAGAGCGCGAAATCGAGAAATCGCGAGACGAACTATCCGGAGTGAACGAGACCATCGACATTCTTAACGGACGACTGAGATCTCAGATCGCAACCATAAAAGAAACCGTTGCCCGGCTGTTCGATGAAAATCTCACGTTGAGAGAAACAATCGCGAATTTGTTCAGGGAACAAGGCTTAACTATTTTTAGCGTTTTAACCGCTATTGGAATGACGATCGGTTTTTTGGTAGAAGTATTAATACCCGGAACGGCGGTTACTCCTCCTGCTACACCACCCCCAGATAAAGGAGGACTAAAAGAATGGGGAAAAAGCAGTTAGACGCCGTAGGTAAACTCTTGGCAAGATTGGCAACAAAATTCGGTGAAGCATTACCGGGGATATTGGGTGCTATTGTTTCTTGGATACTATCAACTCTGGGTAAAACGGCGATTTGGTTGGGGAACACCTTTGGATACTCGGAATGGATAACATCGGTCTGTTATTACCCAAACTCGACGAAAATAAGAAACGAAATTAATGAAATCACGAGGATGGTGGTCTTTTGGTCTTCGTGGTCCGTGTCTTTTTTAACCAACTATTTTTTAATGGAATTTTCATCGGAAACTAAGATCGTCTCCGACGATCCCCGGCGGGTTTCCAACCCGCCTATCTTTTTAATTTTTTTAGGATTTAGTTCCTTATTTAGTCCTATTTTAGAATTAAACGGAGCGATCACTATTTCGTTGCTATAATTTTCAATATCTTTTCCAATTTTTAACATCATATCGCTAGGAGACATGTATAATCCCGGGGAAAAGACGTAATCTACTTTGCTCCGCGCAAAATTTAACGTTTTTTCATAGCGATCTATGTCCGTCAGAAGATCGACGGGCCTGTTTATCGCGTCTTCCGTCAGAATTAAAAATTGGGCCTGAGCATCAAGCGAGGTGGCTCCACTACCCACTATGGACGCCTTTGTTTCTGCTTGAGCACCTAAAATAGCCCAGACATAAGTTCTTATGCTTTCGTCAATTCTTACCGCCCCCGGTAAAGTATACCGATCTATGACATTATCTAAAATAAAAGTGGACCACTTATCTCGATAAATTCCAAAGATAGTCCCTCTAATCTTCCAATCGGTTTCGGGCGGCATGCCAAATTCTCTGCATATTCTTCGATAAGAAGATTCATTGATATTGTTATCGTATAAGTTAAAAGCCGGATCTCTGGGTAACAGGCGGGACATTTCTTTTAAAATTCTTTGTATCTGGAAATAAATGTGGAATTTAAATAAAGATATAGACAAATTATCGCCCGTCGTGGTTTTTTTCGATGGATACTCTGCAACCTCTCGTCGCGCACCAGATCGCGAAATTCAGTTGATTTCTCCAAAAACTGATGGGTTCGTAATACCATCTACTCAGTAACTTTTTTACTTTTTCGTCTCCGGCTCCAAAGATATCGGGGATTTTGTATTTTAGAAAGATATTTTCGAACGAAGCGTGAAAATGATTAGTAGTGCCCGAGGGACTTCGTCCCGTCTCCGAGATGTAAACATCGAACGACGATAGCTGAAGATCCTCTTTATCGGAATATTTAGCACCTATGGGGTGCGTTGTTTTCATGAAATTTGTCATGTTTTATAAAAAGATTTTTACTTTTTATAAAACATGTATCACGTCATAACGGAAATCGGTAAGCCCGTGAGATTATCTCAATACATAGATAACATGACCGACGATTGGAACCGTCGATTTTTGGAATGGCCTGTATAATATTAAAAATGATATGCGTATCGAATATCAGAAACGTGGACAAGGCGCCTCCGTTTTTTATAAACTGGAGGCGGGGACTTATAGCATACGAGATATCCGCGTTTTTCTCAGCGGCTATCTGAAAAAGCTATATATCAACAACAATACCTCGCAAGTGGTCATCGTTGCTAAAACGGGGGACGCTGTAAAATTGCCGGAAGAATTAGCCAAAATGTTGGGTTTTCCGAGTCAGACCTTGTTTACCGAAAATTATAGCAAATCCGTACAGCCGATCGATTTAAGGCCGTGTGCAATGTTATATTTTCACGCGGGTGGGTTGGTCGACGGTGTTTTTATGAACGGCCGACCATCGTCACGGTTGTCCAATTCACGTGCTATTAGAATTTAAAAATTTAAATAGTAAAATAAAACAAGTTTCGAGAGAATTGGAAAAATATCGCGCGATGAAAAAGGAAATTGATAAAAGTAGTAAGAAAGACGCCGCTATCGAAAAAAAGACGATCATGGAGAACAACAAAGGCAATGTGGATTTGCGGAATCAGCTAGAAGAAATATTGGGCAGATCTGTGGAGAAAGAAAATCTCGTTTCAAGGTAAGATTTTCTTGTTTTTGTTTTTTTGGGGGATTTATAAAGCGGATATTTTCGTTTATAAATCAATTTTGCCTTTTCGTAATAAAGAAAAAACAAATTCTGTGTCTAACCTGGTTAATGCCTCTAACCCCTGATCAATTTTTTTTTATAAAGATTATAAAGACAGTTTCGAATGGATGTAAACGCAGCATCGTCCAACTTCCACTCTACCTCCGCAAGGTAAATGTACGAACGAGGATAATGATCATCAATTAGATCGTAAGTCACACAAACCCACTTATAAAGGTCGAGCAATATATCGCAATACCCATCCAGCTCTAACTGAAATAAACTGCCCATCCTGCAAATCTCGCACAAAGTATCCTCAATCTCACACATACACCCGTATACCTTTTCGAGATACGGCACGGGCCAGTAGTCATCATCTTTGCCATCGTCTTCGGCTTTCTCGTCGTTAACTCTTAAAATTAGTTCTTTTAACTTGCGAATTTTTTTTTCCATATAATGCCTCGAAAATATATCACAGAGCTCTTTTTTAAAACAAATTGCTTTTAATGACATTGGCGGGTTTTTCCATGATCTCACGGTCGGCATGATCTCACGGTCGGCAGACGTTACTATTTCGATTCTATCGTAGTAAACTTCACACGTTTTAATAAAACTATCTATCATTTTATTATGAGAAAATAATTTTTTATGCCGTTTTCAACTTTTCGGAAAATCTATATCCCCCGGGGAATATAGATTTATGCGGGTAAGATCGATCCGTGTCGTCGGCATTCCATCCTAAAAATTAACTCGAGGATGTCGTCTCGAGTTAATATTCCGTTGTTACGATCCGTGTCGTCGGGTGCGCTTCATTTCGCACGAGTCAATAGCGATCGCACGTCGGTCGCCTGTCTATGCTTGCTAACATCCCTTTGCAACGATAGATAGAAATGTTTAAAGGTGCCTAAAAATTAACTCGCGGCATTTCACATTACGGTAGCGAGAATGTCGTCCCGAAAGAAAATTACATGTTGACGGACCTCGAGTTAATATTCACACCCCCTGGAAAAAATATATAAAAAATATATATATATATAGTTCCTACTTACAAGTTTGATCAAAAGCGTTTCATGATTGTGATAGATATGAACTTGCAGCCCAGTGGTGCCTTGACAAATCAGGATCAGGGGCGGATTTTTTTTCTCCTAGATGGGACTATATATATGTGTGTGTGTGTGTGTGTGTGTGAAAATCCTATATGAAGGAAAAAATCAATATTTTATTCTAATATTTAGTTTAGTTAGATATATCATTATAAAAACTTTCGGCGGATTGTTTTGACGATTTGTTGCGGCATATAATGTCGCCGGCTAGAATATGTGCCAAGAGTACCCCTATTTTGCGTCTGTTTTAGGCGACAGTGATTCTTTTTTACTGATATGTAGGGTAAATACCAACACTAGAAAGAAACTGAAATAAAAACAAAGCGAAGTCAAAAGCCCTCAACCCCCAAAACACACTGACCAAACGAGGGTGGTCCAAGGATTTCAAATTAGAGTTAGAGAAGCATGTGGTAAACTGTGACGATGCGTTTGACGAAAGCGAATTCTCCTAATTGACAGAAATGATCGTCTTGAGAATTATAACATTATGTTTATAATATATTTTTCTCTCTATAACATTACTAAAATTGCACCAGCTGGCTATCATATTGTTACCTCTGTTTCTCGGAAATTGCTGAAGGAATATCCTTGGTTGAAGGTCTAGTTATGCATATTTCATATACAGAGAAATCGCACAGGAGTACCTTCAAGCCTCTTATATTTTTCATTTTGGAATCAGTTGAAATTTAAATAACAAAATAAGTAATAACAAATCGCGACAAATAAGTAATAACAAATAAGTAATAACAAATAACAATTTAGAAATCGTACTGATATTTAAAAGTGAAGTCAATTATTCCATGGTGGGTGCAAAGATTCCTCTTGGATCTCTTGTTCTACAAAGTTTTTGTTGGGTGAGAAAACGATGATTGAAAAGTACAGGGTAGTTACTGCAAGACTAATACTTAGATCATATGGATTTATCACTGGCCAGTTTTTCTGGCGAGAGTCTAGAAACATTCACTGACCTAGAAGGTAAGGAATGTACCTTACAGATGTATCTAAAATCTCATGGATTTGTTTCCTCACAATATCGCAAATTAAAACAACCAAAGGAAGCAAATTGAAGGTAATTTTATTCCATTTCTTGTGCTTCTATGAAAACCTGTTACGGTTTGGCTGCACACCACGAAACACCCTATGAACAGTATAATTGTTTGGTTGACGATGGATTTCTTACGACATTTGTTTCAAAGGATGAATATCAGATTTATGGTATGAATGAGGGGGACCTAATGTTGGGATTAATAGCTGTGTTTTTATACCAGTGGTTTAAAGATGGAGAATTACATTGTGAAAACACCAGGGGTATATTCAGCCGTGATATATTCTGGTGGACAAATGCAATGTGATCTTGTAGAACAATTGCCATTATGCCAACACAGTGTTGCTGCAAAATAAGACTGCTCTTAATTAGTCACATGGACATATATGTTTTTTCTTGTCTTGTAGATAACATTGTCTGCCTTTAAAATGTTTGAATTCTAAACATGTTTACATTTCTTGAATATTAAAAAATCTTCAGTTTCTAAACGTGTCGTCTAAACAAATTTAACAGTTGTTTTATTTCAAGGGAACATGAGCGCTTCATTCGCAAAATCTGGAAATTCACATTATGACAAAATCTGGTTTATTTTTTTCTGATTTCATACATCCGTTGACATCGTCATTTTATATTATATATGAAATTAAAAGCCTAGAGATATTGGTAGTGTTTTCATTCTTATTTTTATATCAAATAATCGAATTTCTGATATCAGAAAATATTTTTATATCAAAAATTCATTGTTTGATATCTCGATAAAAAAAAAAATATTTCGGAATTATTAATATCGGAAAATTATCGATATCAAAATATGTAATCTTCTAAAACGCGATATTTTCGAACTTTCGCGCCAGGGATAATTTATTTAGGTTATTATGGAGTGTTTCCTTTTCTTTTCAGATGGTGCGCTTACTACATATTTTTTTATTTTCTTCCGTTTCTGATATCGCACGAGTTGATATAAAAAAAATCACATATTTTCTGCTGCCAGAAAATAGTTTCGCCCAGTTGCAGAAGTACGGTCGAATGTGTGGCTTTATGAGTTCACTAGGCTCGAAATGTGTTCAATAGCTTACGATCGCACGGTCGAAAATGCGAAGGGGCGTCTTGAGGGCTGCCTGCTATGCTACTATGCTTTCTCTCCAACAGTCCCTTTGCAACGAGTAATATCCAATATCAGATATCGAAATGATGTTTAAAGGTGCCGGATACTCCGTTCGAATTCTTTAGGCGCCGAAAATCAAAGCCTGGTCCCGCGCCAATTTTTTACAGCAGCCTCGATTGTCTTCTGAGGTCGCGTTTGCGATATCTTTTCTTGCATTTTTTCTGAAATAAAAGATAGCCCTCTCGTATGTCCTATTCAGAGTTTCGACAGACAATTCAAAATCACCTATATCTCTACCAGAAGCACGCAGTTGAATCGATCGTAATAATTCCAAAGAGAACACATATTAATTGAATTGATCTCCTCTAGCGTTATAACTCGTCATTTCGGGGGTAGGACATGATTGGTTGCCCGTTAATGTAAAAACGTAAAGCGTTGGACGCATTAGGCTTTACAATTTCGTATAAATGCCCAAATCTTTATATATGCTCAGCAATTTCTATTTTGGCTTTCCAGTATTAGAAAAAAAATTTCTTCCGTTTGCAAAGTCCATTTTAAACACTCTTTTACAACTGGGTGATCGAGATAAATAATCCGCAATCCCTGGAGGTTTATCCACCAATGATATTTAAACATCCTTTGTGCTCTTTCCACAGGTAAAATTC
Organism: Atrina japonica; assembly: GCA_030159075.1. NCBI lineage: Eukaryota > Metazoa > Mollusca > Bivalvia > Pterioida > Pinnidae > Atrina > Atrina japonica. Next base: position 38,667 of record BROG01000588.1, on the reverse strand, counting down.
GATTTTTTCTGTAAAGATTCAGCACATGGTGTCCAATAGCAACGACAGATGACCCTCAGTTTACGACTAAAAAATCGAACCCGAATTTTTGTCGTATGTGCCATAAGCGATAGATAGATTTTTTCTTTCATTATTTTCATTACGTCCAGGGTCTCGCACAAGTTTCAAGCAGAGATAACATTACATTCTTGCTTAATTATGTTAGTCTATGGTAATGTTGATTTGTTCAACCAACGCAAAATGTTATGGTCAAATAGTGGGCTCAAAACAACTCCCTGCCAAAAAAAACATGGGGTGAGCCTTTGATATTCACAATGGCCGAACAACAAATAAGTCGAAAGTTTGTGATTTTAAACCACAGGAAAAATCGAAAGTGAAAGGTGGCCCAGTTACAAAAAATCGATTTTTTGTACGATAAAATTTCAAGCAGAGATGGTTAGATGGGATTTTCAACCACAAAAATGGTCAAGTGGGCTCAAAACCTCCCTGCCAAAAATGAAAGTGAAAATTCATAAATTTCAAGCAGAGATGGTTAGATGGGATTTTCAACCACAAAAATGGTCAAGTGGCCCAGAACCCCCCGTACACAACACACACAAAAACAATATTTTGAATAGAGAATATGGTAACGCAATAACAAATCAAAAACTTATTTTACAGGAAATATAAAACTTCTACAGAAAATTATATTCTTCAAATGCAACAAATGAAGATATTGATATTAATAATTTTTTTAATAACGTTAACATCGCAATTTTGTCTCAATATATTATACACAAAACTAAATTTATAGCTTTGTAAAATACGATTCAAAATAAATGCTGAAAACGAGCACTTTTGTCAATTAGACTTCATCTGTTGAGCTTGAATTCAAAATAAGTATAGAGTTCAGAAATAGATTCAAACAAATAAGGAGGTCCAATTTCGTACAATGAAGCTTTTGAAACACAGAAAAATGAAAATTACAAAATCCCTGGATCTGACAGTTTTACTGCTGAGTTTTTTTTAATAAAAAATACTTCTTGAAAATATGACATTGTTAGATCAATTAATTATGGTTTCTTGTACTTTCTAACACCCACAATATGGTATAATCACGTGTTCACCTAACGAAAATAAATCAAAACATATTTTAAAAAAACTGACGACCCCTGAGACTTTTAAATACTATCTACAAAATTGAAACCGACTGTATCTCTAACAAATTAAAGAAAGGTTTTTAATAATTAATAAAGATTATTAGTGAAAACCCAACAGGAGTTAAATCAACCAGATATATAGGTGAAAACGAGGCTCATTTATGATATGCCTTATACATGCTATTGTTACTGATTGACTTTGAAAAAAGATTTGACACCATTTCTTGAACATTCAGTCATTAATGTCTAAAATTATTTTATTATAAAATGGATAAAACTATTTCAACAAAACATTTACTTGAACATTAATCGGTGTGCTGTATTATCTGATAAAATATACATTAAGCATGGATGTCTGACATCTATCAATTCTGAGCAAATATATTATCCAAATTACCCTGGTTAGAGATAAAATTTATCAATAAAAACACATACTTTCAACATTTTGCACACTCCCCCACCCAAATTCCCAGCCCCATCCTTTTTGCTCCTCTCTCAAATGTTAACCTATTTCTTCTCCATGTATATCATTGCGTGCAAATAATTTTTGCTTTTTTCACTTTCTCTCTATCTAATATACCTTTCAAGACAAAGGCCAAAACATGAAAAATCAGTTTTAATGTGGAAATAACTCCGATAAAGGTCTACCTGACAATTTCTGCACTGTTCACGTTTTTTAAAGATCGTTCCAAGCTGAGCGTTCTTGTTTCTTTCAGTTTCTCTCTATCTAATATATACTGCCGGGAAAAAGAAACTGTAGTTTAGTAATTTCATTTATAGAATCATGTTGCATTATGTACATCATTATTTAATATAATGCATTGTCTTTCAACTCAAACATCAAATCACGGATTATATCCATTATGGTTGATATGAACAACCACTGAAAGTAATGGGCGGTGCAAAAAAGGTTTCACAAGTTTAATAGCGTGTGTGATCGTCATTTGCACCGATGAATTCTTCGCACTTACGACGCATTAAAGGAATCAGGTTATGCAGAAATGCCTGGGGAATGTTCCGCCATATGCGCAATAAAGAACGACGCAAAGCGTCCAATGTAGCAGGGGGGAGGCTCTTGACGTAGACGTCGTTCCATTTCATCCCAAACATATTCTATAGGCGATAAATCCGATGACATCGCAAGCCATGGTAGCACATTCAAGTTTTGCTGCTGTAGATAGTCAGTAACAGCGCGTATTGTCCTTCTGCAGAATGACGTTACGCTGGTTGTTTTGAATGAATGTAACGACGTGCTAACGTACAGTTTCGTCACGGTAGCGAACACCAAATAAATTGTCCTCCACTATCACCAAAGGTCCTTCAATGTGTTGTAATTCCACCCCAGACCATAACGCTCCCTCCGCCGAATTGGCGGCGCCGAATAACGCAGGATATATGTAACGTTTTTCGGCACGACGGTAAGCCCGAACACGACCGTCACTGCTGTCGAGATGAAATCTCGATACGTCCGCAAACAGAACTTCCGTCCAATCTCTGTTCTTGAAACAACAATGCTCCTACAACACGCTAACCTCGCTACACGGTGACACCAGAGCAGAACAGGACGGATAGCAGGACGTCGAGGACGGATGTTGGCCTTTCGCAATCTGTTTCTCACGTTCGATGCCCAGGAATGATTCTAGCGGTCAAAGAAGCCGGTTGGAATCGATTACGCAAATGTGAAGTCCGTATATACGTATCTTGCTAACGTGACGTCACACGCGGGCGTCCTGATCGTGGGCGGTCCCGAACGGTGCCAGTTTGCTGATATCGTCTACATGAAGCATTTACAGTGTTAATATGAAACACAAACTGCCTTGTCCCATTGCTTTGAGACATCCCAGCTTTAGCATCCCATTAGCATGCAAACGATCATTTTCAATCATGCGAGGCATCTCTCAATCAAAATTTTATTCCAAAAGCCAAAAGTTTTTCTGTTTCAATACATTATTAATGAATGCAAGAAGTTATTATCGATTACTAACCACGTGTCGCTTAGGCTCAAAACTCAAGAAAAGCGTGTGTAGCCATCAAGGCGAATCGAACGCGATATTCAACAAATTGAGTACTCAAACACGCGTTTAGTACATTAAACTATGCCTTTAAAAATTTACAGCGATACAAGAATCTTTTTTTATGTTTTTATTTAACTTTAAAGTATACACTTTCTTTTTTTCCGCTAATATACTTTTCAAGATAATGGCAAAAACATGGAAAAAAAACCACTTAAAAGTGGAAATAACTCCCAAAAGCGTAAACCTGTCAATTTCCGCTGCGTTGCTTTTTGCAGATCATTGCTCTTTCACTTTCTCTATATATATATTCACTTTCCAAGATAAAGGCCAAAACAGTGAAAAACATGAAAATCCACTTAAAAGGCGAAATAACTTCCATTAGGGTCGGCATGACTATTTCTGCTCCGTTGACGTTTTATATATCATTGCGTATATCATATTTGTTTCATTCACTTTCTTTATGGCTACTTTTATACTGTTCATAATAATGGAAAACAGCCGTGGCAATGACCTAGAGGTTATAATGACCATAAACATAATACCAAGGTTATAGTTGTGCAAAAAATTATTTACAAAAAGTCACAGGAGATCTTGTACAAAATTATATTATTTGGATAAAGTTTGATTATTTTCATTATGGATAACATCGATTTGAAATGTAACTGTCTTACCAAATGATCAGTATTATAAGAAATTCTTTACAAAATTGAATGCGCATATTGTTGAATACTGGTCGCCAAATTTAGTTTATTTTAATATCCCAATTACAGATAATAGAGAAAGGTTATGTCCAGTCACATTCACCTTTTATTCCTCTGTACAATGTTAAGTCAATAGATATGCAAAACCATCCCTCGTTGTTATTGATAACCGTTTATTTTCGTCTCATCTTATCTCGTTAGTTATTCCAAATATACGAGAAAAAACTTTCTGTGACCATGGGATTGATCGAGCCTGGAAGAGTAAATATCAACTGTGTTAGTTTTGGAGGACGTAATGATTTTACCTAGAGGTGTCATGTTTATACCACTGAGAAGGGTCCATATTTTATCGCCTATTTTGGGTTACGTTACATGAAGAGTTATTCCACTTTAAATATATTCGTTGCATAGCATCTACCTACTTTCAATATATGTTCCTATACAAATGTGGTGTTTTTTTAATTTGGCTTCGCTCAAGATCGTTAAGAAAATTGAAATAGTACATACAAACATAATACCAAAGTTACACGTTTGCATAAAAAGGCCAGAGTTCTTGGTCAAGACATCTTTTCGCTGAATAAGACTTCATCAATTCAGCTCGTTTATTTACACAGATGTAGAGCTTTGAAAAAAACGTTATATGAGAAAGACAAAATACTTATCTTAAAGCAGCATTAGTAGTTAAGTTAAGAAAAAAAAATTTTCGGAAAGTGGGTAATAATCATGAAACGATTGTTAACCATGAAAAAATCACCCGAGAATTCGATTTAACGCCGAAAACAGAGTGCAGATGCCCCCAAAAAAATCATCAATATGTTTGTGTTTACATGGAAACTGAAACAAGACAGGACGTCTGATTACTTTCCGATCATCTTCGTTGATGTCTACGAGATTTGCTGCTTTAGTGAAGTTACAGGGAGAACTCGCACCAAAGACGAATCGTACTAAGACAAAGACCTAGACGGACTGCGTGACAAACCTTACCCAACTATTAATGGAAGAATACATTTGTATTACCATATTTTGATAATATATATAAGATTTCATATGTCAAGATACTATCGTTCATGTTTAAAAATATGATGTCATACTGTTGGTGGCATTCCATGATAAAAATGTGAAGGATGTGTATGCAGCAATTATATACAAGTAAAAATGTCCTTGCATCATATTTTATTACTTTTTTTATACTAAAGTGATATTTTGCTGAAATTGTTCTATTTAAATTCTAAATTTCTCAAAAGGTAAGATTGTCATCTTATTAGAGTTGGTACTCTTAGATAGATTTGGCAATACGTTTAGCTTTATTATTTCGGCTTTTATGATACCACTATTTTCTTTCTGAAATATACATTTATCATAAAATCCGAGATTAACTGTCGAACTGATGAAGTCTTATTGACAGAAACGATCGTCTTGAGCATCTTGTTGACCCTTTTAGTACTATTTTTTAGTACTGTAACTTTTGTGTTATTGATAATAGAGAAACTACTGAAAAATTGTCGCAATTCTACCGATATATATGAACACGGGGAAATACTCACGGACAAATAAAATGAAAATTGCCGAAGTAGTATATAGTAGTATATAAATAGATTTAAAAAAAAAAATTTACAAATGTCACATTTGTTTTATTCTGTTAGCGCTTTAGCCTGTAGGCTCTTCAGACAGAATGTGGTAGCTATGTAGTAATGTATTGTGACGTCATGCTATTGTGATGTCATGTTATTGCGTTCTGAGTTAGTTTACATTGACTGATAGATTATTATATATTGTGTTTGTGGAAAATATTGTCTATAAATATTATTTTCTGTTCAGTAATGGTTTTAACAATTCAGTGAAATATTCTTCTTTTGCTTTGTGTAAATTTTCATCGTCGTTTCTAATTTTATAAAACGAAAATATTTTAAATTTCCCTTTTTGCACCATCAAAATTTTTAGAGTACGGTGTATTTCTGATAGAAGGGCCCTTTAATTGTTGTTGATGCACCCGGACTTTGTCTATCAACCTACTTGTTTGTCCGATTTAAAATTCGTTGCAAGTCGGAAAAGTTCCACAGTAAATTAAATTTTGTAATTTGCAGTTCATGCTGTTGTTTGGATGTAATATTTTGCCGGATTTTAATAATTGTTTATCCCCTTCTTCAATTATTTGGCATGTCCCACATCTGGGATCCCCGCATTTTTTAACACTAAATGAGCTTGTTGTTTTATCGCCTTCCTCAATTACTTGTCATGTCCCACATCTGGGATCGCCGCATTTTTTAACACTAGATGAGCTTGTTGTTTCATATTATGCTCGTGTTTGTAATATTTTCAGATCTGGCGCCTGTCGTCGACTTTTTAATGATTTGAGACTCTTTTACAATGTTTTTCATGTTCTAATATTGGAAAGAATCTCTTGGCCGAACTTTGAATATTATGATTACGGATATTATGTGTAATAACGAACGGAATATTTTCCTTTTTATTTTTATCTTTATCCCGCGTTCTTTGTAGTTCGGTATTTGGAATATTCATTGCGTTTTTTATTCCAGTATTTATGAGATCTTCGAAGTAATTTTGCTTCCGTAAGTATGTTTTCAACTGGTATAATCGCTGATCTCTAATTTCGATTTTGGAGACAATTGTGCAGATTCCCATTGCCAAATTAAATGGTATATTTCGTTTTGTATGTGACGGTTGACATGATCTAAAGTCCAGATATTGGTGAGTATCCGTTGGTTTACAGTAAAGGTTGGTTGTAATGCTCTCTACTTCCTTAACTATCAAGATATCTTGGCTCTACTTTATTCGATAGTAAATTTAATCGACTCGTGTATGTTATTGATTGGGTTGTGGATTATTGTTAAATCTTCTTCAGATTTGTCCAGAATATAAAGCAGTCGTCGAGATTTCTTTTCCAATTTTCTTTGATATATTGTGCGAAGTTTGCATCAAAAATATTTGTAGTTCATCGTATAATTTATCCTCCAAGTATCCCATAACAAAGCTTGCATATGTAGGTGCCACTTTAGTATCCATAGCCGGTCCTTTGATTTGAATGTAAATATTATTGTTGAAATAAAGGTGATTGTTTTCAAGCACTAGCTTTAAGCCAGATATTACCAATTGCGGTGGAAAGCGTTTCGATATATCCGTTTTTATTTGTTGGGCCAAAATGTTACGGCCTGTATCCCTAAATCGTGTGAATTATTTGTATATAAACTGGTAACGTCAAAACTTACCAGTATCGTGTTTAGTGGTACTTTCTTTGAGATGTAGTTGAGGAAATCCATGTCGTCTCGTATAAGACTTGTTATTTTTTTGCACAGAAGTTTTAACAATATATCCAAAAGATTGCTAAGTCTCTATGTACTGCACGACAGACCTGCGATATTTTGTCTCAGTTTAAGATCTCCGGGTTATGGAATCTTGATATGTACAGTTTTGCAATTCCGGATATTTTCTTGGATTTGTGTATCTTTGGAAGGCTGTATATATTGTTAATTCGGATCTCAGATTTAGTCAAATAATCTATTTCATTTTTTGTTAGATATTGACCTTTGGTTTTTATTAATTGCTCAATGTGTGTCATGGTATGCTTATCCTCGTTTATGGTAAGCTTTTTGTAAAAACTATTATCTTCCAGTTGATCCATCACCATTTGTTCGTACTATTATCTTCAAGTTGATCCATCACCATTTGTTCGTACTATTATCTTCAAGTTGATCCATCACCATTTGTTCGTAGTGTATTGCTCAGATTTATCCACTTCTTTAATGACAATTGAAGTATCGTTTTTAGTTCTTTAATTTTTGTGATCTACTTATGTTAGAATTGATTTCTTTATCTACAACATTGTTATTCGCTGATTGGCGTAGACATTGGATATAGTCATTCAAATATGTATCCCTATTTGTAGCGGGTTTGAATACTCTTTCTAACTAGAGATTCATCATCATTATTTTCGTTGTGAAAAAAAAAATACGTAACCTTAATTTTCTACAGAATTCGTCGGTGTCTTTTACAAGATCAACTTTATTAGACATTGGTGTTGGTGTAAATTTCAGGCCATGTTCTAATATCTGGACTTTAGGTCATGTCACCCGTCACATACAAAACGGAACATACCATACCATAATTTGGCCATAAGAATCTGTACGATTGTCTCCAAACTCGATATTACAGATCAGCGATCATACAAATCTACCCGAAGATCTCATAAATACTGGAATAAAAAAATGCAATAAATATTCCAATTACCGAAACACGAAGAACGCGGGATAACATTAAAAGTCAACAGGAAAATATGTCGTTCGTTATTACACATAATCTCCGTAATCATAACATTCTAAGTTCGACCAAGATATTCTTTCCAATACTAACACAAGAAAAACATTGTAAAAGAATCTCAAATCATTAAAAAGTCGACACAGGCGCCAAATCTGAAAAGATTACAATCACGAGCATAATATGAAACAACAAGCTCATCTAGTTTTAAAAAATGCGGCGATCCCAGATGTGGGACAAGACAAGTAATTGAGGAAGGCGATAAAACAACAAGCTCATTTAGTGTTAAAAAATGCGGGGATCCCAGATGTGGGACATGCCAAGTAATTGAGGAAGGGCATAAACAATTATTAAAATCCGGCAAAATATTATATCCAAACAACAGCATGAACTGCAAATCACAAAATTTAATCTACTGTGCAACATGTCCGAATTGCAACGAATTTTAAATCGGACAAACCAGTAGGTTGATACAGAGTCCGGGTGCATAAACAACAATTAAAGGGCCCTTCGATCAAAAATACACCGAGCTCTAAATGTTTTGATGAGTGCGGAAAAGGAAAATTTAAAATATTTCCGTTTTATCAAATTAGAAACGACGATGAAAATATGCGCAGAGCGAAAGAAAAAATATTTTATTGAAGTGTAAAAACCAGTAATCAACAGAAAATAATATTTATCAATAATATTTTCCGCAAGCACAAAATATAATAAGCTATCAGTCAATGTAAACCAACTCAATACGTAATAACATGACATCACAATAGCGTGACGTCACAGTACATTACTACATAGCTACCCCCCACACACACACATACATATATATATATATATATATATATATATATATATATATATATATATATATATATATATATATATATATATATATATATATATATGTATATATTGTGTAATGTATTATACTCCGGTAATTTTCATTTTATTTATGACGTCATAGTAAACACAGGACAAAACACGGTCCTGCGGATGACATTTTTAACATTGCAAATGCCCATCTCCATGGAAAATGTATTATGCAAAGTCTTAAATGAAAGAATATTTCAAAAAATTCTTCAATAACTCTAGTAAGATATTAGACCTTTGTTCAGTCCAATGATTCAAAGTTTAAGTTAAAAAGTTAATTTAGGCTTTCCTGTTTTCCAGTTCCACGGACAGTAGTCCATATGCATATTGACGCCTGGTGACATTGGTACTATTAAATTATAAAACATCTCAGATACCAAAGTATAAATCTTAAGGATGCTCGGGACACAGATACAAATCCGGCAAATATGGACAAACACGGACCTCTGGAAACCAAGAGGTGGGATCAGGTGCCATGGAGGAGTAAGCATCCCCTGTCGACCGGTCACACCCGCCGTGAGTCCACAGTCAAGTCCAAATGAAATACGTGAAGAAAGAATTCTCGTCACAATTGGTACAGACGTCTCAACAACCGCCAACAAAAGGTAACTCAACATTTCACCCACTGAAACAGAGTAATCGCAAACAAGACTATTACACCGACTGTAAAATTTGCGGAACGTTGAAATCAAACGAGGTTTTCGATATCCCTGTGTCAATAATTTGTCAGTGAGTAGTTAACATCTGTATATGAAATGTTCATATGTTGAACACGCATGGCATATCGGATCATTTGTGAAATATAAACTCCATATGCTGGTGACTGGAATATCACTACTTAAATGTTGAAAATTTACGATGGGAAAGCCGAAATCGTCGCGTTTGTCGTATAGCTTAGTTGCCAATTTCCTGTCTGTGTCTATAGTAAGTAAGATGTCTAAGTATGAAGCGTGTGTGCTTGATTCTGTTGTAATTTTCATTTCTAGTTCGCTGGGGTATTTCGCACGGCCATATGTATGAAAACTGTCATTATTAATTGACAAAACCTCGTCGATATATTTAAATGTGAAATTAAACCACACCGCTAGCTTTTTCTTCTTTTGATTCAGCAGTTTCTGAATGAAGTCTGCTTCGTTTAAATAAAGGAACAGGTCGGCCAATAAAGGGGCACAATTGCTTCCCATAGGAATGCCGACAATTTGTTGAAAGACAACGCCTCCGAACATTACAAATATATTGTCTATTAGAAATTCCAGCATGTTTTTATATCAACTTCAGTGTATTCATGTATAAAATCAGAGTGGTGTTTATCAAAATAAGTGTCATGATAACCAATCACTAGATATTTAAATTTTGGCGTATCACCTTTAGTGTCTATGATGCTAAATAGTATTTCTTTTAATTTTTATGTAGAATAGTTGTGTAATGAGTAGAGAAGTCGTATGTTTTGACACTTTGAATTTGAGAAAATTTCTGTGCCTTTAAATTTTCTAAAAGTTGTTTAGAATTTTTAAGTAAGCAACTGTACAATATTGCTAAAGTTTCTCCTTAACGGCTGTCAATATCTTGGTAAGGAGTAAAGATAAACTTTTGGTAGAACATTTGCTGGATCCTACTATGTACCTCTGCTTAGATGGGGTTTTATGAAGTTTAGGTATCCAATATAATATCAGTATCGGTTGTAGGTACATCAAATGAGCGTAATACGGACACGTGATTTTGAAGGATACCGAATCCATAGTTTTATTTTATATTTCCCTTTATGGTGTTTTAATATCAAGTAACTTCGTAACGCGCAAGTGATTTTGGCAGTTGCTTCCAAGTAATTTTATTATCGACATTATGATCACATGTATATAAATTCTGCATTGTTTAGTATATGAATGATTTCTGGTAGTCTACTAAAATGTTTTAACACACGTATCATATATAAGTTATCTATATTTGTTCATACAATTCGCCATTTTATTTTCTTTGAATTCCTTCCAGATAGAATGAATGAGGATAGGGCCTCACACATGTTCGTCATTATCACTGTAATTACAAAATCATTAGCTCCCGTTTAGTTCCTTTAATTGTCTGAACGCCTGCTTGGCTAAAATAATGTTTTGATAGCAATAATAGGTTAAACTTCAAGACAAAAATATGGAATGTAAGTAAATTCACTAATGCGAATTTGTTACTTAAATTATTAGATGCCAAAGAGATTATTTCCACGTTACGATTCAACCACACTAAGTGACGATTTCCATATTTCCGAAGGACCGTAATCACTCGGTGCTAATTTGACTTAGGTACGAGTTAACCAGTAATACTATAAATAGACACAGAAGTAATCAACCTATTTTAGCGTTTTATTTTGTGTTTTCTAATAAAAATACTACATCCGGGTAGATAGGATTCACTTGAAATAAATTATATCCCATTCGGATGAAAACAAACGACTACGCATGTCTACGAACTTTCCGATGTAGGGTTACTATGAATATTGCCCACAATATCGTTTGTTGTTGTTTTTTTTATACATGCCCACTAATATTATTTATTATTTTCACATTCGTAATACGTTTAAACAGGCCAATATGTGCAAGTGTAATTATTGAGAACTTTATATTTGTATATAACGATATATTATCACTTAAAGAAAACATCACACCCTAGCCGCCGCTAATGCTGCTTTAATATCTTTTCCAATCCGTCTAAGAGTATAAAATGGAAGTCTTAGTCTTTGTGGAATCAGAATTTAAAATTGATACTGTCTAGACAAAATATCGATACGACCCAGTGGCTATAAGCATAAACATAGTACGATAGTTACACTTTTGCAAAAAGTCAGAGCATAGCAACTTCCACCAAGAAATAGACATGTAACAACTACTTACAGTAGTAAACAATTCATTTTACATTCATATTTTTCCTGATCATAGTCCTCAATAATTCTGCTTAAATATTGATATAAATATTATAGACTTAATACCAAAGTTATAGTGCTCAAGACGATACCGTTTCTGTCAATTAGACGTCATCAGTTGAGCTCCAATTTGAAAAGTATGTGCTAAAAATAAAGTGGTGTCTGCAAATAATATTCTGAAAGTATAGCCTTTCTAAGTGTAACCACGTCTATCTTAGCTTTAGAAGATTTTATTTAAAATGGTGTCAACAGTGCCAAATATTCCCTTAGTCTAAGATGTGGGAAATCAGTACTAGGTTTATGTATACCCTCGGAGAAAATTCCACCAGCATACGACCTAGTGGTTATAAATATTATAGACTTAATATCAAAGTTATAGTGCTCAAGACGATACCGTTTCTGTCAATTAGACGTCATGTTGAGCTCCAATTTGAAAAATGTGTTTTTCTAAAAATAAAGTGGTGTCATACAGGGCCAAATAATATATCTGAAAGTATAGCCTAAATCCGTTTAAGTGTAACCACTGTAAAAAAAGTCTATCTTAGCTTTAGAAGATTTTCGCAAATGGTTCAACAGTGCCCAAGATGAACAACTGGTATCGAAATACCAGTACTAGGTTTATGTATACCCTCGGGGACAAACGGTCCACCAGCAGTGGCAACGACTAGTGTATTATAGACTTAATACCAAAGTTATAGTGCTACGATACCGTTTCTGTCAATTTTCATCAGTTGAGCTCAATTTGAAAAGTGTGTTTTTCTAAAAATAAAGTGGTGTCATACAGGGCCAAATAATATATCTGAAAGTATTGCCTAAATCCGTCTAAGTGTAATTGTAAAAAAATGTCTATCTTATGTTTCGAATTTAAAGTCAAAGTAAATAACCTTAGTATAAGATGAACAACTGTATCGAAATACCAGGTACTAGGTTTATGTATACCCTCGGGGACTCAAACGGTCCACCACCAACGAATGAGACTTAATACCAAATTGCTCAAGACGATGTTTCTGTCAATAGAATCAGTTGAGCTCCAATTTGAAAAGTATGGTTTTTCTACAAAAATGATGGTGTTAAGGGCCAAATAATATACAAGTATAGAAATCCGTCTAATGTCACTGTAAAAAAATGTCTATCAGCTTTAGAAGATTTTCGAATTTAAATGGTGTCAACAGTGCCAAATGTCCCTTAGTATAAGATACGGTATCGAAATACAGGTACTTTTTTTATACCCTCGGGGACTCAAAACCCTGGCAACGACCTAGTGGTTATAAATATTATAGAAATACCAAAGTTATAGTGCTCAAGACGATACCGTTTCTGTCAACAAACGCATATTGCTTGAAAAGTAGTGTTTTTTCTAAAAATAAAGTGGTGTATACAGGGCCAAATAATATATCGCCTAAATCCGTCTAAGTGTAACCACTGTAAAAAAATGTCTATCTTAGCTTTAGAAAGATTTTCGAATTTAAAAAAAGTGCCAAATATTCCCTTATATAAGATGAACAACTGGTATCGAAATACCAGGTACTATACCCTTTTCCACCAGCAGTGGCAACGACCTAGTGGATAGTTTAATACAAAGTTATACAGAGATACTGTTAGACGTCATCAGTTGAGCTCCAATTTGAAAAGTACTAAAAATAAAGTGGTGTCATACAGGGCCAAATAATATATCTGAAAGTATAGCCTAAATCCGTCTAAGTGTAACCACTGTAAAAAAATGTCTATCTTAGCTTATATTGATATGTTTATAAAGAATAAATAACCATTTGATGAATTAGGTATTTATGCTGTTGTACCAAATGAGCTCAAATTTCTTGTGATAAATAGTTGATGGGTACAAAAATGATATTTAATGAAAACAACATGTTGAAATTTTAATGTCATGAGCCACGTTCAAAATGTCATGTCAATGTCCTAATACGGTTTTTTTTTAATCTATAACCCTTTGTACAAAAATCCAATTGTCTACTTTGAACAAACGCATATTGCTTGAAGTCTTATATCATCGAAAAGAACACAATTTTATGTGAAAAATATAAAAAAATAAAATATGAAGCCTTCTATTTTTTAAAAAGATGTTTAACAGACACAGACGTTAAATTGGCAACTAAGCTATACGACAAACGCGACGATTTCGGCTTTCCCATCGTAAATTTTCCACATTTAAGTAATAATATCCCACAGTCACCTGCACATGGAGATATTTCACAAATGAATCGTGCGTATGAACATTTCATATGTAAACTACTCACTGACAAATTATTGACACAGGGATATCGAAAATCGCGTATGATGTCAACGTTCTGCAAATTTTACGGTCGATATAATAGTTTTGTTTGCGATTACTCTGTTTCACTGGGTAAAATGTTGAGTTGCCTTTTCGTTTGCGGTTTTTGAGACGTCAGTACCAATTGTGACGAGGATTCGTTCCTCACGTATTTCATTTGAACTTGACTGTGGACTCACGGCGGGTGTGACCGGTCGACAGACGATGCTTACTCCTCCATGACACCTGATTGGTTTCCAGAGGTCCGTGTTTGTCCATTTTTGCCGGATGTTTATCTGTGTCCTGGACATCCTAAAGATTTATACTTTGGTATCTGAGATGTTTTATATTCCGTCTTCATGGCATGAAATTCATAAAACAAATGTGAATGAAATGGTCCATACTAAACCATTTAGATAATATGTTTAATCATTTATCTCATTTTATAATATTTCTGATACTCGTAATACCGGACGTACCCGGTGTGTGTGTGTGTGGGGGGGTCAAATCTTAGATGATGGTATTCTTTTAGTGGCTGAGCTGGTATACAGATTTGTTTGTAAACAGTCATTTTTGACACGTCAACCGATTACTTACATTGGTGGTATTTTTATGGGATTAACTTAACACACAACAGGAATAGTGCAAAGGAGATAGAGAGGATTATCATCACTGCATGATAAAATACATATTGGAGGACTCTGGTGCTCTGGTTCTTGTTTGATGTGCTAATTACAGATCTACTGTTTTGTATTTTGATCAATTTCCTTTACGAAAATCACTTGGCAATTATTCACTGATTCCATGTCAATCATGGTATTGACTTTGTAAGTGGGAATTTACTGCACTGGTTAATAACATATAAATAAACAAACTGAATAGAATTTAGAATTTTTCTATATGGGTTTATATAAAGACCTAGAAGAGTTTGAGGAATTCTAGAGATTGTGACATTTTCCTAGTGGGATGTTTTGGCACATGTCTTTTACATTCCAGCACCTAATGTAGAGCGTTATGGAACTCTTTTTACATATGTAAGTTTTGGGATCTGTTTACTTAGCTAAACAACTCTACTTTGAGTTTTCCTTTAAATTATGCATTTAAAATATTTTTGAACTGGACTATGAACTTCAAATGACCAGTAACAGTTTCTTACTATTACCATCAGCTCCTGTATGTGGATTATTTGTTTGTAAACATTTTACATTTTTCGTCCGCCCATAAAACCTGATTACTTTGAGTTCAAGTACACTTCATGCTACATTTTCAGTAATATTAAAAATTATCAATTTCTCTCTGTATAACCACCATTTTGTACCTTTTTAGTTTATGAGAATGATTTGTACCTGATTTTTGAGTTCAAGTACATTCATGCTACATTTTCAGATTATTATCAATTTCTCTCTGTATAACCACCATTTTGTACCTTTTTAGTTTATGAGAATGATTATTATTCCAACACACAAGATACTAAAACATTGTCACATTGATTTTCTTTCCAAATTATGTTGAAGTTATGGATTTTGTTATTTTGCAAATTTCATAATACTCCCATGGAGTCATGCAAGTTTCTTCTTTCGGTAAACGGCGAGTTGTTCCGAAAACATGACTCAGTGGCTGAAGTAGGAAGCAGATCGCTTTATTTTTGTTTTGGAAGGTGCTTGATATTTAGTGTAATGGAATAAATATTGGTTTTATTATGAATGAACTAATCATTCTCTGTTTGTTGCTGTTTGTATGTTGCAGAAAACTTCTCTTGAGGAACAGATGTTTATTTTTGTCGAGAAGTACAGGTAAGACTAAGAGTCCGTGAGTTTTATTCAGCCTCCGGGACTTCGCACGTTTCGCGTTGCGAATAAAGATGCAGAATGACAACAATATAACTAATCCGCCTTTTATACCTGTTGTGGGACTGGATTTTTCGATGAAACAATTACAAATGTCTTTAGCATAGGGAGATGAAGTCGGAATGTTTCAAAACATTTTATTTTTATTCATTTTTTTATTTTACTAGTTCAGCTTTATTATGATTTTTTACCGTTATAGGTTGCACCCCTTACAAAAAATACTATAGTAAACTATAATATAATGAACTATAGTTTACTATAGTAACTATAGTAAATCAAAGTTTTTACCATAAAATCAAAGGTTTTACTATAAAATCAAAGTTCTTACTATAGTAAATCAAAGTTCTTACTATAGTAAATCAAAGTGTCAAAGTATTTACTATAGTAAACTATAGTTAGCTATAGTAAACTACAGTCTACTATAGGAACTATAATAAATAGTAATTCAAAGAGTCAAAGTTTTTACTATAGTAAACTATAGTTAACCATAATAAACTATAGTTTACTACAGTATTTTTGTAAGGAACAGTCGCCGACAATAAAAACGCTTCCATGTCGAATTTTCGTGTGATACCTTCCCTGAGAGCGCACACAGTCTCACTTGCCAGAGTTACCTTTGTCTTCTGATGGTTGAATCTTACAAATAATTAATTTTTTAGGTTGACAAGGGCATTCAGTAAATGTTTATATTTGTTCAGCGTTTATTGTCATCGAAGATGTCATCGTCTCTGTACTCCTAGTGCAGCTTCCACTGGTAGATGTCGCTCTACGTCGCATGGAAAAATTTAAATACCATATCTAGCCAACAAAGGAAATATCAGCTTTGAAATGGAGTTTTGTAAATAAAAATGTTTTGTTCCCATCTGTTTGGAATATATTTCTGTAAAAATTACCATATATCAATGTGACTTGTTATTTTTTGCAGTAGAAGTGAAGGCTATAACAAACTTATATTAAAATTGTCTTATCTGGTCACCATAATCACACCGTTGCCATGGAAACGAGAATTGTTCCTCGTTCTGCATGTATGACTGCTCTAATACTCATGACCTGATCCCCCTCTTGATTTCAAGAGGTCTGTGTTTGTCCATTTCTTTTACCAGATTTGTACCCATATCCTTGACATTCTAGTGATTTATACCTTGGTATCTGAGACTTTTTATATAGAAACTGTGTAGCCCCATAGACTCAAATGATCTTGAAACATCCACAAATTATCATTTGTTTTATCACTTAGTCTTTTCTCTTTAATGATGATATTTTTTATGTTTTTCCTATAGTGTATATGTTGAAAATGACCATTTATATGTGCATGGTATGCAAAAATTTATCCATTTTAAGCAATATTTCATGCTTCAGTACAGGACAACGCAGAATAGCCCCTAAAACTACATGGTACTATCATAAAATATGGCATTTGAATTACAGTTTGACAATAATATTTTTGGGGAAATGTATACAAAAGGAGAACATGTCAATATACCTATCTTGTGAAAATTCCTAATGTAAGTAATATTGAAGTAAAAAAATAAAGAAAATTTATTTTATAGATTTTGATAATGTCATTTATCAGATATCAATCAAAATGTTTACAAACATTAGTTACAAAGTTATTAGATGTGTGGAAATAATGAAAATGGCCCTTGATATACTTATTACCTGAAGTAGTTAGCAGTAATAAGATTTCAATTATCTCCCCTTATTGTAACTCTTCAGTCAGGCAAGCAAAAAAAGTTCAAAAACAACAACAATGGGTAGGGTATAATTGACAGGAAAAGTATAAAGACACTATTGTCGAGGAAACTAGCTTTCAAAGGTTTTTTTTTTTTTTAGTTTTTGTTTGTACAAAAAATGTATTCATTTTTCAATATATTAATAAGATATATAAAGATCAAGTAATTGAAGCTAAATTAAAAAAAAAAAATTATGGTTGTTATATTGAATGTAGTGTCCATATTCATTTCAGCTATTATACGATACCAGAAGTATTTTTGTCGTCTGGTGTTTTCTGTACTGTCACATGGAAATATTTGGATTTTTGCATTAGTATAATTTCCTCCTTCATCTATCACTCTACTATGAGTTAAAATGAATTGAGATACAGCCTTGAAAGCGAGTGCAGCTCGGTTATTGTTTGAATTAACTTGGCCTTAGTGAGGCCCTTGCCAATGATGTGTGTATTTGTCAAACCTAGGCTTTATGTATCGCTGAAAAACGTATTTGCCCGTGATCGTTCAAAATATGCATCAAACAGGAACAAAAAAATGCCAGAAACTTTCTTTTTTCAGGCAATAATGAGAAAAATAAATCAGTGGCTCAACAGGGAACTTTCAAGTAAAAAATTTAAGTTAAACCAGAGACTATTGAAACCTCCTTTAACTTTGTATTAATATAACAGTTATGTACTCCAGACAGGTGGATCAGGTTTAAATTTCACTGGTGTTAGAGACAGAGCGAGAGAGGAATGGCCTCTCGGAGCTTTCAAAATTCTTTTTTTTTTCTTTCAGAAAAACCCCTCATGCATTTCTCCGGCATGTTTAAAATTTGTTGATCAGTTCATGATAAAGAAATGATCAATCGCAAATTTTAACGAAATTTGGAATGGAATTTGTCGCAATTTAATGTCTGGAACCTAGATAATTCCCACCAAATCATTGATTATACGAAGTATGGTTTTTAATGGGAGTATACATGTACCCTGGGTCGCGGTGAAACCTGAATTATGGGCCTGTAATGCTGTATGGTCGAGTGGTTAAAACATCGCTCTTAAAACCATAGTCTTCATCGCTAGACAGCGCAGATTCAAATCCAGTTTAAACATGTTATTGGTTGAAACAATAAAGCCTGAAAAACAAAGAACTTTATTTTTCTTTAAATTTGTAGTTATTAGTTTGGGTATACTCAAGTCAGTTCAGATTTTTAGCTCTTTAGATGTAATGACTATCTTTTATAAATTCAATCATGTATATCATAAGATTTTAAATAAAGACATTACAATACAGTAGCCCTCTATGACCAGTAGCCGGCTATTGCAAAACTTTAGCTATTTAGCAAACAATTCATTTAGATAATTTTAGATAATTGACCAGTTGATGGACATTTTTCTTTAAATTTGCAGTTATAAGTTTGGGTATACTCAAGTCAGTTCAGATTTTTTGCAATTGCTCTTTAAATGAAATGACTATCTTTTATAAATTTAATCATGTATATTATAAGATTTTAATTAAACAATACTGGTCAGGATCAAGTAGCCCTCCATGACCAGTAGCCGGTGTCGTATAATAATCGGCCACCCTCAAAATGTGTCCGGTCAGACCGATAATGTGAACATTTTCGTTCCGGCCTCCGCCTATAATTTTCGGTCCGGGTGGCAGAGTATCATTATCATGGATATTTAAAACTGAATTTAATAAAAAGAACAGCAACGTTGACATATTTTAATTATCAACTCCCATTTATTTTAAACGTATTAGATCTACCGTTATTTCAGTGGTGTTTATTCAATCGAGAGGGCAGGCTCTATATTATCGCTAGTTTGATATTGTTCAGTGCATTATTTCTTTTAGGGGTGACGATATAACGTGGGTAAAATCTCTAGAATTTATTTTCTAACACATACATACCCCAGTTAAGTGTGCAATACATGTTATTACATTTCTACTGAAAATATATACCACTTTATAATGTGACAATATATAAATAAAGCTTTCAGAGTATGGTGGGATTACCTTTGCGGGAGCATGCAGGCCTATGGCTTCCAAATTACCTGTTGACAGGCTGATTTAAAACTAAAACCCCGATTATTTTGTTTTCTCATAGTTGTTATCACGCGTTTTAATATATGAGTGGATGTTATTTTTAGTTATATTTTAAATAATATTTTATAATACCCTCCTTCAAAATGTTTCATGTTGAAGTACCACAATTATATCAAATGAAAGAGGTAAATTAAAAATCTTTATTATGCTAACTAAATGTCTTATCTCTATCTTGATATTCATAATTAAGATTGATTTTTGCTTTCACACGTCGTTCAAACTGAATTTTTAATCAGACTAAATGTGCCGGGGTTTCCACTTTACTTAAAACAAATCAGCAAAGTCGTAGGTTGTAGTATTGTGATTACAATTTATTTTACGTATAAGCTTATGCTCTATAGGAAAAAACCTGTGGATAAAAATAGAGTTATCAATATAAATTTCCACAGTAATACAGAAGTATAAATTTGAATATATTTCAAATACGAAGTCTATTATTCAGAACAAAGAAATAAAAAAATAGTAATTCTTACCAGGTATTCTACCAATCTATCCGTCAGTGTAACTTATGGATGGTGTTAATAGAAAAATTTGGGTATCAGTATTTATAGAGAAAAGAAAAGCATGCGATATAAATTTATTGGACATTCACACTGACCACTCTTCAATGCTCACTCACCCATGAAAAAACATTACTATAACATACTTTCAATACAGGTAACAGTGGACAATACAGTACAGTACAAAAGACAATTAGACAATGACAGCATAATTACAGTACAGGACAAAAATATAGAACACGCACAAAACACACATGTATGAAATACATGTACCTGGTGACATACTCCCCTGCCTTATTAAAATGTCTCCGACAATTTCATCAATTACCAGATAATCAACATCATGACTCATCCAAACTGAATAAATGCAATTCTTAAAATAAAATTATATTTCTGACAACTATATGTATTTACAATAGTCAGTGACGATATTATATTTAGAATACAGTTTAAGAACTTTAATTATCTGACAATGTTTTTAAACACGGAGGAATTATCACGTCATTCATTTTGTTCATATTATTTACACGAACATTTTCAAAATAACATGATATATACCGGTACTATTTGACCATCAATCTTACAATTGATACCAAGTTTAACACATGCTTAAACTCTCAAGGTAACTATTGGAGAATCCTGTGTATTTACCTTCAATTTTACTTACTCATACCTACAATATGAAATACAAAGAATTCAATGTTTAAAATATAAAACAATTTCTGAAATAAGAATTTAAACAAGAGTTTCCAACACAACAATTGGATGATAATTCCACTCTCCATATCTATTGGGTGGTTTTCGATCTCTATTTGATCTTCTTACTGGTGGTTCTACAACAGAATGATCTGTAATTTGGTGAACTGTAGACTCTGCAACAGAATTGTTATTATTGTGAACAGAAGGTGGCTGAAAAGAATTTTTGTTAACAGCTGTAACTGAAGATTTTGATTTCTCTATAGAATCAATGGGACATAACTCTTGTCGTCTCCTTCTGTGTGGAATAATATATTTAGCAGGAACTGATGAATCATCACTATCTGTTGAACTTTCTTCGGTACTCTGCAGTGAATCTCTTTCTTTCACCTGTGGAAAAGTAGTAAGATTAGTTTTAAAACAAACATTGTCTTTGTAATTAGGTAAATCATCTACAGGGATACAATGGAATGGTAAAAGCATATTTCTATGTAATGTGCGGGATGGCCCTTTCCCATTTTCACTTTTTACCTTATAGACAGGAATTTCACTATTGGGTATACTAATAACCAAATAGGCTTCTTGTTCCCATTTGTCTGACAATTTGTGTTTTCCCTGAAAACCAACTTTTCTAACTAAAACTCTATCTCCTACTTCAAGTTTGTTTTCTTTCACTTTTCGGTCATAGATCTCTTTGTTCTTCATTCCTTTCTTTCTTGATATGTCAGCTGCTACTCTATATGCATACTGCATTCTCGTTCTCAGTTTCTTTGAATAAGAGAGGTGGCTGGAACTCCCAATATCACCTGGCTCAAGGCCTAAAAATGTATCAACTGACAGTCGTGGGTGCCATCCAAACATCAAATAGTGGGGCGAGAAACCTGTAGACTCGTGCTTTGTAGCATTATAGGCCTGTACAATTGGGGCAATGTAGGACTTCCAGTCAGCTTTCTTCTCTTCCTCCATGGTGGCTAACATTTTCAATAAAGTTTGGTTAAATCTCTCTACTGCACCATTCCCCATTGGGTGGTAGGGTGTTGTTCTAGTCTTTTTAACTTGAGCCAGCTTACATAGTTCTTTAATAATTCTGCTCTCAAAGTTGCGGCCTTGATCGCTATGTAGTCTCTCTGGAAAGCTGTAATGCAAGATAAAATTTTCATACAAAACTTTAGCAGTGGTATGTGCTGACTGATTTCTACAAGGAATTGCTTGGCTGTACCGTGTAAAATGGTCAGTTATAACAAGTACATTTTCGTATCCTCCCCTACATTTTTCTAAAGAAAGAAAATCTATACAAAGTAACTCTAATGGCCTTGATGTAAATATGGGGATCAATTCTGCTGAAGTTCTAACTGGTGTTTTCCTTCGTATACAGCGACCACAATTCTCAACTTTTCTAGTAACATCTTTCTCTAGACCTGGCCAAAAGAAACGCTGTCTTGCTAACCATAGTGTCTTGTCTATTCCTTGGTGACCCATATCATCATGTACACCCATCAAAGCAATCTCTTTGAAGTGCTCTGGAATTACCAACTGATGTACTTCCTCACCATCCAATGTTGCATCTCTATACAGGATTCCATCTTCTATTCTCAACCTATTCCAAAATCTCAATAATTTCTGTACTTTACCATCTTCATTTCTACAGTTGCTCCCCCTTGGATGAAAATTGCTTCCTAGCAAATCTATAACTCTTGCTATAGTAGGATCTTGTCTCTGTTCCTCAATCCAATCTATTGTAGATATCTCCTGTGACTCAACTTCATCTGCCATAGATGTAACTGGGGTTTCTGTTAAACTGGGTGCATATGGTAGTGCAGTAATGGCTGACATACAAATAGCTCTTACAGAATCAGAAAATATTTGAGGTCTGCGTGATAACCCATCAGCATCTGAGTTTTGTTTTCCTGTTCGATAAGAAATACTGAAATTGTAATTTGCAAGATCATTAATCCATCTATGACTGGTTGCATCAAGTTTAGCCTTAGTGAGAACATAAGTCAGTGGATTGTTATCTGTTACTACTTCAAAGGTATTTCCGTATAAATAATCATGAAATTTGTCAGTAATAGCCCATTTGAGTGCTAAAAATTCTAGTCGATGTGCAGGATAGTGTCTCTCATTAGGTCTTAAACCTCGACTAGCATAAGACTCTCTCTAAACCATCTTGCTTCTGATACAATACAGCTCCTAAACCTGAATTACTAGCATCTGTATGCAAAATAAATGGTAAACTATAATCTGCATATGCCAACACTGGCGGATGTAATAATTTGCTTTTTATAGTATTAAAAGCTGTCTCCTGATCATCTGTCCATAACCACTGGGCTGCTGTTTTAGATTTTGACTTCTTACTTTTTGAAGCAGATGTACTATGACCTATAAGTAAAGCATTAAGTGGTTTAACTATCTGTGAATAGTTTTTAACAAAACGCCTATAATAACCAGCAAACCCTAAAAACTGGCGTAATTCTTTCACAGAATTAGGTCTAGGCCAATCATGTACAGCTGACAGTTTCTCTGGATCCGTCTCTACACCTTTACTGGAAATGACATGACCTAAATAAGTGACCTTAGACTTAAAAAGTTCACATTTTGAGGGTTTGAGTTTTAACTTATGGTACTGAAGTCTCTTAAAAACTGACTTAAGACGACTTACATGTTCAAATATATGCAAATAATAAAATTAAAGTTTTCAGTTTTTAGTCCAACAACTGAACACCCTGAACAAGTGTCAGCTTTCTCAAATTGTCAACATATATAGTCAATTTAAACATATGAATATTACCTGAAAAGAAAAAATTATACAAAAACTAAAATGTAAATGTTAAACACTGTTCTTTGTAGCTACGTAATACTTAACGGTCTACAGTAGACTTATTAAACACATGTAAACACACGGAGACGTCTGTTCCTTTGAATTTCCGGTATTCCTTGAGGGAATTCCTATTAGAATGTGGTATCTATAAATAGCACACTTCAAAACTTTTGGCGCGCTCTTCGCTACCCATTGTGGCGTTGAATTTACCGCACTGCTTTGGCAAATTAAACCTTGTTGGGGATTTCAACACATTTTCCTTTTTCAGTAATATGTTAGGCAATGTAGATTAAACTATCAATTCAGTCTATGGATAAATCAACCTTTCGCAAGTATGTGCAGAGATCCATATGATTATGACATTTGATGATTGATCGGAATTTCAGTTCAGCTGAACGTAGATCTATATAATTTTAAAAGATTTTATTTTCAATATGAGTTGAAAATACCATGTTTTGTGAACACCTGGTTTTCCTAATTACGTTGATTACGTTGGGCGCCATTTGTGCCGGGGTTTCCACTTTACTTAAAAAGAAACCGAAATCAGCAAAGTCGTAGTTGTAGTATTGTGATTACAATTTATTTTACGTATAAGCTTATGCTCTATAGGAAAAAACCTGTGGATAAAAATAAAGAGTTATCAATATAAATTTCCACAGTAATACAGAAGTATAAATTTGAATATATTTCAAATACGAAGTCTATTATTCAGAACAAAGAAATAAAAAAATAGTAATTCTTACCAGGTATTCTACCAATCTATCCGTCAGTGTAAAAGACTTATGGATGTGTTAATAGAAAAATTTGGGTATCAGTATTTATAGAGAAAAGAAAAGCAGTTCGCGATAAATTTATTGGACATTCACACTGACCACTCTTCAATGCTCACTCACCCATGAAAAACATTACTATAACATACTTTCAATACAGGTAACAGTGGACAATACAGTACAGAACAAAAGACAATTAGACAATGACAGCATAATTACAGTACAGGACAAAAATATAGAACACGCACAAAACACACATGTATGAAATACATGTACCTGGTGACATAAATTTCAATTTAAAAGATTGCACACACCTACTGCAGAAATGATAGTGACGCACACATGCTAACACATATACATGTATACATATAGAAAACAAAGCATTATTTCCTGTCTATTGTCCTTATCGTGTCTCAGGTATACTACCTACCATAAACTATTAATTCTATTAAATAATAACAATATACAAAAACAGACGTCATTACATAAAAACATCAGATATATTTTGGGAAATTGATAACACTTATAAAACCCTCAGTACTTTCAGTAAAATACAGCGGTTAGGTCTATGATGAATAACATTTAACGCTATTTAACTTTCTTTTCTCTGGGGATTTTACCCGGACCAAAAATGTTAACATTTTCGGTCCGGCCGGACACATTATCTGGACCGGACCGATTCTTATACGGGGGACAGAATATTATAGATAGACGGACCGAAAATGTTAACATTTTCAGTCCAGCCGGACACATTTTGAGGCCGGACCGATTATTATACGAAACCGGCTATTGCACGATTTTAACTATTTAGTACACGATTTTTTAGATATTTTTTAGATAATAAACAAGCTAGTAAATGTCTCAAGTTAAATATTTGATACATGATTTACACTTTGATATGTAACAAAAAAAATTCCTAAATTGATAATCGATTGTCATGGTTAAAGTATCTAAATAAGCTAACAAATTTGTTAGATTTAGACCTATTTGAATTTCTCAGAGGAATAGAAAAGTTCCGAGAATTCCGGTAATCGTGTGACACAAAGACGATAAAGTCCGAGAACAAACTTGCTTTTGAATTTGGCAGAGGACTCAGCGGTTTATTTCCAATTTACAATATTTTCACCGCGATTATGACTTGAAAAAGTCCTTGTTGAATCCTTAGGTACATTAAGTATTTTGTATGACATGTAACTACAAGCAGTTTGGTAAATGGATTTAAAATCCATGTGTCTTTGGACACAGGCTATTTTCCCACTCGCGAATTTGAGCCTACTTCACAACCACGTGGCAGCACATAGCCTTCTTTAATGGATATTTTCTAACAAAACATCGTTTTATTTGCATGTACTAGTGATATATGTTAAGTTTATATATGCTGCATGTACTTATATTTTTGCAAATATTTTAGGTATCCTTTAAATTTTCTAGCCATTTGAAAATAGCGAAAATTCATCGATCAGTTTGCCTATATTTCCAATCATGTGCACCTTTGAGTCGTTTGACTGCCCTATCTCAGATTAAATCTCAGCTGAGGCTATTTAAACTGATCAACTGTGAAATATACAGTCTTGACACGGGTACAAAATGTAATTGGGGCAATTAATAGATTAAGAAATAAACGTTTGGGAAGAGGGTTTCATAAATGGAATATCTTAGTCGCCAGGCAATTCTGCCATTTTTATGTTCGTTTTTGTTTGGGTGGGGGGCTCTTTTGGTGATTGACAGCATGAAAAAAGGCATGGCGCTAGAAAAAAGGGCATGGCTTAAAAAAAACAAGAGGCTACGTCGCTCACCTGAACTGTGTTGGAATCTCACAAATATGGGAATCTCAAATTTACAAATTATTTTCACACTCCTTGGGAGTGGAAGAGACTTAAAATGAATAAAAATGACAAAGCTGGGAAAGATGTCAAAAACATGTAAAAAATTAATTTTCCAATTTATTCCAAAAACAGGAAATTGAATCATGCATCCATAAAAATCACTCATTCAATTAATACAGCAGTTCTGGAGAAGATTTTCAAAGAGGGGTACCCACTGAGACCTATTTTGCCCACCCTGGATCCACCAGAGTCGATCTGGTCTAAAACATAAACTTGTCAGGGGAACTTGGATACCGTACTTGCTTTCTTTATCCTTCAGCGTTTTGAAGAACAAGTGTGTGAAAAATACCCCCTCCTTCTTTCTGCAGTTTTTAAAAATTCATAAAAAAAATTAAAAACATTAAAACATTAAATTTCAGAAAAATTCTTTCAGGAAAGCATTTCTCAAAAATTCTTTCAGGAAAGCATTTCTCTACCTAATTACATGTAAACACTTTAAATGAATACCTCATGATGAATAAATGAGGATAAAATCAAAGAAATCATGCAAAAATAAATGAAAATGACAATGTGTAAAAACACATCAACAATTTATTTTCCGATTTCTACGTTATTAGCAAACTTTAATCACACATCTATGTAGGTCATTCAGATACCGTTAGTTTTTCAATCCATGCAGCGGTTCTTTTGGAGAAGATTTCTAAAGAGGGGTACCCCCGGGGCCTCTTTTGCCCCACCCTGGTTACACCCCCTGGGCGGATCTGGCCGAAATGAACAAATGTGGTAGAGAACCTTTAGTACTTGCTTCCTATAAAGTTTTATCAAAATCCATTCAGTGGTTTTGGAGAAGAAGTCGAAAATGTGAAAGTTTACAGACAGACAGACAACGTACAAAAGGCGATCAGAAAAGCTGGCGCCATGATATATTGCTTTAGATTCAACACTAAAGTCTATTGATGTTTACTTGAGTAACTATTAGTTATCATATGACTGTTTCCCACATATTTTGCTATTATTGCCCCTTCACTTTTAGGCCTATTTTTAGCCCTATTGACCTCTACCTTGGAATATATTAACCTTGATCACGTTCAGAAGAAGTCTGTATAGTATAAATGTATGTATTAGGTTATATAGTATATATACATGTATATGAAATTTCATTGTTTTATTTCAGTATCAGTCTCCAGAGTTCAACATTTTAACGCTCATCTCGTCAAAAAAATACATAAGTAACTAGGGTGATTTCGACCAAGTATAACTTGGAAGAAAACGTTTTCCCCAAAGATGTTTCATTATATTTGTTATACAAGGGGGTAGTACTAAAAGTATTACGGTTTCGATTTTTCACGGAAATGACAGACTTAATTTCTTTATTTGATGAGTAAGAGGGAAATAAGACTGGTAGGAAACCCAGAGTCTTCCAATACAGACATACCATTTACCTTTTCTTGGTTACAGTATGTAATAACACAGGGAAGTGGATTACTAGGATAAGTTTTTGCATCCTTTATGTTTTTGAAGTGGTCAAGGTTTGGTTGACCCTAACAGAGAATTGATGTTTTCACAATTAACACAGTTGAACATAGTATTTCCTAGGGGACGCTGACTCCTTCCGTTTGTCTTTCGCAATTATTCTTCGTGTTGAGACCTTTGTTATATGTAATTTGTTGCATTCTAAATGAATTAAGAGTTTGGAGTATCCGTTGGTGCTTCTTTATTACTGTTGTTGGATCATTTTATTCCCGAGGGTATACATAAACCTAGTACCTGGTATAAGCAGAGGTACATACCAGGATCCAGCAAATGTTCTACTAAACCTTTATCTTAATTTCTTTCCAAGCTACCGACAGTCGTTAAGGAGACATCTCAGCAATACTGTACAGCTGCTTATTCCCGCTGTAAATCAGATGTGGATACTTAAAGCAATATGAAATGTCGTCTGTACAAAATTTTACATGAAGATTGTATGCAATATTATATTTCATATTCATCCAAAACCTCGTGGTTACAAGAACAAATGGATGCATAAAATTACAATACTTTCATCAAACGTAATCCGTTGTATCCGTTCCAGTGAATCGGCCATCAATCTGGCCACTGCTAATTAAATTTCGGAAAACCTTTACGAAGATTACCGATTGTCAAGGAAGCACATGGTAAGACGTGTGCATCTATCATCCAATGTATTATAATTTGTCTAATTCCTCGGTATCGAAAGAATATTTAAAACACTCCACATAATTATAGTTAAGGTATGATATTTGTTCTTATTTTTCGAGTTGATATAATCTAGGCATATATTAATTCTATACCATTCTACGTTGAAGAAACAGATGAACTGTAAGTGTAAACAAACCTGATGTTCATACTTAAAAATTCTAAACAACATTTAGAAAATTTGAAGGCACACATTTTTTCTCAGATTCATAGTATCAAAACATACGACTTTTCTACTCTTTACACAACAATTCCACATAAAAAATTAAAAGAGAGACTTTTTAGCATCACAGACAACTATTTTTCACTAAAGATGGAACCTGAAAATTTAAATATCTAGTGATTGGTTATCATGATACCTATTTTGTCAAACACCACCCTGATGCTACACATAAATACACTGAAGTTGATATAAAAAGATGCTGGAATTCCTAATAGAAAATATAGATATATCGGCGACGTTTTGTCAATTAATACTGATAATTTTGATACATATGTCAATGCGATATATCCCAGCGAACTAAAAATTAAACATACAACAGAATCAAGCACACACGCTTCATACATAGACATTTTACTTACTGTTGACACAGACTGGAAATTAACAACTGAGCTATACGACAAACGCCACGATTTTGGCTTTCCCATCGTAAATTTCCCACATTTAAGTAGTAATATCCCACAGTCACTCGCATATGGAATTGATATTTCACAAATGATCCGATATGCCAGGGCGTGTTCAACACATGAACATTTCATATACAGATGTAAACTACTGACTGACAAATTATTGGTACAGGGATATCGAAAACCGCGTTTGATGTCAATGTTACGCTAATTTTATGTTAGATATAATTGTCCTGTTTTCGATTACCCTGTGTCAATCAGTGTTGCGCAGACATTTTGTTTACTTTAAATGTGTATGTATATGCAGCATTTTAGTGTATTATTGTTTTGTGGTGAAGTGAATCGGTGAGCGTAATCTCCAAAACCCCGAAACTGGATTGTGACTCAATAAACAAGCATTCTGATAGTATTGGTAATATGTAGCCTGTGAAACCATTATTAAATAAATTGTGAGCAACGTTAAACAAAACCCAATAACGACAAAATTAGCTTTCATAAATTTTAACTAAATACTTTAATCGACATGTCAAATTATGGACAATAATACCATTAATTCTTTGGTAAACACCTTGGTTGACACAGACGGTTTTGCCATTCAGACGCAGATTATGCCATTGTGAAAAATACATGTTTGCATTAGATATGAACATCTCATATACAGAGGTAAACTACTCATTGACAAATTATTGACACAGGGATATCGAAAACCGCGTTTAAGGTAAACGTTCCGCAAAATTTGCGGTCGGTATAATAGTCTTGTTTGCGATTACTCTATTTCACTAAGTGAAATGTTGAATTACCTGTTTGATGGCGGTTGTTGAGACGTCTGTACCAATTGTGACGAGGATTCGTTCCTCACGTATTTCATTTTTATTTTAGCTATGGACTCACGGCGGGTGTCACCGGTCGACAGGATGCTTACTCCTCCATGGCACTTGACCCCACCTCTTGATTTCCAGAGGTCGGTGTTTGTGCATGTTTTATCCGAATTGTGCCTTATATTCTGGACATCATATATATTTACACTTTGGTATCCGAGATTATTTATATATTTGGAGCGTTAGCTGTGTTATTTTCAAAAAATTAGTATACAACTTGCAATTAACCTCGAAATGGACAGGAATGCGTCTGATTAGATACGGAATGCACTGTTATTTCTTTCAGCCTTTTGCTATTTTCTAACTTAATGGGTTCTTCTTCAATTAATTATAGGTATGTCTCTGGAAAAAGATAAAATTGTGTTTTTGTAGAATGAATTTTAAAAATTCACTATACATGTAAATTTGGCATAGTGATATAAATCGTATAGATGCCAAAGTGTTAACTACCAAAATTTCCATTCGCAATCGTAAGAAATTCCGACTTGCTTTATGAAACGGTCGTAAACGTTGCCGATGAATGGTCGTAAAACTAATCGGTTATCGAAAAGTTTCCGACCTTTTATGAAACGACGCCCAGGTGTTGTGGGGGGGGATAAACATTCCCTGAGGACCAGTCATGTTCGGTATATCATCAACAGCTTTTGGGCAAGTAACACTCAACATTTTATTCAGTGCATTTGCCATGAGGATGAGACATGGAAAATAGATAGAATTAAAGAGAAGCGTGGTTCATCAACAGATTCCCTTGTATCTAAATACACTCGTTTCATCTAAACAAGTGATACAAAGATGAGTTAACAGTTTCTCTTTGTAAAGAAAAAAATACCGGTTTGTTTTTGAAAGAGCAAGAAACGCAATATGATATTGAAAACAGAATTGGAAATAATATGGTAATGAAAACAGAATTAGAAACAAACAAATAGCATTTAAGTGTTCAATGGTTTGGGAAACACTGTTCTAATATAAATGTCAATATTTATCATTCTATAACATTTACACTGCCTGATATGCAAGTATTTTAAATGTTCTAAAGCTTTTAGATTCTGAAAATTGCATTTATGTTTTAGCTTCTCATAAACACTTGGAATCCATTACTATTACCTGGACATTCGTTCAAACTTTCATGCGCCTTCCAAATTGATAAACATATTTTTACACTATTACCCCTCTTCTCGAACCTGCATCATTTACACCTGCATGCAATCTAATTAAAAACCGATCTCTCACGGCTCCCGTTTTCTGATATGTCGCGTAGAGGATCCAATGCAATCCGCTATGGGGTCACGTGCGGATGACCTCTCGTAGGTTGTCAATGTTCTACCAATGAAAATGCGACTGACAAATTTGAATGGCATGAAAATGCGACTTACAAATTTGAATGGCATAATGATATAATTTATCATATAAAAAGGAAACCGTGTATCTTTGGTTAGGCTTATTCGAACTTATACAAGGTTATGAAAATAGCGTTTTATTTCCAGATTCCGTGTGCTCAGTGTTGTTTATAATGAAAAAAATGTTTGCATCTCTTTGCCATTAGATCGCTCACAAGATTGTAAGTCGCTTTTTCATTGGTAGAAAATGACACACATACGAGGTCATCCTAACCCGTGACCCCATTGTGGATTGCGTTAGATCCTATACTCGAGTGATCGGTTTTTAATTAGATTGACCTACATGCTGCTTGGTCCAACAACTGGCTTTTCCATTATTCATCGCTTATCGAAAGAATAGATAAAAAATCGTAACTGGTGTTTTCGGTACTAGCTGATGATACTAAACAGGTCTTTCGTTGAACATTACCGTTTTTAAATTCAGAAATCCTAAAAAAATAAGACAGTTATCTTTCTGTAGATGTTTCTTTTAGACAGTTTGGAAAATAAATTTAGGTTTAGTATTTTGGCCTTGTTTCATTCGGAATTATCATACATCTATATAAAATGTAAGCTCAGTTGAGAGAATGATTGAATTGAGGATTATTGACACATATGTATTTTATCCTAATTTAAAGAAATCATTCCGTAATAGTACAATTTAACCTTCCTGTACTTCTAAGAGTGCGTGCTTATTCTGTTGAATATTCTCACACAGAAGCAATAACATCTCAACACCACAAAGAACAGTAAAGTAACATTTTTTGTTTTCATTTATTTCGTGAAGCCTGCAGCAATAAAGATTATCCTGCTGCATTGAATACTACTCATAATTCACGGAATCATGTCATCCAAATTGTATTCGTCATTTAGAGGGCTTTTAATAGGTTCTGCAAGGTGAAATTGGTTCTTCGCAGGAAATGCAAATCAAATTTTCCACTGTTTTGCGGTTATTTCTTCTCATTTCCTGTGTTCAAATTCCAGTTGAACTAACTCGCATATCGTCTATATCATCACTTCATTAAAACTATATTGACGTTTTCTGTGAGGTTAAATTTCTCCGACACAAAAAATGGAAATTAGATTTACTTTTCACTGGGCTATTTGGTGCGTAACAAATGAGAGGTGGCAATCACGAAACACATGTATAACCATCATAAGTAATCCTTATCTGTTTCAACAGAAAATGTATATAACAACTCAATCATGTGTATATCTATACAACATACACGAGAGCAGATTGGTTACATAATCACTTTTTAAATCATGAAGAATTTTAGCCTGAGCCCTAATGTACCATCAGTAACTGTCCATCATCGTATCACTGAGAAATTGTTGAATATGGAGTAAACCACAAAACATAATTATAATTCATAAAAATCTTATTTAATATTAAATTATAAATATAAATTATTTAATAAAAACATGACATTCAGCAAATGGAAATAATAAATAAATGCCTATTGGAGCGCTGGTTAGACAATGATTATCCTACCTTTGGATTTAGTCACCTGTCCACCAAGCAGACATTGCAACCATTTATATACAGACTCAATGTATAACTCAATTCATGCAATAAAAAATGAAAATGAATACATTTTATAGTTTACCAAATAAATTGACATTTGATTATAAATGCAACGAGTCTTAATTAAAGCATTATGGGATGAAAGGTTAGTTTTCAGCATAAAAATATTGGAGCTACACTGGCGTATTGGATCAGAGTGAGGCGTTTTACCTGTACACCCCTATTTTGAAAACATACAGTATTGCATTGGTCTAAACTTTATCATCATATATCATATTTAATTTATGTTTCGAAATATCGTCAATTATTGAACCTGTAATTCTCCTTCATGGCACCTGATCTCACTTCTAGTTTTGTAGAGGTGCGTGATTGTCCAATATTCACTAGATTTGTATATTGTATCCTGAACCTCCTAGCGTTCAATACTTTGGTATCTATGCATTTATATATGAAATATATCTCACTTGTCATTTTACTTATGATGAGATGAAACATGGTTATTCAATCGAGTGTGGGTAAACTTCAAGGATGAAATAAAACATTAAATTTAGAATAGCCGACATTTGTAATATAAAAAATCTCAGACACCAAAGAATAAATTTATAGGATGTCCAGGATATAAATACAAATCTGGTAAAAACTGGACAAACACGGACCTCTGGAAATCAAGAGGTGGGATTATGTGCCATGGAAGAGTAAACATCCCTTGTTGACCGGTCACACCGCCATGAATCCACAGTCAAATCCAAATGAAATACGAATTCTCGTCACAATTGGCACACGTGACTCAGCAATCGCGATCGAACAAATAACTCATCATTTCATTTAGTGAAACAGTAATCGTAAACAAGGTTATTATATAGACTGCAAAATTTGCGGACATCAAACACGATTTTCGATATCATATATCACTGTGACAATAACTTGTCAGTAAGTAGTTTACCTCCGTTTTTCAGTAAAATTGAAGAAGTACCAATCGATAATCAAAACTCAAGTCCATTATAACACGACGAATTAGATGTGTAAATGGTCTCAACATGAAGAACAATTGCGAATCCCAAACGGGATAAGACCAGGTGTCCGGAAGGAGTCAGAGTCTTCTGCTGGCATGCCCAAACGCAAACGTTCCATGGAAACCTTTCTAGTCAAATTCGGTAAAAAAGTCAAGTTTGGTGATAAGGTCAAGTTCGGTGAAAAGCACGCTTGGTGAAAGGGAGTCACTGTCTGTGGCCGTGCTCCAGAATACTATCTAATATTTCTGAGAGGGGGACTACATAATGTTTAACATTTACTGTGTGGATTCTGTTAATCTAGTAAACATTTATTATTTGAAGATTTACTTTAAGAGCTACTACACTTTGTGTTTCATCAGAAAATTTAGTTTTTTTTTTAATTATCCATAAGTAGGATACCGTAAGTAAGACAACAGAACATTACAGCGATGTGATAACGGAAATTGATTGAATTTAATGTTTTGAATATTTCCGGAATGTGGAAATTTTTCATTGTTCTTGAATATTTAAAAAAAATATTGTCAGATAGGGAAAATGTTATTTATAATGTAATTATTTGGGTATATGTGTCATTCATTGTAAATATTTATATTTTAATGAAAATATTAATGAATGACATGCAGTTGGAAAGAATCGTCGCCCACATTTCTTACACTTCGTAACTATGTGTAATTTTTCACCCATACTTCTTCGTTATCTTGATTTTGTCATTTACTCGCTTTAATTAACAACATTACCGAAGTGACAGAGATATAGCCATACAACTACTTTTAATTTCATCGTTTGTGGTTTTATAGAATTCTTATCAGTGAACGTTTATATAAAACAAAGAATTTTGAGGGGAAAGTTATTGCACAAAGTCGGAAAAGAGGGCAAATTTTTAAGCATTTCATAAAGGAAGTTTACAAAAATATTTACAAAATGAACATAACTATAAATTATGAAATTAGACTCGTGTGGATTCAGTGATATTTTAATTCAATAATTCCCCCTCAAAATGGTAAAGTTATAAAACTAAGACTGTTCCATCATATACAAAATATTTTGGAGTTCTGAATAAAATGAGTCTTAATATTTAGATAGAAGTTAAGCTTTGAAACTTAACACATAGATACTGATTACTAATACATATAAAATGACAGTGTCGATAATATAATATCATACTAAACTATTTCATTATATATACACACACATACAGAAATAGGTATTTATACACACACACACACAAATGTATATATATATATATATATATATATATATATATATATATATATATATATATATATATATATATATATATATATATATCGAAGGGGAATTATTTTTTTTTCTTTCGGGCAGACAGATATTTTAAACTCAAGTTAAAATGATTATAAAGAAATTTGGCCAGGGAATCAAAGTTATTTCCAATAAATTCCAGTGTAAAGGGGGTTCGACAGTGTTTAATTTATCAAAATTTTATTTCTTAGGAGTTTCCGGAGACATTATACAAATCAGGTGAACACTGGACAAACACGAAATATTATAAACATAATACCAAAGTTATAATGCTCAAGACGATCGTTTCTGTCAATTAGATTTCATCAACTGAGCTCCAATTTTAAATAGATTTTCTAAAGAAAAAGTGGTATAATACAAGGCCAAATAACAAATCCAACCAATGTAAAAAGATCGCTATCTTAGCTATCAAAAAATGGGATCAGGCGTCATTGAGGAGTAAGCTCCCCTTTTGACCGGACATACCCACCGCGGGTATAATGCAATGAAAAACGTTTTCCAGAGAATAAAAACATCAAATGGTAAAAGAAATAATACTTTGATTTTAAGAATTTATACGTTAAATCTCGTCTGTTCAATTCTTAACTGTGATATATTTGAGTAAATGTGAAGTTAAATAGCTGAAATGAATTCCATGTCAGTTATTTTAACCGACGTCGCTTTCGACATATCAGTTTATAATCAGCTATCAGATGTGTTCAGTGCAAAAATCCGTTGAACACTCGGTCTTATGCAAATAATTGGATCGAACGACGTGCATGTAATTTAAAAATAAAGTATCCAGACTTTTTCTTATGAAATAACCAGTAATCCTCAAACGTTGGCGATTGTATTTGATTGACACGTATTTCTTTATCTCATCAATAAAGATTGTCAACTACTTTTCTCTTTAATTTAGGTGATATGTGACCGAGTGATTTATATCAGGATCTCACCCGTGTCGGAATCTATTCTGATTATATGGTGAAGTTTGCATGTTGACTTGCGGAACGCAGGTAATCTTTTTCAGTTATCAATAAAATCATGTTTTCTTTCCACCCTTACAGTCTGACTGCAATCATATGGCTGACGAATTGTTGGGTAAACAGGCGCAGAAATTAACAAGACGATTAATATGACAAATTAGGGTGATAATTGAAGGTAGTCGCTTTTATTTGTAAAATTGTCCTGCACTAATTTATAAACACAGGAAAACCAAAATAATATCATGGTTATGTTTTTGATTTAGAATTCACACATTTTGAATTAATTGTCTATAGTGCATCATGAAACTAAACATGAGACCAATATTATCATCTAAAATAAAGTGATAGAGGTTTACCTGAGGTTATTTACATATCAGCATGTTTTCTTTCTTTATTAATACCGATATAATTGTTCATATTGTTTAATCAAATCAATAGACAGACTTATTGCACATATATTTAGAAATGCAGCTTGCAGTGCGATGAAAACATTTGCAAGAAACTCTCATGGCTATTCCGTAATAAATATAAAACGTCAACAGTGAAACACAGTTAATTAATGCTATGATCATCTATATTCATTCTCTCAGAGTCCAAATTTATAATTACTTTGAGAAAATGATTAGACTGGTGTTTCTGTGTGCGGTATTTTAAAGTTTTAACAGTGATTAATGCTTGTACTAGTGGCTCTCATGCTAAAAGTAGAAAACGATGACTTAGGTTCATCTATAAATGATGATAAATGTGGAACATTTAGTATTATTCCAAATGCAACTTTTTTGCATAAACGATGTTCTTTAAAGAACTGTTTTAGAATGTTACATTCCCTCATTGCATATTTTCAGAATAGAACAAAGACTAAAATGACCAGGATGCTGGAACGGATGTCTAATAGAAGAACAGGAGTTGCATCAACGCAATATACTATTATCAAATAGCATTGAAACATTCTTATCAAACTATCCGAAAGTAAGATGATGTTCACTTTTAAAATAGTTTCTCACAACCGAGGATTGTGGTAATGGAAGCAATATTATCAGTTTGTAACAGGTAGGAACATACAGTTCGAGCAGTTTGCAATTTTGACCAAGAATATAAATTAAGTATAAATTACAATTGGAGGTAATACTACTGCAGAGGTTTTCAAATTTTTCTCAGCCTGCCGTGATAGGGCCCCTTGATACAAAAAATTAGTAGAAGTACGGGGGATGCAGATAGCGGAAGTGTTACATCCTTCATGGCCAGTCTAGTTCGTTATTGGCAATATATTAAGTTTTACGTGCTGTAATACACATCTTTAATTGTCTTGCGTTACAGACGGTCGGGTACACAGGTTAAATATCTACGTAATATGTCGAGCAAAGCAAAACAACTTCAAGTTCCAGTTCCGCACAATTTTGAGAAAAATTACCGAGGATATTCTAGAATTCCCTTGAAAAGTGTAAAAAGGTCAATTTAATTGCTAGATATGAATATATATCAAAAACATGAATTAAAACAGGATAAGAAATATAATAATTACCAATGGAAAATGAGTTCGAATGTATCTTTCTCGATATCTGTATGATGAAGGTTTCTATGGGTACAGCAATTATGGAATAAAAATTAACCATTTTCTATTAAAAATGACTATTTACAAAAATCTGTAAATTCAACTGATTAAATGTTAAAATTAGTTTTATGACAACTTAAAGGAAAACGTTTCCTTAAAAGTGTCAATTACGATGATTATGCCCGTCATTCCGGAATAAGTGTCATCATTGTATTTTATCATTCGTCAAATGCCCGACACAGCTCCTTTAGGAAAAATTTTCCACCATGACGTAACAGTTATATAGCCCGTCAAACATCTGTGTGGTTATGACGTCACAATCGAATGACGTTAGAAAGTTTGATAAACTTACGTCATTTTAACCAAATGCATTTGTACGTCCAGCGTTATTCGAATAGGTTTAATTCCACCTTAATTTCTACATCTCTTATATGGTTTTAAATTGTCATCTTACATTTCCCATCAGCCGACGCATTTATGTTGTGTGATATTTGCACTCACATATATATATGCAAGTTTCAGCATCATAGTGATTCTATTCACTAAATGAAATGTTGAGTCACTTGTTCTATTGCGGTTATGAAATTGTCTGTATCGATTGTCCTCACTTATATAATATTGGGTTCTAACCATATGCAGGAACAGACCCGCGAGTGCCACCAATTTCCACCAATGGTAACATTACCTAAATGGACGGAAATGTGCCTGCGCTAAATTCGGTTCCTTTCCATGATTCCACAGTATTCAACAGCAGACTCTGCCAAAACAATTCAATTCACGACTT